>CM033644.1:132599645-133169767 GCA_019512145.1 Engystomops pustulosus
ACTGGGGGCAGGCTGGGCTGGCTGTATACTAGTGGGGGCAAGCTGTATACTACTGGGGGCTGTGCTGTATACTACTGGAGGCAGTCTGGGCTGGCTGTATACTACTGGGGGCAAGCTGGGCTGGCTGTATACTACTGGGGGCAGGCTGTATACTACTGGGAGCAAGCTGGGCTGGCTGTATACTACTGGGGGCTGGCTGTATACTACTGGGGCAAGCTGGACAGGCTGTATACTACAGGGGGCAGGCTGTATACTACAGGGGCAGGCTGTATACTACAGGGGGCAGGCTGTATACTATAAGGGGCTGGCTGGCTATATACTGGGGGGGTCTATGACCAATGCATTTCCCACCCTCGGCTTATACTCAAGTTAATAGGTTTTCCAAGTTTTTGGTGGTAAAATTAGGGGTCTCGGCTTATACTCGGGTCGACTTATACTCCAGTATATACGGTATCTGAGGAAACAAAGGGTCACCTTTATAAACAGATGGAACAGGCTGCACAGGAGGGGACAGTAGTGACCATGGGAGAGTTTAACTTTTCAAATACAAATTGGGGTCAGGTCTCTTCTTCATCTGTGAAGGGGAGACATTTTATTAACATTCTGCAGGATAATTTTATGGTACAGCTTTCACTTTTGGAAAAAGTGTCCAAAATGTCAATGTCAGTCAATGTTAATTTCCTCTTAACCCCTTAAGGACGCAGCCAGTTTGTAGCTTAAGGCTCAGCCTAATTTATTGTATTCTGACATGCGTTGCTTAATATGGTTTTAACTTTTGAACACTGTTACTTATCTAAATGATTCTGGGAGTGTTTTTTCCTCACACTCTTTTTTTCCGAATCAGTCGGGTATTCCAACGGTCAATCCCCCGTTTTTTGTAGCATGCAAGCCGGCGCCGATGCGACACAATCCAATTGCGTTTGCCAAAAACCCGGGGCAATTTGGCGCAAAATGGTAAAATTCGGAAACCCAGCAGAAAAACGAGATTCATACACTTAGTAAATGTGCCCCAATGTGTTTTCAGGCATATAGATTTACCACCAAAATAAATTGCTGAATAACATGTAGACATGTAGACGCGGCTTACAAATCCAATATCGATTTTCCGTATTTTCAGAATTGATTATTTTGGGGATAAATACTGTTTTGAATACAATTTTACATATTTAACATAAAAAAACCCCTATATAATCAACCAATTTTCATATCTGCACCCCTCAAGCTATCAGAAACAGCTTTTAGGAAGATTCCAGGCTGCACTACAGGATATAGATTGGGATCAGATACTGTCAAATGATAATACTAATGTTAAATTGGGGACATTCAAATCTTTACAGGGTCATTATAAAAGGGCTAGATTACACCCTGGGTGGTTCACATCCGGTTCCCCCCTTATCCTGTAAAACCCCTGTGAACCTTGGCTATCCACCGCCCGGGAACAAGTTCCAATTCCCCCCCATGGCCTGTTTTTGGAACAACCTGGGGTGGGTACCGCATTGGAGGCCAAAATCAGACTTAGATACCCCTGTTCGCTTCTCTAATGTGGCGGCAAGGCCCCGCTTTTGGTGAAGACCTGAGTGCAAGCTTTTAGGATTCCCTGGTCCCCCATGTTTGGCTTTGTTGTCCAAATCCCCGCGTGGTTTGCGGTGGTTTGAGATTATCCCCACTAATTCCGAAATTCCTGACCAAACGATTTTCCTCAACTTGGCACAAGCTAAATTCAACAGCAGAAGTTTCACTCATTTTGTAATCTGCCCTAATTTGAAATTAAAAACCTGTGCTGCCTTATTTGGGCAATAAAAACCTATTTTTTTGTGGGGGGGGGGGGTGGGGTAAAAAAAAAAAAAAAAAAAAACGTTTCCCCATAAAGTCTTTTGTGCCCCCCAAATAATTTTTAAAAAAATGAAATGGCAAAGGTTGTCCGGCTTAAAACATTAAATATTTTGGTCTCCCCATATATGCCCCAATAAATAGCCCTGATATTGTGGGCAAAATATCCGGGGAACTTTCGTCATCCCCGTCCTTTAAAAACCTTGGTTTCCCCCCTAACAAGTTTTGTTGTAAAGCCCTGATGAATCCGGACTGCTCCCCTTCAAAATAAATAAGGAGTGTAAGTCCCCTCCCCATTTTTTTTATTTTTTTAAAGGATGAAGTTACAAACATGATGAATTTTGGTAAAGTTGAGAGCATTGAGTACTTCGGAGAAAACATAATAATTAAGCTAAATCAAAAATTAATGTTTCAACCAAAGGTTTTTAAAAACAATATCTAGCGGGTAAGTTTTTGTTTTTTTTGTAAGAGTGCCCCATGGGATAAACCGTGGTTTAACCTTGCGTGCAAATTAAAAAAGGCTGCAAAAGTCGCCCAAAATTGCAATGAATAATCACAAAACAAAATCTTTTACTTGTGCATTACCAACCCATGTCCCCCAATAATTCCAGCTAAAATGACCTTCCCTAAAAACATGTTGACCATTTCAAATAAACCTCTAAGGAGCCCACTGGGGTTTCCAGTTTTTTTTTTGTTAAAATTTCCCCATTTTGTAGATTATTGCAGTAGCCCCTAGATCTTTTTTTTACAATTAAACAGGGTTCAAAGGTAATTTGTTTTATTTTTGCCTACCATGTTGGTAGAACATTTTCATTGCCTTCCTTTCTTTTATGGGAGAAAAAGAGCAATTGTTTATAACTACCTAGTGGATTACAGGGTATACAAAATTAGTTCCTTGTAGGTTTCCCAGGTTTTCCTTAGAAATAAGGTTTATATTCTGTTTATTTGTTCTGTTAAACCCTTCAGAAAAATGATTAAACAATTCCCCCTTTTTTTTCAAAATACCAAAATTGGAAAATTTGTCCCCCCCCAAACCCCCCCAACTTGGGGTAATTGCGCTTTCGCTGGTCGACAGGGTAAAATTATTTTGTTGGCCGCAGCGTCCGTAAAGTTATTCACAGTTCTTTCCCACACACCACTTCTCCCTGAAGCTCGGCCCTCCCCTTGTGGCTTTTTTTTCCCCCTTTTCCCATAATCTGCTGAGACACCCTTTTACTGTTTTGACAGATATTCTTATCCTTTTTCTCTTTTGTCTTTAAAAGTAGGACTTGACCAGGGCCCTCGCTAAGAAAGTAAATTATTTTTATATTATCCCCTCCTCTTTATTAAATACACATGGAAAATGGTTCTTAACTTGATCCATTTTGGTTTGGCTTTGTGACTTTTTCAAGCAATAGATCAACAAATTTGAATCCATCTTGGTCTTGTTTTCAAACCTGTGTTTGCTATGTAAAACTTTTTTTTTTTAAACACAGCCCCCCCCCCCCCTCACAGGGGGTTTCGAACTGTTAAAGAGCACTAGCGTTAAAAATTTGGATTACCTAATGCTACATGGAAATATCTTCCAGTTTTACCATTCTTTCGGCCCTGCGTTTTTTAAACACATATAGTCATTTTCATTCCCCCAAATTTATTTGCCTTTTTTTTTTTTAATATGAATGCATCAGGCCAAAGTTTATAGCAGGCACAAAATCCAATCATTCTAATTATGGTACCTAAACAAGCAGATTGTAAACTTTTTTGGAGGGAGGCTTCCATTTTACTAGCTGGTTTTGTGCCGCTCCCCCTTTCGTCGGCTGCTGTTGCACCAAATTTTTCAAAGGGAACTACACCCCCACTACAAAACGGCTGTTTTTGACCGGTTAAAATTTAACCAGGTGTTCGTCTGCCCGGGTGGGAGTTTGGCACGCTGAATCGTTTTTTTTTATTGGCACAAGCTGGTGGCTTTGGCTTTTTTTCTTGTTGGAGTGTGAACACAAATTGTGGGTGGCCCACGTAGTCCAGACCAAGCGGGTATATTGGATATCAGGGTGGGGCCACCAATCTTTAGTTAATAAATACAAATCGCGGGCCCTAGTGCATTATCAATCATCAGGACACAATGCACTGCTGTGAAACCTTCCCCACAGCAGACTTGCGTTAAGTAAATGAGCCCCAATTGTGTGAGCAACAGCCAATGGGCACAAAAGAAAAAAAATTGTGGGGGTGGGGGCGACTGGATTGCAATTTTAAAAATATTTTAAAAAGAAAAACGCCCAGTTTTTCCCAAACAACATCTGAATTAACTCCTACTCCTCTCCCCCCTGGCATGTTAGAATAAGATGGTTTTTTACAGACAAATAAGGCCTGTTATGATTGGTATAAGTTAGTACTTGTTATTGTTCCGTTGTGGGCCTCTCAATCCTCTTCCCCACGTGCCATTTTGTGGGCCAGTCCCCAAATCTCCCCCTTATAAATTGTGGCCCCCCATCCTCTCCTTCCCTCCCCCCTCCCCACATATTTTTGTGGCTCATCTTTTTTATCTCCTTCTCATCCTCCCCTCCGCCTCATATTTGTGGCCCCTCTTCATCCCTCCCTTTCCAATATTTTAGTTCCCCTTTTCATCCTCCTCCTCTCAATTGTGTGGCCCTTTCCAATCCTTTTTACCTACCCCAATTATTGGGTGGGAAAACCCTCACAATCTTAACCTCCTTCAACTATTTGTGGCCCTTTCTAATAACCCTTTCCCGCATATTTGTGGCCCCCTCACCAATCTCCCCTCCCTATTCATAATTGTGGCCCCCCCCTCTTTCACACCTTTCCTTTTCCCCCTTCCCATATTGTGGCTCCCTCCTCAATCCCCTTTTTTTTTTTCCCCCTTTTGTTGTTTCCCCTTCAATATTTGTGGCTCCCTTTCCTCATATCCCTCTCCCATATTTTAGGCCCCCCTTTTTTCCAACCCCCTTCGTTCAACAGCGCCCTCCCCCCTCTCAATACCTGTGCCCCCTTCAGTTTTTTCTCTAACTCGCTATTTTAATAATATTGTAATATTGCATCTCCCCCTCCCTCCCCATATTTTGTTGACACCTCCTCATAATCGTTTTCCCTCATATTGGTGGGCCCCTCCATCCTTCCTCATCAATAATGTGGTTCCACATGGTTAATTCACCTCTCCTCCCCTCTCCAAATGCCTGCTGTGACTCTATGTAATCTCAAACGTCATATTGTGGGCCCTAAGTAGAATCGTCCACCCGCACCCCCTCCATAATGTTGGCCCAATCATCTCATTGCGTCCCCCCTTTAATATATGTGTCCATGCCAATCCCTCCGCTCCCTTCCCCCCCCCCCCACAATTATTCTGGTCCCCATTCCACTTTCCATCGTTCCTCTCCTATCTCTCCAACCCCTCATAAATATTGTGGCAGCCCCGTTTTCAATTCTTCTTTCCCCCCCCTTCATACTTGTGGCCCCCCACCGATATTGGTCCTCGTTCCCTTTTCTTCTTTTCCCGGTCAAAATAATTAATTTTAAGTTGTCTATTTTCCTCACGCTACAATATTTGTTTGGACCCTCCCATCTCTTCTCAATATAGTGGCCCATAATACTTACCTTTCATAATTGGTGGCCCCCCTCATATACCTCCCGTCCCCCTCAAATATTGTGGGCCCCTTCATATCCTTGCTCCCTCCTTTTAATATAATTGTGGGCCCCTCAATATCTCCTCCTCAAATAATCTTTGTGGCCCCTCCGCCAATATCTCCCTCCCTCATAATACTTGTGGCCAACCCTCACATATCCCTCCTCCCCTCAAATATTGAAAACCCCCCGTTACTATCAACCCCTAATATATGTGGTCCCCATCATCAATGTTTCCCTTCATAAATTTTGGTTCGGTGTTTTTTTTTTTTGGGCCCTCAATCTCTCCCCTCCCCTCCATATTGGGGGCCCTCTTAAATCCATCTCCCCTCCATATTTTGGGTGGCACCCCCTTAAATCCTCCTCCCCTATTCTCTCCCCCCCTCCCCCATATTATGGCCCCCTCCAATTTTTTTTTCTCCCTCAATAATGTGACTCTTTCGTCCCCTAACTTGTCCCACCTTAGTTTTTTTGTTGCTCCCTCAAACCCCCCCCCCCCTCATTATTATTGCCTCCTTCATCGACCGCCTCAACATAAATATTGGTTTTGCCTTCTTTTTCCCATCTCCCCCCCCTCCATCATATTTTTTGGTCTCTCATCTCTCCCCTCATAGTGGCCAACCTCCTTTAATCCCCTCTCAAAATCATATTGTTGGCCCCGTCTCATCCTCCAACACCTTTCATAATGTGGCCTCTAATCTCCCCCCCCGTCCATATTAGGGGGCCTTAAATCCTCCCTTCTCTCCCGCTCATAAATTTGTGGGGCCCCTTCCCATTTTCCTTTCCCCTTTCCCTTCCCTCATATTGTGGACCCTCCCTTCATCTCCCCCTCATTATTGTGGGAAAACCCTCTAATACCCCATTTAAACCGGTCCCCCTTACATTGTTTTGGGCACCACCCCCCTTCTTAAACTTTTAAACTTTTTTTCAACCGCTCATCTTTGGGTTGAACCCCCTTTTATAAAATAACCCCCCTTTTATATTCTGGGCTTCCTCAATTTCCCCTTCCCTAATTTGTGGCCCCCTTATCCGCTCCCCCCCCCTGTTTAATATTGGGTGGGCCCCCTTTACCCCCCTGTATATTGTTGGGCCCCCTTTATCCCCTCTGTAATGATGTGGGCCTTCTTTATACCCCCTGTATATTTGTGGGCTCCCCCTTTGTATTTAAAAACCCCCTGTTAAATATTGTGGGCTCCCTTTATTTAAACCCCCCTGTATATTTGTGGGCCTTCGGGTTAATACCCCCTGTAATATTGGTGGGCCCTCATATCCATCCCCCCCCTCAACATACTGTGGTGGGCCTTTTTTTCTTTAAATCCCTATCCCCCCTAATGTGTTAGTCGTCCCTCCCTCACAAAAACCCTTAAATGGGGCCCTTTCATAGCACCCCTTATATGGTTGGACCCCACATAAACCCCCCTTAATTTTGTAAGCCCCAAATGTACCCCCCCCACTCTTTAATCATTAAAATAAAATCCTGTTTACTTCTAAATAAATTAAACACATTAACTTGGTGCAGTACCCGTTTCACCACAGCTTTTCAACACCCAAAACTTCTCCCTTTTCCCCTACTGTGCCTGTTTTTATTGGGCCTGGCATGAGGGGGGTGGATGAACAGCATCCTCTCTCCTGCCAACCCTTGCTGGCAAATAATCAAACTGCTACCAGGCGACAAAAAAACGTAGTTTGTTGAAGAAAGTCCAGTTTCCCAGGCGTTGCAGGCCAAGAACCTAGCGACAGTAGAGGCCGGAAGCCCCAAAAACAAGCGTCCGGCACAATCGTCCTGGTTGGCCATTCTTGACCCTGATTATTAGCACTTCAGAAAACAAATTGAGAAACTGATGTTAGTGATCCAGGTACCTTTTTTTTTTTTTTTTTTTTTTTTTCTTTTTTTTTTTTTTTTTTTTTCCTTTGGACTCTCCAGCCTAAACCAATAGTTAAGTTAATAATGTGGCCAATCCGGGCCCCTCATTCAGCACACCTTTTCCCCCTCCTCCTCAAACTTTTTCCCTCCCAGGGTTCCCCCAATTCCTAATCATACTGACAAAGAAAAGTTAAAAGGGAAAATTCAACCCACTTTAAAAAAAAAAAAACCCATCCCCCTCCTTAGGAATTAACTCCATCCCTGGCTGCCCCTCCCCCTTCTTTATTAAATCCTGTGATTCCTCCGGCGCTTGTCTTTCCCGCTATAAGGGCTTGCAAAGCACTTCCGGGTCACCTAAGAAATAAATTTAATTATTTAGCAGCACGTTTCTTAGTTGTTTTCCCAAAGACTAAGCCCGATGACAGTGCCCGAATAATCAAGATGAAGAGAGTGGAGGTAAGGTAATCCTTTAGAAAATGGTTTTTGTTTTTTTTATTGGTTTTCAATTTACCCTTTTTTAAAATGTGTGGTTAATTCCTTTTCCCAACGAAAAACCAAAAAAAAAAACCAAGTTTTTCTGTTAGGATAACCACTCATGATAACAAAATACAAACAACCATTCTAAAATAATTTCCCCTATAATTCCAATGTTATTTAACAAAATAACCATAACGCCCATTTTTTCACAAGAATATAATTCCAACCTGTCCCCTCCTAATATTTCCTGGGTATAACACAATTTTTTGGTAAATCACAACAAATTTTTTTGGGTTGCCCGCCTAGAAACTTCGACACAGGAATCTTCTGAAATTTAGGGTTTGGGCCAAGAAAACATTCTTGTGTTTTTTTCTGGTTTCTGGAAAAAACCGCCTAAGCCTGAGCCTCCCCCCCCTCTCTGGGTTTCTCAGCCCCCATAAGCCCCCCACACCAATTCCAGGAACGAAGCCCCCCCTTTCACAACAAGAAAACACACAACTGTGAACTTCCCTGTGCCAGGGCCCCCCCCCTGTGTGTTTATAGGTCTGCCCCAGCAAGGTTGGGCACACCCACAACCTGGGCAAAAGTGTCAAAAAGGCCCCCCCAGGCCCTGCCTGGGAGGCCCCCCACCATAAAGGCCCCCCCGGATATGTAAGGAATCCTTTTGGAAGTGAGGGGGTCTTATAAATGAAAATAACCCTGAGGGGGCCTGTTTTGTGGGTAGGATAAACTATGGTAAACTTTTTATGGAAAACTGAAGATATTTTTTTTTAGTTTTTCTGAATTTTTATTTTTTAATGCCGTCATGTGGGGAGTTCACCTTTGCCAAAAGGGGGCCCCCCCACTGATGGCTTTTCCTATCATCGCCCCATGGAAACTTTTGAGGATGTCCCACGTTTTGGGCCCCTTTTAGCCAAAAAATTCCTTGATACAACTGGCCTTGGGGTGCTTCTTCAGCCCCACACTTTCCCGCAGGCCCCAGGAAATGAACATCAAGTTGCAAAGCAAATAGAATGCGAGCCCCCCCTGGGGCCAATTTTGTCCAATTTTTTTTCCCCAAACCCAAACATTGAAACAGGGAGACCTTAAACCTTATGTACCAGGAGACCTAAAACAAGACACATTAACTGTTCCCACGCTTTGGCCGAGTCAATGGATGGCTCCCCTGGTTGCTATGTGCATATCTGAAATGGTGGTTGTTTGGTCTGAAGTTAATAAAGAATTTGGGAACATGGTGGTTTTTATTTCCATGTTCAACATTAATGGTCCATGCTTATTCGCGCTCCACTTCACCCTCCCCCCTCCCTCCCTCCCCCAAGAAAATTTGGCTGCTGGGTGTTCCTAAGGTGGCCCAAATCATAAAGCTTTTGTGTTGCATCAACTGCCCCGCCAAATCATGTAACAATGAAAATAGTGGCCCTGGGGTGGACTGGTCCCCTGATTAAAAATAGTAATCTGGTTTTAGATTTGTGGGGTTTTTTTAGTGTCTTTACTGACTTAATATCTAACGGAACATAAGACTCCACAGAAAGGATATCCTTAAACATTTGGGGGGGGGGCAGGGGTACCATCCTTTTCTTACCACCGGGTCAGAGTCCAATTCCTCAATTGTGCCTGGGCAAAAATTGGGTCATGGAAATTGGGTTTGTGGTAATTAGGCAACATGAAAAGCTACGTTACCTCATACTTACCCACGCCACAGTTTATTGTATTGTCTCAGTGAAGAAAAATGATTTATCTAAGGGTGCTTGCAAAAACATGCTCAAGTACATCTGCACTTAACTAAAAATAAATACAATGGATTTACACAGCGTCCACAGGCCACCGTTATAACCCTTTTTTACACCATAATACATTTTCCTGTGTTAGCCCCCTAAACAGTAAACTTTTTCCTAATTAAATATACAGGATTATAAACTACTTATTTTTTTCACAAGAATAGTCACTTGGTGAATTGCCCCAAGATTTTTTTGAACAGTTGGGTATAGTTATGAAACAGCACACCGTAAGAATGAATGGAAGAATGGAAAGATTGGCCATGATTAAAATAACTGTTCATAGATTTTTGCAAATTAGATTCCTGAGACTTAACACCTTGAAAGACCTTCCCAATTCCCATAAGTGAACCTTTTGTCACCCGAAAGTAAATTTTAAGGTGATGTTAGTTTACAATGGCCTATGCTCAATGCTAATTTTTTAATTTAAAAAACAATGGCCTTTTCCTGAATCATGTCAATACTTTTTTTTAAAAACCTTCCACTTTCCCACATTACCTGGATCCCTGGCCAGCCAGTGGGTGTAGTGAGTTCCCCCGGGTGGGCCCCAGCTGCATGAGGTTGCTTTTTGTTATGCCTATGGCCAGGGGGCCCCCCTTTCCCTCCTCCCTTTCCACAACTCATTCAAATTTTCCAACGCACTCGCCCCTTTCCCCCAAACTGTTGTTAAATTACCCATCGGCACACTCGCTCCTCTCCTTCAGATTCCACTCACCGAATTCAACATGTGATACAATAAAACATAGTCAATACTTGGTTTCAAAAACTTAGTCACATAAAGGTTCCCTTGCAGGCATGTAAGTTGCCAAGAATTATACATAATACTCATGTTTGTTTCTAAAAAATTGAAACTTAAATAATCGCAGAGGCAATGTTTTTTCATTTGTGTTCCGTGTTCCTTTCAGCTGTTACCGAAGGAACTTCCACGCTGATCTGTTATCGCGTCAGGACTTGTCACCTGGTACATGCAACCCCGGTGAACAGGCCGGTAATACCTTCAATAGTAAGACTTCCTTGGCCCCTTGACTTCATACATGTAAGGTATATATAAACCTGGTGCATCGAGGACCAACCCCTGCATATCTCACGTTCTTTGGTAGCATCTTTTGTGTTAAATATATTATCCACGAGTACCATCTGTTTGGGGGTCAGGGTTTTTCGCTCGCTGTGATACCCGAGCTTTCGCCCCGTCACTTAACTACAAGAGTAAGACAGCAAATTTAAAATATTATTTTTATTGTTTTTTTTAAAACAATGAGTAATATTAAAACCAATAAGTAGTGACGTAAACATGCTTAATATTAACTGTAAACATTAGACGATGTAAACATATGTTAAACATGGTAAACATCACACGGTAACTGTTAACATTGTAACCTTTTTTATGTTAACACAGGTTCTAACAAGTAAACTGTAACTTAAACATGTAAACATGCAGTAAGCAAGTTGGTGGGATATGCAATGGATTTTCTTTTCCTACATCCCACTTAAAAAAGTGTGTAAACGGAAGTGTCCGGTACCCTGCAACCCTAGTGGGCAGGTTTTGTCTCCTTCCCGTTTTCCCTTCAATGTACATCACAAAGTGTCTAGATAGTCCCTGACAAATTTTTCCCTGCTGAGTTTTTGATATCTTTTAATGTTCCATACGATCTACACTGTCTTGAACTTTTCTGCTTGCTTTTGGGGCGTATATACTTGTATCAATGCGCAATCATTGACAATATCACAGGTAATGATTATTTAACGAATCTATTGGGAGCATACTGTAGGCAATTTAGGAACTATCTATGTTGACTTTGATGTCACCCAGCATATTGTTGGTGATTGTTTTGTGCATCCTTACGTTAACAGGTGACGAGTGCAGGTGTTCTTGCAACAGAGGAAAGTGCACATGGGACATGGTTGCAGTGAATCCGAGAGGTTGTGTTAGTCAAAGCCATGTGATTATACTGACAAGTACTGGGATCTTGTGTCCGATATTGAACGGGAGGTGTGGAAGTCACAGATGGGGGAGGCGGACAAGCGTGGTCCCATATTGATTCTTAATTTACTTAATTCTACGGGTACTATTTAATTACCCACAGGCCCACCCCTGCGACATTGTGCTGCTAAAATCGATTCGCCACAGTTCGAGGAGACGTTGAAATTGTTCCCCGACACAATCTCATTTAATGGGTGGGAAGAGGGGAGGGTGACGATAACATTAGCACACGCCCAACTGTCGGGCCTCTTCTGTTACTTCCGGCGTTCTGTTTTGATGTCTATACCTAACTCTTTACCCCGTATCTTCCGATTTGTTGGGGCAGCAATGCCTCTTCGATTTTTTGTCTGAATACTTTTAGCCCCTCTTTTGAGCATCCACCAGATCATTTTGTACAACCGCTCGTTTTTAATCGTCCCCACCTACAAAATCTTCCTCACCTCATACCTCAATAATCCAGATCGTACTACAGTAGTCTGCTCTTGGTCCTTTTTCTGCAACCACAGGATTGATTTGACTGTATGTTTGTGGTGTTGGTAGATTGGCCAACACGTGAGAATTTAGGTACAAGATTCGCGACGCCAAGTGTTACCGTAATGGTGTGTTTTGTGACCAAACTGTTAAGTAATTTTCCTTTGTTTTTATAATGAGAAATTTCTCTTATAAGTACTCCCGTGGTGTTGACACACTTCTTCAGTGACCAGTTTTAAAGGTCAACAGCACCCAAATTAGTTTGGGGGACAACCAACTTGGGTAAATTGGTAACCCACACTTCGTTACAATGTTCAATCCAAATATACTTCCACTTGAAGAGTGGTGTAGGGGTGCAGTATAACATTAACAAAAAAACTATCGGCTCATTCCTATCAACTAGATAACAAACAAGGAGCTGTACGACAGGAACGCGGCCAACAACCCGTACACAAATGCATTCTGTGACAAACAAAATGTTCTGTAATTAGGATAAAAAAATTGAAAAAAACAAGAAAACCAAAATAACAAAATTGCAGTATTCCCTCCCAAAACCTTAAACTATGATACCAGTAACAAACCTAAAACATTTTATTGCTCAACAGGGAAATTACAGCGTGGTGTACAACGTGTCCCCCATACTAAAAACATAAACAAAACACAACACGAGGGCCAACATTAGCTATGTAAAGTAAGAATTAAACCTGGAATGTTAATACAACCGTGAACTAGTGAAACGCAAAAATTGTGTCTCACAAAAAATCGCATGTCTCCATTTAAGAAAGTGCAAGGGTTGTCATCATTTGCTGTGGTGTAGTAATGGTAATAGCAATGCTTTCAAGGCTACATTCTCTGCGGATTTGATGGGTATAGTAGCTAGACCCCAAGCCACGCGTCTCCCCTTATCCCATTGAAACGACTTCGTTTGTTTTCCATTTTTGTTATGCCATAGCGTCTCAGTACCTGAACCATTCGTTTTTCCTTTTTCCCCTTACGATCCCGGTTTACCCCTTCTGTTATCGCTCGTTTCCTCCTGTATGAAGTTGCCAAATAAAAAAATTCCACCAGCCTTTCCAGGTTTTTTCAAGTTTCAGAGATACCAAGGGCTCAAGGGTGGTGTAATGGTCCACATGTGGCAATTGCTCTTGTCCTGTTTTGTTTATGGGGTTTTATTGGGTGGTGTGGTGTGCAGGTGTTTACACACAGCATAAACAAGCAACAGAAACGAAGATCCCCAGTCAGCGCAATGGGGGAAGCACACGAAGGGCAGGGTAAAAGTAATTGGGGACCTCCACCCACCACCCTGCCAAGGGAACGTGACTAATCCCCGCTAGCCGATTTCAAAAAAACATGGGATTCTTTGTACTAAGGGTTGAAGGTGTTGGTCAACCATCCCCATAAGTAAAGGTTCTCATATGATGGATCCGATACCCGACCACGATAAGGTCTAATCTCACATGGGTGGGGGATGTATTCCTTTATGCCGTCTATCGGAGCCCATATCAGAAGTTGAATGGTATCATTTGTGGGTATGATACGTGCTAATTTGTTTTAATCTTTAAAGACCCCCCACAAGGCTACACCTTCCCTGCAACTAAACTCCAACAATTTTTGCAGAGAAACACTTCAGTATTATCCCCTCCTAATATACAGTGTAGGTTATAAGGATGTCGGACAAAGGAGGCTCATCAGGGTCTCTGTAATCAACCTTTGTTCATGACCCGCTACAACTCAAAAAACTGGAGCCCCTCATTATAGATCACACGACTCACTGTCAACCAAACGGATACTATCCATATCCCAAAACCCTGAAAAATATCTTAACATTAAGAGCCCATATTCTTTCATTCAAGGCTATATGCCATAGAGTTTAGATGGTGTTTTTAAAAGACCTTTAATTAATGGATAATTCTATCATGGAGAGAAACCTAATATCCCTTATCCACAAACCTAAAATCTACTAGTAAAAGAGACCCTAGGATTGATTTCATCCAAACAAACAAAAACCCCAATAACGACAAATCATCCACATTTTTTTTTTACACCCCAATTTCCCATTACCGCCGTCCCACGGCCGCCCAACTCATCACCACCTCTCCGCCCTCCCCCCACCCCCCCCCCCCCCCCCCCCCCCCCCCCCCTCCCCCCCCCCCCCCCCCCCCCCCCCCCCCCCTCCCTCAGCCCCTTCCCCTTCCTAAACTATTTTGATACAGCGGTAGAAAGCACCACAGGCATTTTTTGAATGTGATAATTGAAGTTTACATTTCCCCAACATATAAAACCTTAAATAAATGATTCTATCCAAGGATAACATAAATCAAAGCAATTTTAAAAGTATAACACTTAGAGGATTGAAAATCTTTCCCACTACATTACAAACTCACGGTAGTGTGTCAATCATTAAAACATAACAAACATCACTAAAAACACCTCCTTCTTCCCTTCCTCCTCCTTCACTTCAAATCTTATTCCTCCCTCCCCCTTCCCCTTCTCCCATCTCCCCCCCCCTTCTTCCACCCCCCCCGCCCCCCTCTTACCCCCTCTACCACTCCCTTCCCTATCCTTACCCCAACACATTCCCCGTCCCCCCCGTTGCCTAATTAATCCCTCTCCCTACTCCCCCCTCTCACCTGCCACTCCTCCCTCCTCCGATGTCCCCTACCGTCCCTCATCTCCCTTGCCCCCTCTACACTCCTCGCACCCCCCATTAGCTTCGACCTAAGCCCCTACCCGCCGCCATCCTCCTGTCCGACCCCCCCCCACCCTCCTTCTCCGACCTGAATCCCACCCAATCTCATCTCACGACAACTCGACTTCCCTCCCACCAATCGTCCGCTTTCCCCCATCTATCGCTACCGTCTCCCCAACCCTTCCAGACCTCAGCGCTAGTCGCTCGCATTCACGTCTAACCCCTCCCGCTTCCCCCGCCTTTCAGGGCTCCACCTATGACCTGCTAAGTCGTTTGCGCGCTCCCCGCCACTGCGGGCATCGTCCGTTCTACCGCCATTTTCAATGACCGACTCCCACGCTCTCACCGCACGCACACACGGCTTACCTCCTCCGCCTTCCCATCGCCCAAGATACTGATTCCTCCTCCAAGCACCCATATCTGGTGGGCTCAGTCTCCCAGGCCTATTCCCCCTGCCCCGTCCCGGGAGTGCTCCGACCATCCCGCTCACGCCACGCCTGTCCCCCTCGTGCTCCGATCGTGCACCCCCCGATCCCCGCTCCCTCCTCTCTCCCCTCTTCCGCCTCCTGCTCATTCTCCCCTCCTCCCCCCTTGTTCCCTATTCCCCCTCCCCCCCTCCCCTACCCCCCACTCCCCCTCAACGCCACCCCTAACTATTCCCCCTACCCCCCCCTGCCTCAGGCCCTATCGCCCCCCCTCTTTCCTCCCTCTCTCCCCCGACCCCTCCCTCCGCCCTACTTCCCCCCTTCCACCCCCTCCCCTCCCGCCCCCCGTCCTCCCCCCCCTCCCATCGCCCTCCTCCTTCCCTCTAATTCTTCCCCTCTCGCATAAAATATGGTTACACCACCATCCCATTTAACCAACCTCTAAACCAAACATATCAAACAAACAAAAGCCTAATCAAATAATAAAACCTAATTATTCTTAATTAGTTTGGTAGTAAACCATTTATAATATACTAACCAAATCATAAACAACCCTTAAAACAACAAAAAACATATAATAACAATAAAAACCAATTATAAAAAAATAAAAACCATTACCAAGACACTACCCAAAACAAAAAAAACACCATCAAAAAAAAAAGCCCTAAAGCCCACCTAATCCACAATCAAAACAGATTAGGAATTTTAAAAAACATCACCAAAACACCCAATAAAATTGAAAAAAAAAGCCATTACAATCAAACACCCCGATTTACTACCAACATACTTCGCCTTCAACTTACTTACACATAATAAGAACAACAACATTACTCATGCTCGGTCAATTCAGACAACTCGATCTTTCCATCCACAAACTTTCACAACTGCCTTACGACTCTTTCACCACACGCAAGCAGGGCTCATTCATCATAGTTACCATGCCTTTTCCCAGATCCCCCACTGACCGGACCCCTCGCTACCCTAGTGCTCGGCCCCGGTTCCCCCGCCCGCGGCAAATCCGTAAAAAACCGTCTACATCCCCTAAAACAACCTGACACCCCCCCCCCCCGCCCCCCCCCCCCCCCTCCTCCCCTCCCCCCCCTCCCCCTTCCGCCTCCCCCACTGCCCCCCCCACCCAAGCTACCCTGCGCGGTCCCCAGCTGGCGCGTGCAGTGCCGCCAGGTGGACCCCTTACGCACCATCGGACCCCCGGCGGTCGACCCCTGCGAGTCCAAAGCATACAGAAAAATGCCCCAGACCAGACCAGATGCTCCCGCCCCCCCCCCCCCTCCCCCACCCACACCACACCTCCCCCCCCTCCCCCCCCCTCCTCCCCAATCCGCTAGACCTCCTCCCCCCCCCCGAGCTCCCCAGGCTTATCTTCCCCACGCCCCCCGGCTAAGACTTGCCCACCGCCGCCCCCACCCACCATACGCCTGGCGCGGGCAACTCCCAGCAGCTCCCGGCCGGCCGCCCAAACCGGGCCCGTCGAGGAGCCGCAACTCCCCCATCACCTGCGCTTTCCGGCGGCTCAAGGTCGAATTATTTCTTACTTCTTCCTCTCCCCTCCCATCCCCCAAGATTAAAAACCGTAACTTTTCTCTCTTTATGGTCTCGAAGATCTCTAAATAAACCAAATTCACGTCTCTAACATCTCTTTATTGATCACTTAAATCGCAAAAAATCAAATCTCGCATCAAAGGCGGACCAAAATTCATACCAAATAAAGGAACTTCATACTCGAACCCGTGTTCCACCCTCATAATTCTGAAAGAAGTAATCATCTCGCCATCAGAGAGAATTTAATACTATCCGTCCAGGACTATTAGCTGTTCTTCTTCGAACCACAATCCGCATGTTTCATCCCAAGTCCGGGGATATTACGTTCCCTGTGATTGGTTGACCTGTTACTGTGCTTTCACTTCATAATCCTCAACACCCCCACCACAACCAATTGCGTTTTTTTTGTTGTTTCAAAAAAACCACATTCGTTAATTTTTCCCTTGACCTTATTCTAATCCATTCATTATTTGTAATATGAGGGTTTTATTTTTCTATCTAAACAACTCAAATCAAAAACACAAGCTATTATCCACCCGCATAATCTGACATCTGTATATCATTGCCCGAAACATCCTTTTCCAGTGGAAAGTGAAAAGCGGACCATATCCTAGGAATCGTAATTTTCCTCAGACGTAGACCTACGATTACCATTAATCACAAAATATTCCCTAAAAAATTTGGCGTACAATTTATGGGGTACAGATCTACAATTCCACCATAAACTTCCAACCACATATCAATGACTTAGTTTATTATTGTAAATCGATTGGTACGCCTCAATTGACAACAACTTACTAATATATTCTTTTATAGATGGAGAATGACTAAAGAATCCGCCAGAATAACCCAAAAGCATAAACTATTGTTGAAGTTGTGCAGCTCCAATAATACCTATAGTAGGACAAACAATAATAAGCGGAGACAAAGACTTAGCTACATATCAACTGAAACACGCCCCTTCCGCTCCTTGGTGGGCCACTCCTATACAGACTCCTACACAATAAACATAACAGAGAGAGAAAAACATTACATCCCCAAGAGGTTCGCACAATAAAAAAGAATCTCCCCCCAGCCCTTTAGTTTCACCCTCCTTATACATTTATCGATTCCTATTCACCATTCTTTTCCGTCATCTGATTCCTCCTGGCCCTTACCGCCCTACTTACCTCTTCCTGTCCTCTCTCCCGAAACAAACGCCCGTCAGCTATCCCACTTAAATTTACGCTTCCCAGTCCAGAGGTCCGATGTGTTGCGCACCTTACCGGCTCTCCCATCACCTACACTTCTGCTTCCAAAGACTTGTACCTGGCTTCTTCTTCACCCGCTACGAAGTATTGAAAAGTCCCTACAGAGACTCATGCAACTTCAAACAGTACTTTGGAAGGATCCAAAGTACTTGTTAAACATGTTAATCCAGTTTAACGAGTTGCATGTTTACATTTAACATATGTTTACCATGTCTAAGTTTACATCGTTTTACATCTTAACTGCATTTTACGTCACTACTTATGTGGTTTTATATTTACCTACATTGTTTTTTTTTAAAAAAAAATATAATATTTTAAATATTTTGTGTCTTACTCTTTTAATTTAGTTATCGCGGGCTAATCCGTCCTCACCCGTCGATCGACCTCGCTATCCGCCAACCGACCTTTTTACCGGGTGTGCGAATAAGGCGCTTATAATCAAATCATAGGTACAGAAGAAGGCTCTTTGTCCACTTCTCCCCTCCAGGCTCCCCAACGACCTGGTTCAGCCGTATGCGCCTTCGGTTTCATTCTATTTGCATAGCGCGGTCCATATCATACCTTACATTTATGAATTCAGGCGCCACGGAATGTCCTTACTATATTAATGCTATTCACGGCTGTTACAAACCGGTTGCTGTACCAGGATACAGTCACATGAAACGCTCAGATACTCAGATCAGCGTTGGAGTTTCCCCTTGGTAACAGCTGACAAGTGAACCTCGTAACACACAAAAAACATTGCCTCTGTATTTATTATTAGTTTAATTTTTATAACAAACATGATTATTATGTATAATTCTTGCACCTATATGCCTTGCAATTGAACTTTGTACTAAGTTTTGCAAAGATATTGACATTTTTATTGTTTATCACATGTGATTGGTGGAATCCTGCCAAGAGGGGGGAGTGCCGATGGGCTTATTTAACCAAACGAGGTTGACCCAACTCCTCAGTCATGAATTAAGGAGTCACTTGTATGTGCTAGAAACGCGTTGACATTACCACAAATAGCCACCTGGATTTTACTGAGGTATGCCCTAAATCCGAATAGCGATTTTAATGCTGCACCTAGCTGGATCGGAAATTTTTGTGACTTAGTAAATGTGCCCCAATGTGTTTCAGGCATAAAATTACCACCACACGAATAAATTGCTGTAATAACATGTAGCACATGTAGACATTTGTCTATATTTGAACAATTTTGGATTATTCATTTGAGTACGACGGGCTTACAAATCCTAATATCGATTTTTTCCCGTATTTTCGAATTGAACTATTTTGGGGAATAATGACTGTTTTTGAAAAACACTTTAATACATATTTAAACAAACAAAACAAACCCGTATATATCAACCAATTTATTCAATATCTTCGCTTCTAACCTCAACCCCCTCAAGTTTCATGAAACAGCTTTTAGGAAGATTCAAGGCTGCAACTACAGTGATATAGATTTGGTCAGATACTGTCAAATGATAATACTAATGTTAAATATGGGACACATTCAAATCTGTACCTTAACCCTCTTATTTATCAGCAAGTGGCCAACACCGAAATTTAGATATTGTATTTAATACTCCTTCTCTGTCACAGTTTTCAGTGATACCACACCTGAGGACACCAATAAAGCAGAAAATAGTCCCAGAGCGCTGTCACTTAAAATATCTTGTGCACAGCAAGTCCTGGGCTGTCTGTGACTGAAGGAAGATACCTGGAGTCATCTCTGGTGATGGCCTGAGTGCCCACAGAAAGGGCTCTGAGTCCACCTCTGGCACCAGTGCCATAGTTAGCCATCACTGGTCTAGGCAATAACAAAAATCTTTCTTTTAAAATGGCAAAGGTTTATTACCACTTACCTCCATCATACACATAAGGTCTCTATTCTCCTGCAATTAATAAATGATTATACCGTAGTTTTCATTGTTACTATTTCTTTAACTATCTGCCTAAATGACACACTGTCATAGCATAATTATGGCAGACTTAAGGAAAACCTACCACTTGAGTGGTAGGTGTAAGATGCATACCAAGCACCAGCTCAGGGTGAGCTGGTGCCGGTGCTTTACTTCATTAGTGTCCTAAAACGCTGTATCGGGGTTAAACGCTTTTTTATTGTTTACAACCAAAACTTCTGCGCACCAGCACGTACCGTGTGGTCGCGCTGTAAAGAATAAAAAGTGTTTAAACCGCGATACAGCAGTTTAGGACACTAATGAAAGTAAATGTATATGCATCTTACACCTACCACTTCAAGTGGTAGGTTTCCTTTAAGTCACAAGGGCGCTAGTTGCGTCCAGGTATGTTATTGATACTGAAACTCTGTTATAGAACAAATGTTAAAAATCGGTGTTTCTTTTATTAATGTCTGTATCAATATGTATATATAACAATGCATGCATGTATGTTTATTCAATCAGACCAAATAAAGCTTTGAAAAAGAGGGCATTCAAAAAATATATATCTGACAGTCACCAGAGGCATTCAATAATTACAAATTGCTTACCAAACTCTGTAAGAAGGAAATAAAACAGCCAAAATAGAAAATGAAGTATATGAATCAAATAAAAATGGGTCAGAGTAGGTTGGACGCCTATATACTACTGAAAGGGTGCATGGGTGACTAAGACCAAGAAACAAAGATACCGTACTTAATGGGTTTTTTTTTAGCTCCGTTTATCAATAGAAGAAGTGCCGTGGGTGGTACCAGTGTGGGTATGCATCCTGTAATATACAAGACTGGCTGAATGTAGACATGACCCATCTAAGCTCAATAAAATAAATGTGTAAAAAATAAATGGGTTACCTCAAAAGTTCTTAAAGAACTCAGTTTTCTGTTTTCTCATTGGTGTTATCTGCAAAATAGACACAGTGCTATTATTCCTGCGTCTATACCATTATTATAATGAAATAGCAGGCCGAGCACAGAGCCCTGGGTATACCACTTATAACGGTGACCATTCAGATAGGATCATTAACCACAACTCTCTGGATACGATCCTTCGCCAGTTTTCAATGCATTGGCAATTGATTCCTTCAACCCAATATTAATAAGACCTTAAATTACCCATCACGTGTCTATGAGGGACACTGTCAATGCCTTTGCAAGTCCAAGACAACAATATCCACAGCACTCAGCCATCCAGGCATCTGCCCCTGCCATATGGACATGTCCCAACTTACAATCTTACTGGACAAAAGTCCTGGATTAAATTGCCAGATCTTATTCAGTTACACTTCCACTCACAGCTTTAGGAATATTGTTTCATTCAATGATGCCTGAAGAGGAAAATAAGGAGGTAGGGGAACCTTTACCACCGATCATACATATCTCACTGTTGGTGGCTAAAAGGTGCCTGTTAAACCATTGGTTGGAACATGCATTACCCATGTGGGCAGAGTTGTTGGCACAGACAAAGATCTACCTTGAGGTGGACAGAGTGGAAACAGAGCGTCTAGGCAATAAACAAAAATCTTTCTTTTAAAAATGGCAAAGGTTTATTACCACTTACCTTACATACATACACATAAGGTCTCTATGTCTCCTGCAATTATAAATGATTATACCGTAGTTGTCATTGTTACTATTTCTTTAACTATCTGCCTAAATGACACACTGTCATAGCATAATTATGGCAGACGTTAAAGGAAACCTACCACTTGAAGTGGTAGGTGTAAGATGCATATAAATATGCAGTGATGTCACCGTCTTGCTTTTCAAAACCACTAATACCCGGATATCTATTGCATTAACATGTCTGGATTTTTAGCCCTCAAAAGTGCTGACTGTTCTTGATCGGTGAGT
Organism: Engystomops pustulosus; assembly: GCA_019512145.1. Classification (NCBI taxonomy): domain Eukaryota; kingdom Metazoa; phylum Chordata; class Amphibia; order Anura; family Leptodactylidae; genus Engystomops; species Engystomops pustulosus. The sequence goes on from CM033644.1 coordinate 132,621,385, forward strand.
TAAGGCATACTTATGTGGATGCTACTTGTGAGCCATTCACGTGTTTTGGGTTTGCTCCAGTCAGTGTTCCCCAACCGTCCATGCAGAAGATTTCTAGGGCTGTCACAAGTGCAAAGGGGGAGCACTTACAGCGGGAGGAGGATACCAGAGCTTGTTATCTGGACCTGTAATCCGTTATTTGCTGCCCACGTGCCATTAATGTGTCTGCTCCTTTTACACACCGTTGACTGAAGAAAAGCTCCATGTGTGAGCTGACTGCCTGGCCCACATGATAGAGCATGTCCTGTTCCGGCAATTGTTTCTGCCTCTGCAATCAGCTCACACATTGGACCGTGGACCTCAGCCATGTGTATGAACCCATAAATAAATATGGGGTGAGTGCTGGCTGTCAAAACAACAGATGGCACTAATTTTTGACACAATTAGTTCTGTCGGAATGACCAGGCAATCCTTTAGATTTTCTTCCCAAGTCAGTTGTTATGTAATTTTATATATGACCAACACCATATAACGGCGTTACCTAACCAGTAGACTCTGTTTAAATAAAATCTACCATCAAAATTAAAATGGGCACTTACCCATTGATCCAAGCACGGTGACTGTGGTAATCTTATCATATTTGTTATCCATGGCCTTTCTCCGTTCTAGAATCAATTAGAAGATTCACAGACTGTTACACTGTGCAGGAGCAATTCTCTCCTCCCACTGTGTGATGAAACTTCCTCTGCTGCAGTGAGATTGCATCAGGCAGAGGGAGTATGAAGCTAGGGGAAAAGGAGGAGTGTAAGACAGTGTGAAAGCCTGTGAAGCCAGAGCATTGAAGAGCTCTGGTAACACACAGAGTCCTCCTGGCTCATTAGCATAATGTGAACAGTTGTTTTTAGGAGGGCATGGATAATTAATATAAGAAGATTACCATAGTCACAGTGCCGGGATCACAGAGTAAGTGTCCATGGTTTATCAGGCTTGATTTTAATGGTAGATTTCATTTAATATCTGATTGTCTCGGATCACTCCTGGCAGATGATTAGTGATGCATGATCCAGTCTAAATCGTCTAGTTGTCAAAATGTAATTTATTTTTTTTTGTTAAAAGTGTACTTACTGCAATGTAATATCTATGCTTGTTGTATGCAGACAAATAAACCACAATGTGTAGATTTGGACAGAGGGATATAATTACACTTGTTACCATCTTAGTTTCGTAGCTATATTACATGAATAACCAAAAACATTCATTTTTGTTTTTTATTAGATCCAGTACCTGCCTTGGATCTGGGACAACAATTGCAACTAAAAGTTCAACGAATGCACGATATTGAAACAGAGAATCAAAAGCTCCGCGAGACGTTAGATGAATACAACAAAGAGTTTGCTGATGTCAAAAATCAAGGTGTGTATTATACTGTATGCGCCTGTGTCACCGGGGAGAAGCCATACTGCGATGACAGTGTACTATACCATTCACCAGGATGAAGGGTTGTAAACCAAGCACACTGAAATGCTGGTGTGTGCCCACTCAGGCAGGATCCACTCTCCTTTCACCTTCCTATGCCCTTGTTTTTACATTAAAAAAGGCTTTAAAATTATGGAAAGCTGTTAATTGATTCTGGAGTCCCTCAGGATAATTTGCATAACCTTTTTTTTAGTAAAAACAAAGGCATAAAAGGCTAAAAGCTGAGCAGATCCTGCCGGGGGGGGGTACACCAACACGTCCGTGTGCCTGGTTTACAATCCTTTATCCTGGTGGTAGATTTTCCTTTAACCATCTAACGCCTCGTGCAGTTTGGGGATGTTTGCTATTGTTTCAGCAGCAAGCGCATGTTATGTGTTTCAATGGACTCGTGCACATGGTTGGGATTTCGAAAATCCTGTGTACCAGCCAATCACCCGAGTCGCAAACCTGAGGGCAGGCATTTCTACTGTCATCTGACCTCACATGAGCTGTAAACCATGTACCACAGTCCATTGTTTGCGGCCCGTGATATTTACATGTTTAGGGTACATTTACACAGTCGTATGCCCGCCCGCCCCTCCTCCATAGAGAAAAGCGGCGGACACATGGGGAAAGAAAGAGCATGCTCTATCTCTTCCCTGTCTACGGCGTGGAACATATGTGTGGCACCGTACCGCCGCCTGACAACCATTGCTGTCCATGGGGATGTATATGTGACCGCATATACATCCCCATAGACAGGTGTCTGAATGTACCCTTACATGAAGAGCTCCACAACCTGGGAATTATTTTGGCAAAGACATAGTGATGACAATAACATGTCTATTTTACTATGGACTTGTAGAATTGCAGAGTGTATTTTCTTAGAACTCAATTGTCATCCTCCTAGAAAGTTTTGGATACAGTGACAACTGGGTATTCAAATTTCTAAATAAATTTAGAACTGGGTGTTAGGAATAACACAGGAATGGCACTACATCGGGAATACAAATACTTAATATAACAGGGAGAGCTGAAGGGTCGTCTATTATCTTTTGATACTGATGGCCTACCCACAGGAAATTTCAGCAGTATGTGATCAGTATGCATCTGACACTAGGCCACCAATTGATCACCATCCTATAGTTGGATGCAGAGGGCATTTTCCTCTGTACACCTAAAGTGCCACGGAGCTGTGGGACAATTCCTATTTACTTCAATGGGAGCTGAGCTCCACTATACAGTGCCACCTGCTTCTCACTGTGCCTATAGATTATGATACCCTATAGGTGCCACATCATGTAAATTGCTGCTGATAGGTCATCATTGATCAGGGGCCCCTGTAAGCAGCACATTGAGCTGAACTGAAAAATGTATAATTTTGTCTTTCCCTCCAGTCTCCTAGTACATATTGACCGTATGTCCTGGAACGTGCTAGGTTTTTCCATTAGTGCTTCCCATTGGTGCCTCTTTGCTATATTCCCATTTGACCCAATATGGCACTTTTCATTCCCATTATTTTCCCTGAAATATTGGAATGTTTGAACCTTTTAAATTACTTGATTCCAAGCCACATCTTTTCTTGGAATGGACCAAAGTCATACCTTACAAAGATTTTAGTGTTTTCATAAAAATCCTCCATCCACTGCCTAGGAACGTTCAAGAGACTTTCACTCAGTTGGTGTGTGACGTTCTTTTGTCCTGTCACGTTTTGCTTCTATCGTAGAAGGGTCGGAGGATGGGCTTGGAAGGACAGTCTCTACGCCGTGGCTTGATGTGATTATTGTACACAGGTCTCTGTGACCAGGGCCACCTTTGAGCCGAAGACCTTAACTAATTGAAAAACTCTGGAAAAACAGACTAATTGGAGAGCAACTCAAAAACAATTTAAATGGCTTATGTGTTTCTTGTAGGCTGAGTGTCCTTGGCCCTGAAACAAGTACAGAACCTGATTACTGTTAACCTGTCTCAACCGAATCACCGCGAAATGTGACTGTTCTGGTCGGAATCTGTTTTCTATTACAGTCTCCATAAGAACAGGGTATTATTCTAACCCAAGATCTCTGAATACATTAGACCTTACGTTACCAGGTGAACACATATTTTCTGCACTCACTCAATGAAGGTTTTGCAGTGTGCCACCACAAAAATGTATTTTCATCATGGCCAGGGTATTCTACTTCATAGCTGTACAATGGAAAACCTCAGATGTAGAAGTCCGAGAATACTTCCATATACATTTATATCACACATGATGGGAACAGTACCTAAGCTTATCATGTATAATTTGATAAAAGAGGGACAAAAGAGACATTTGGCCAATGACCTCTGCAACTTGGCTACCTCCATCTCTGCGATCCATCACCATAAGCAGCAAAACATAGGCGCCACTTAGTGATGCTCCACTAAGATGAGCGTTTATGATTTCTGTATAAATGGGAATAGATGGCAACCACATTGGTGGATGTCTTTATTTGGAATGGACCATGGACCTCCAAAGTCACACCTTACTAAGATCCTAGTGTTTTTGTAAAAATCCTCCTTTCACTGGCTATGAAGATTAAAGAGACTTTCACCTTGTAACTCTTTTGGTGTGTGATGTGATGTTGTCCTATCAAGTTTTGGGTCTGCCAAAGAAGAGATGGGTACAGCCCTCTTAGTCGGGGGCGTAGCTTGGAAGGGCAGTCTCTTTACATCTCAGCTTGATGAGATGATAGCATACAAGTCTTTGTGACTAGGCCCAGATCAGGACACCTTTGAGATGAAGACCTTCACTGATACTGTTGAAAAATGGACTAATTGGAGAGCAACTCGAAAACCATTTTATATGTAGGCTGAATGTTCTTGGCTCTAAAACAAAATCACACTAAAGAATTAACCTGGGGACTTTCTTCACCCTTGATCCAATCATGACCGTGATACAAGAATCCCTTTTTCCTAGGAAAACCCCTATTTGTTAGCTCTATTAGTGCAATTGCTTAGGAATCGTGAGGAACACCCAAAGCACAATGGAGAGCTGCATTTTGGTCACTCCTACTGTATTGAAATATTCTGAAATGACTCCTTACCAGTTTTTAGGCTTGTAAATGTCTCATTCAGTACGGACGCCGCAATCCCTTTAAATGCACTTAATTGAATGTGTTAACTCTGGATAGCGAAAAGTCAAGAGCTCATCACCGATGTAGTAGAGCGAAGCAGGTCACATTTACGCTGAGGTAACGGTTTGTGTTTACTCTTGTGTGGCTCTTTAATTGTACATGTCTACAGGCTTTAAGATGAATTTAATTGATTTACATCACAATGCAATCCGAGAAATATGCAAATGGCTGGAGCAGAAGCAGAGAGGCATGCGGAGCATTCATCATCCGCGCGGAGGCTATGGGAAATTAATGTCCTAATGTGCGCAGAAAAATGAATAAACGGTTCCACATGTTAATTCATGCCTTAACCCACACTGAGACTTTATTAATCCCAGCTCAACAGAGAGATAATTTGAAACTGTTCAATAAGGTGATATTATGTTTTAGCATTGATTTTTTTTCTTTTCAGGCATGTTGCAGCAACCCTGGCTCTGTTTCCCAGCAAAATCCATTGATCCTTCTCAACTGAAACGTTTAAAGTTCAATTTAACATTTAGGGAGTAAAAGGTCTCCAAAGGGACTCATATCTATTGATTTTGTGTCAGAGTTGAAGAGATGGAGTTTAAAACACACTGATCCTACAGGGTAAAGAAAGCCTTGTATTATATAACCACACAGCGCTATGTAAACACATTTTCTCCCAATTGTTTTTCTACAGAGGTTACAATAAAAGCACTTAGAGAGAAAATCCGGGAATACGAACAGACCCTGAAGAACCAGGCGGAAAATCTGGCTCTGGAGAAAGAACAAAAGTTACAAAATGACTTTGCTGAGAAAGAGAGGTGAGTGCACGGAAGAGTATTGCTAATGTAACATGCCATTCATGTATGTGCGGAGGGATATTAGCAGATTTAATGGATCTTCCTAGATTTTCTTTTCAGCCCATGTACATAAATGAATCTGGGGGCTATAGGCTGTGGTCTTTTACCCCGCAAAAATGCTTCACAGACTGAGAAGCCTTATAAAATGGGGCTTGTTCTTGTGCAACACCTTGCAATAGAGATTCCACCTCCTTAAATTCAGATTTTTTTTTAAAATCTGTCATCCCATAATAATAATAATTCTGTGCAGCACTGCACAGAGCTTGCCAAATCGGTCCCTGTCCCCAATGGGGCTCACAATCTAATCAATTTACAAGTATGTTTTTGGAGTGAGGGAGGAAACCCATTCATTGAAATCTTATCATCAACCAATGGGAAACCTTTTGGAAAACTTACATTTTGCCACGGAACATACTTTAGTGTATCTTAAACTTTGAAGCATGTTTTTTTTTTTTAGGAATTTAGGAAATTGATAGAAAATGTGATAATAGTAAACTTTTTAATGTACTACTTTAGGTAAAGCACCTTCTGTCTGCATTTTATCTGCTTCTTTTTCCTGCATTGAGCAGTGTATCTGAAAGCCTTCTGAGCTATGTCCACTTCAGACAGTTAAGGAGGCTAATGATTAACTCTTTACATACATAGAGAATATTTTCTTTGATGATGTGTTGCTCTGAGGAGATTAGGCTATTCTAGGGACTCTCTGTAAAGCGTTCAGTCATTAGATACCTCATTAGGCTCCTTTATCTCTCAGCTGTCAGTGGATACAGGACAGAAAGCTGATTTACACAAATTGATCAAATATGTAAGAAAGGCAAAAGAAGGACGCAGGAACAGATTTTAATACAGTATATTACAAAGTTTACCATTGTCATCTGGACTATTTCTTTATGCAATTTTTATTTTTTTGAAAGTTAATCAAGTTTTTTTCCCCTTTTATACGTTGATTCAGTTGTATCCACCATGGTAGGCATACATTGACAGATTACGGTTGGCATTGCATTTGCCTACTGATATAATGGTCAATGATTGGCAAACACATTTCTACTCTTTGTGACTCATTTACAAGGATCGTTGGCTGTACTTCTCATTAACTATTTTGGCCCCTTCGCGATTTCACAGGCTGAGCTCTCCCTATACATGAGTGTCAGCTATATAACATAGGTCACACCTGCTTCGAACTGGCAAGGTCGATGCTGACTGATGCCGACTGCAGCACCCAACAACGCTGTCACTGGGCCTGAAATAATAGTAAAAACATATATACCTAGAGGGTTCATAACTCCCCCTAACAGCTCCTGAGCTGGGGAGGGCGCTATTCGCAACTACCAGCCTGCCTATGCTTTGGCAGGGTTGTTGCACATATATACACATATACAGCATATACACGTATGTATCACATCGTATGACAGCCCCCCCTGATACTGGGGCCCCATAGTAGCTGCTATGGCCACTGTAGTTACACCCCTGTTGAAGCCATTATGTGTCCTATACTTTGCAGCTTTAAAATTTGTAATACTGTATAGAGAATAAAAGCGACTGTGTACGTTATTGTGGCAGAATATTGTTATTGGAGACCACCAGCGCCTCCAGTTTATTCCTCAGATACATTCTCCACAACTTGTATGATACGCAGACAACACAGGGCTCACAGCTCAGTATAAAACTTTTCGGCTGAGTTACCTTTTTTTCTTTTCCACTACGGATGACAGTGCATATTATTCAGAATGATAAATCCAGCTTGTGTAGGCTTTTTCTCTCGTTATTTTCTTTTATGTCGCAGCTTTTCTTGGATCTTATCGTTCACAGTCTTTTTGCTGTACCTGAGTGTGAACACCTGCTGAGAAATTCCTATATTTGGCCATCACTTTGATGCTGTGAGAGCAGATATTTGCATTAAAGGGAGGCTGCTCTTCAGTTTCTTACTGCACTTTCCATGGGATGCATGAAAGAACTGTGTTTACTATGAAGTTTGTCGTTATATCAGTATAAATATCATTTTAAAGAGGGGCGAGAATGTCCGGGGCAAGTTACCTGTGGCTTAGACCATCTTGATTGATAGCTATCTCCATAGAAAAAGAAATTCTGAAGTAAAGGTTAAAGAGATTGGCCACTTTTCCTCATGTCTTTTTAATGTGTGGGTAGCAGGATATTAGGCATTTTACCAATGTACATCTGTTAATAGTTCTGCTCTGCTTTCTTTACTTTTCCTTATATACTGCTTAAACAGAGATTGTAACAGAAAGCCCAAATGCAGATGTGAACTGGGCCTGACACCTTTCAAAAAATAATTGAGCAGTTTAACTTAGCCTTTTATTTAGAGTGCTGAACCATGAATGGGCGATAGAGGAAAAAAATGGCAATATATACTGTTCAAAAAAATAAAGGGAACACTTAAACAACACAATATAACTGCAGGATAACAAACTTCTGTGAAATCAAAATGTCCACTTAGAAAGCAACACTGATGGACAATAAATTACACAGGCAATTAGCAAGACTCACTCAATAAAGGAGAGGTTCTGCAGATGGGGACCACAGACCACTTCTCAGTACCTTTGCTATCTGGCTGATGTTTTGGACAATTTTGAATGTTGGTGGTGCTTTCACACTTGTAGTAGCATGAGATGGCCCTACAACCCCAGACAAGTGACTCAGGTAGTGCAGCTTATCCAGTTGTGGCAAGAAGGTTTGCAGTGTCCAGCAAGAGGCTGGAGGCGCTACCAGGAGACAGGCAAGGACACCAGGAGATGTTGCGGGGGCCTAGGAATGGTAACAACCCATCAGCAGGACTGCTACCTCCACCTTTCTGCAAGGAGGAACAGGAGGAGCCCTGCCAGAGATCTACAAATGTCCACCAGCAGCCACAAATGTGCATGTGTTAGCACAAGCGGTTAGAAACCAACGCCATGAGGATGGTATGAGGGCCCGACTTCCACCGATAGGGGTTGGGCTTATAGCCCAACACCGTGCATGACGCTTGGCATTTGCCAGAGAACACCAGGGTTGGTGAATTCGCAACCAGCGGCCTGTGCTCTTCACAGATTAAAGCAGTTTCACACTGAGCACATGTGACCGAGTCTGGAGATGCCGTAGAGAGCAAACTGCTGCCTGAAACATCCTACAGCATGACTGGTTTGGCAGTGGGTCAGTAATGGTGTGGGGATGGCATTTCCGTCCATGTGCATGCCACAGATAGCCATTAGGTACCGAACAAGGGATCCTCAGACCCCTTGTGAGACCATATGCTGGTCCGGTTGGCCCTGGGTTCCTCCTAATGCAAGATACTGCTAGACCTCATGTGGCTGGAGTGTGTCAGCAATTCCTGCAAGATGAAGGCATTGAAGTTATGGACTAACTCACTCATTTCCCAGACCTGAATGCGGTTGAGCACATCTGGGACACCATGTCTTGCTTCATCCACCAACGTCACATTACACCACAGACTGTCCAGGAGTTGGTGGATGCTTTAGTCCAGGTCTGGGAGGAGAGCACTCAGGAGACCATCAGTAACCTCATCAGGAGCATGCCGAGGCGTTGTAGGGAGGTCATACAGGCACGTGGAGGCCACACACAATACTGAGCCTCATTTTCACTTGTTCTAAAGACATTAAATCAAAGTTGGATCAGCCTGTAGTGTGTTTTTCCACTCTTAGTTTTGTATGTGACTCCAAATCCAGGCCTCTATTGGTTAATAAATTTGTTTTCCATTTGATGATTTTTTGTGACATTGTTCTCAGCATTTGCAACTTTTAGAACAAAGTATTAAATGAAAAAATGTAATCCATTAAGATCTATGATGTGTTATTTGAGTCTTCGCTTTATTTTTTGAGCAGTGTATATCAGTAGCTAATACATTTTAATAACTGGGGTTCCACTTTAGACTCTCTTTGGCTAACTTTGTTTTTTACTTAGGCTGTTGATGTTTAGGTATTTTAGACAGGTATAAAGGGGCAACCTCCAGTGCATACCATGAGATACTTCTGAATTCTGAACCTATTATGTACTCTACATAATGCATTGGCTTGCCAGGCCAGTCTATAAGATGTACCTGTAGTTGGCAACCCCACCCCACCTCTATCCAAAAAATATCTTTGAAAATTGTCAAAATTTATTTACATCTGAACAGTTTTAACTGTGTATCTTTTCACAAAGCTAAATGTCCATTGTCTTACAGGAAATTGCAGGAGACCCAGATGTCTACATCATCCAAGCTTGAGGAGACCGAACACAGAGTTCAAGTTCTGCAGACAGGTTTGGAGACTTTCTTTTAATTCAGTGTTGATGACTGTTGGTACTGGTACTCTAGGGGGTTTTCAGGCTGGTTCTACTCATTCTGAAATGGTCCAATGAGAAATGACTGGCTGTGGAGTTAAAGGGGGTGTTTCCAGTTCTATAAAAATACATGTCCGGTTGATTACTTGCTTCACCAGTCCAAACACTGCTCTGGTCCAGTCTGAGCTCCACTCCATGTTTTTTTCCAAATGTTCTTTAAAGCTCCATCAGACCGCCACTGGCTGGAGCGATGACCCACCCAGCGAATCTCCTGTGTCAGGAAAAACTAGGAGTGGAGCCTGAACTGGAGAAAAGGGAGAATGGGTTGGTTATTTGGACCCATATCGAATTGTTTTACATCCATTTTTATTTATTTATTTATTTTTTTGCATTAATAAACTTCTTTTTGGTCAAAATGTAGCCAGTTGAGCATTTTTCATTTGAAAATCTCTATCAAAGGACCATCACTCTAGAGCCACATACAAGTGAGACATAATAAACATCTGCACATAAATATTTCACTGTGAGATTTGGCACTCAACACATCTGTTCGGCAAGTGGGATATGTTAACAAAAATGTCAGCTTGAAGACTTATTATAGTCCGTACATATGGTCAAAACTAAGGGCTTCTGTAACTAACCACATGCAGATCCTGAGCCATTAGTAAAAGAGAACGGGTCAGTATATGGGCTATTAATAGTTCTAACATCCTTATCTACATTATCATAAAAACTGATTTTTAAACTTTATTCATTGAAAAATAAAACTTAAATAAGAATGTAAAAAATACTCAAACACCTAATGTATATGCACATTAAATTACAAACCGTGGATTTATAGAAAATGCAAAAAAAGGAAAAATTTTATCCACATACTCTGTAAAACTGCCCATCAATACAAAAATAATTTAAAAAAACACAGAATAGTATATAACTGTTCTATTCGAAAAGCAGTTAATGAGTGTCTGCCATCTGGATTACTTCTTTTTTTCCCGATAGGTTCCCCTATTCCATCATTTCCCTACATGTCTAACTTGTCTACGTGGGCTAACTTGTCTATGTGCTCAGCTTGAAAGCCTTTCTAAGTGAAGAGAACTGCCTCTCACTTATCAGTCTTAGTGTATCCAGTATAATGTGGCTTCAGAGTGACGCCCCTGCCTCCTGCTTGTGATAGATTTATTCCCATCATCTCTTACAAGCAAGAGGCAGAAGAGAGCAGTGAGATGAAACGACTCTACAACTGCATACAGAACATGGTAGAGACAGGCGGCCGGTTGTTGTATCAACTTCACAACTAGAACGTTGCTAGTAGAAAATTTTTACTAATAGAAAATCAGGGAGCCTGCCTAATGATAAATCTTCCCCAGTGTGTGCGTGTGAGCTCGTCCTGGAATGTAAGGTTGGGGGCTAGAGGCAGGGAGCAGCTCAGTGCAGCGTCTGACCGAAGAGCAATCTGTCCGCCGACCCTAAACTCAGAATATCCAGGGTCGGAACCAGGGGGAATTAAAACTGTGTACACCAGGACTGATAGAGACAGGTTGGAGTTATATCTGTGAAATGATACATTTTTGTTAATAACAGTAAATTAGGGAATGTGTTATTTTGTTATCCTGAGTACATTTAAGAAACTTGTCTTCATGGGAATACCTCTTTAATTATCGTGCAATTGACCTCATTGCAGATACTCAGATTACTGACTTCAGGACCATGTTAATTGTCAATATGTTATTATGTTAATCCCCTAGTTGCTTACACGGGTCATATATCTACATTTCCCATGTTCTATTTAAGTCTCTTCTGCTACAGAAAGTATAAGTTACATGCAGCCGCTCAATGTTCAGTATACTTATTGCATATTATATCTGTTTTCTGATCTTCTATTTATCTGTAGCTTTGGAAAAGTCTCAGGCAGCATTATTCGACCTGAAAACAAAATATGATGAAGAAACATCAGCAAAGTAAGTACCAAAGTTCTCTTTACATGCCCAATTCTGGAAATAAACTGCTTTTCAGCATTACTCCTGGTAGAAGAGCTAACCCTGGGTACACATGGATCCATTTAAAGATGACGAGAGCTGGCAATGAATAGAAGGTTGACTTTGATTTTTGCAGCATTAGAAGTACCAACTAGAAACCTTCCCACCACATTGACCAGTAAGGACCAGGTTATTCTCAGGGTATTCACTTAGAGGCCTCATGCTGAGATCCTGGATCAATGACCCATTATGATGATTATTAGTTATACTTCCTCTGCATATATTTCATTTGGGAAAGATTTATATCTGAAGTTTACATAATGTATTGACACCCAAGTAACCTTATCATTTGACATCCTCCATCATGAGAATTTCTCTGAATGGACGGCTCTCACCGCTTGGCTAAAACTGAGCACATAGAAATAAATGATTCCCAATTTCAAGGCTTAAGGCAGGCAAACAGGCTTTAAAGAAAATCAACACTGTCATGCCGTGCTATTGATCCCATATAAGTTTAGGAGGGTTTTTGTAAGCCTGAGTATACACTATAGGTGTGTAGATGAGTTGCTCTTGGATGTGCAATGTTGCTAGGGTGAAAAAAAAACAAACTTTACTTTGTAATTATTTCCTAAAGGGAGGGAACCTTTTAGCTTTCTGAAAGAATATTGGAATATGTTGCCTTGTGATTGCATTTTGGCATTCTTAGTAGAAATGTATAAGTTGACCACTGGGAGTGACTGATGATGGATGTGTCCCTATGCCATAGTCCAGTCCTTAATGACCGTGGCAGACGGTGGAGAAACAAGCCTCTTTGACAGCTTGATACCCATTTGTAAAAATTTTTTGGACACCTTAAGGCTTCATTCACACAACTGTATTTGTTTGGCAATTTATGTCACCAGTTCATGGACTCCATAGAGGTCTATTAAACCCGTTCACAGTGTGGTGAGCACACTGTATTCTACTGCAACTGAGCTGGGCGGCCATGCTGCAAAATATAGAACAGGTTCTTTTTCTGGCCTGATTTGCGGCACAGCCATTCAGCTTTCTACATGATAGGGGAAGGACCCGGAGCACTTATTCCATCCACATTCTGGCCCCGTTGAGCCCACTGTTGCGTGACTGAGGCCCTAAATCCATCCACATTCTGGCCCCGTTGAGCCCACTGTTGCGTGACTGAGGCAATAGTGTATACCAGGAACCTCCCAATGTTCTCCCAACCTCCCAACCTGTTCTTAGACTTATGGTGGCAGACAGGGGCATCCTTTATGCTTCCGTCTCCTCAGTAAATCTAGCACCCAGCAGGTAATGCTGGATGAAAAAATTAAGTAAGCTGATTTTTTTTCTTCATGCTGGAGAACACAATACATACACTATTCCTATGGGGGACAGATGTAGCTGTATTGCATCCATCCCCAGCCTATGCTGTGCATGTGCAGTGGGTGTTTTCCAAGTCATGGGAATATCCAAATATGGACCTGTGGTCACCCTGAGCAGTGATCTGCCTGATTCCAAAGTTGACTCCTCCTCCTCCCTTCCCTTTTTAGAGGGGAGGAGCTGAAGAGGAGGTATGTCCCACTGTATGGGTATATGGTGGGATACGTTGTAGCCCTCTGTAGTAGAAATACACTGGTAATCCATTGGTAATTTAGTATTTAGTGTAGCAATACGATCACATACAACCATTCCGACACCTAGGGAGTGTGTGTTTTTTGTTTTGTTTTTTTAAATCAAGGGTGCATTTTTTGGAGAGATGAAGGGGGTTAGGATTTCCTTCACAACCTGACATTTTTAGTGAATGTGGGAGGGATTGTTTGAGTAAATTACATTACTCAGTTGCATTAAACTCGCAAGATTTCCTTCACAATTGAATGATTAGATATAAAATTAAAAATGTCCCTCTCTCCACAATTTTTCGGTAATTGGTGGTCTTCCATCAGAGTGGTGGAATTCCCCATCTCTTTCCAGGGTTGCTAGGTAACCATCAGATGTTTTTTACCCGGTCAGAGATGAACCCAAACAAGATGTGGTTTCCTCAGACGTCATGCTTACTAATATAATGTGATTATTCATCTGCTGCTTAGCAGTTTACGTATGACCCTGGAGACATATGTGCGTGTGTACCAGTGTGCCAAGGAAGTATTGTATTTGCATTGATTTTTAATAAGACAAAGCGCAGCAGTTCAGCTGCTAACACTTTGATGGGAAAGGTCTTATGTCAACCTGTCCACAATGAAGATAACCTCCCAGTGTAGTGCTTGTTCTACACGCAGATTGTACCTAAAACTTCAGTAATGTAACACATCCGATTGTTTCATTCCTCTACCAAAAATATTCAATCTTCTGTAACATATATGGGTATAGTATCATAAACTTAAAGGGACACTCTTCACCAAATAAAAGTATGACCATCCTCAGGTAGGGCATCAAATATCCTTTTTAGAATTCACTCTGTGTTAAATCTTGCCTGCACATAAATCTCCCCCACCTCACCAGTTTCCTGGCTTTTCCAGCCACTTGTTGGAAAATCTCATTCTCAGTCTCGCTCATTCTTTACTGCTTTATGGCTCAGTAGGGGTTAAAAAAAAGGTTATGGAGTTGTGTTGTGGCCTGTGAATGGACATCTCCTATGTGTCCAGAGGCAACTGTAACTAGAAACCAGAAGGGGACATGAGAAAAGGAGATAAACACCCTTTTACTGTTTTATTTATTTTAATTAATTTTCTGGAGCATATGTAATGTAGTGAAATAAGCTTCATATAGACCTATAATACTCTGCATTCATACGGAAGAAATAGAAGAAGCAGAGTGAGGTATCTACTCGCAAGAGCTTACAATCTCTGAGGAAATATGGTGACGCTAAGGGTTAAAAGTGGTAATTTAGTGTAGGGCTCTGCTAGTGATCTCCTAATAGTATTTTGTTGTCCACTTAATATAACAAAATAAGAAAAACATAAAAGGTGCTCAACCCCTTTTGCTTTTATGTCATCCCATCCACCATTTCCCAGGATCATACCCTTAAGCTCTGCAAAATTTTCGGTCATGGTGTAATGCACACTCGAATTTTCTCATTATCTGCAGTGCACTAAAAAAAATATCTCCTGTGAATCCCCTAACCTCAGGGAACACAAATATAAAATAAAATGTATATCTACAGTTTAACCCAGAAGCCATAAAAAACCGCATTGACCTTTATTAAGATCACATAAGTTTAATGTAAGAGAGATTTTTATTTACAAGCTATTGCGCATGTAATGGAAGGGAAGCAGCTTGGCTCTCTCTTCCAGTATATTCACAGGAAATGTCACGCAAGCCATAATAACAACTGGCACGCCATAAAAGTAATATATAGGGAGTTTTGTTTGTACTCCTAATGATGCATTTCTGTTATAAGCGTTTTTAGGAAAAAACAAATAGTTTTTCTTATGGACACTTATTTACAATATTTTCTTGTTTTCTTCAATTTACTTTTCACGTATTTTGCACAAAAATGTGGCAGAGTCTTCAAAAGTGTGTTACCAGGATATTACCCTTTATCCTGTCATGTCCCCACTGAAAATTGTAAGCACATGCCCACTGCTCGCTACAGGAGAAAGAGCAGAACGAAGGGAAAAAGAATTGTCTTGCTTTATTCTCTTATTGATTTCTGAAATGAAATCTTATGCACCATAAAATCAGATATTCTTTCCAATGCATGATATTGGTTGTAAGCTTCCTTATGGGAATACCCAAGCTGAAAAAATTAAATCTCCAATTCACGGTAATATTATTTCTCTTATATATAACAGAACTTTTATATCCCAAATTTTTTTTACAATGAACCCCCACCAACTCCTAACTTTTTGTATTAACTTTTGTTGGATCGTTGTACTAAAAACTAATTTTTTGCCTTAAAAAAATGCAACCCCAACAATAAGGAAAAAAAAAATAGTTCATGTCAACAAATAAAACACATTATAAAACTTGTATTACAAAATTTCCAGTTTACATATCTCTTAAAAATCCGGTGATAAAATGATGGAAAGGTTTAAAGTTAATGCAGGTACGTGGCTCGGAAAGTGTTACTTATCCAGGTTTTTTTTCTTTTCTCGCTCCCTTCCTCCCCGTGCTGTATTGCCAGTGTGTCGGATGGAATATCAGAAAGCCACTTATGGCAACTGTAAAGTTTTCCATGTGTAGGCTCAAAATAAAATGTAATTAGCCTTTATGCTTAGAACAAGGATCCATTGATGAATACAGCTGGTCTTTGTTTTATTCTGTCTTTGAGAGTGGGAGGTAAAAGTGTTCTTCATGTTTATTAATGCAGCATTTTTTAGACAGATGCTAAGCAGAGTTCTCAATTGGTTTTGTGTATGAAAGTTGTGCCGGAGAACTTAATACTAATAAATACTTGACTAATACATGCGACACTTGTATGGGGACTGAACAGTATTGCCGGGGAGATATTCACTTCCTTTTATAGTGCACAGTTACAATAGACACCTTGTTTAGTAGACTGTAGATGAACACCATCCAATATTAAGGCAATGTGTAGCGTAGAATCAATGGCAGCCTTCTATGTAAGAGGACGGATGCTCGGATAGAGAGCGTTGTGTGCGGCATAATATTTTATATACAGTGATTTTCTTCCCTGTTGTCAGCACAAAACTAATACCAAGCTAATTTGACAGCCTTGTTGCTAAGGAAATTCCCCATAGTAACAACATACAGAATTGCCAGACTCTGAACCCCCCAAAATAAAGCATAGAGATATACTCTATACTCTGGGTACATTATCTGTCTGTTCTTCATGGGCTGTCCCCTCTATATGACACCTAGTTACAGACGGACCTCTCTGCCCACTGTGACCTCTGATGAAACTCTCTGGATGCTTTACCCTCATCCCAGGCTGCAATGATCAGCTGTAAGGTGTCTATAATTAAGTTTTATTGACATTTCTTGTTTCCACGACAGCACAAAATTTTGTAAAGGTACAAAGTTGCATTCACAAAATATATATATCTGTACAAATTACAATTACAGGAAACCTACCACTTGAAGTGGTAGGTGTAAGATGCATATACCAAGCACCAGCTCAGGGTGAGCTGGTGCCAGTGCTTACAGCGGTTTATAACACTAACAAAAGTAAGCACCGGCACCAGCTCACCCTGAGATGGTGCTCGGTATATGCATCTTACACCTAGGTTTCCTTTAAACTCTAAGAACAAACCTACAGAACCTATGTATCTACCTATCTGTGTATCTGTCTTTTTTTTTATTTTATTTTTTTTATTATGACATTTTGTTTTCATAGTGTGTGTCCATATTGAGGTGCGAAATGAATTTTTAATTTAATGCTTGGTACTATGTTTTTTATCGAAAAAATTTATTGAAAAAAGTGTTTAGGTATAAAATGGCAAAAACTAAAATACTGTGTATACACACTTTGAAGTAATATCTGGCTGCAGTTTTGTAACCTAATATGTTATTGAAATCATGGGAAAATGGCATATGTCTATCCAGTCTTAAAGGATTAGGGCACTTTTTGCTAAGTTTTTGAGTTTTTTTTGCCAATTAGCTTTTGTGGCTGCCCAGCATACTACTACATAGCAAGCTTCAGGACGCCGTTCAATAGGAATGTATCGTACTGGGTGTTGGAGAGGCCTTCCCTCTTTCCTGCAGAACGATCGCTGGAACCTATCAATGACCAAATCAATATGCATCTCTAAGTTGGTCATTTGTTAGCCTCAAAGGTCTTTGTGGAGAGGGGCTGGAGTATACGGCATCCTGCAGGCTTCTCATTAATGTGAATACTGCTGTACCAAATCGTACAATTTTATTTCTTTATTTTCATATAAAGCTCTTTTGCAATTTTTTTTTTTTAAAGTTTAAAATACTTGAAGTTTAAACAAAAATTTGTTGTTGAAGGCTGAAAATAATACTTTGTGGCTGAAGCTGATCCCATTGAAAAGTGATTTCATTGAAGGAGAACTTTGCACTAGCAGGTTACATTCCCGTGAAAAAGTATTATTATTTCTGCATTGTTTTTTTTTATTCAGTGATTTGTGCTCTTTAATGCAAAGGTCGAAATCTTTAACCATAAAGATTTGTCGCCATCTATCACCATCTGGTTGACATAGAAATCAGTTGTTGGCAACCAGAAGAGACACAAGTGGTAGGAAGTTATTTTAAGCCAGCTCAGCCCCGCACAGAGCAGACCTTTGTATACATTTTTTTTTTGTGCTTCAGTGAAATAGAATCTATAAAAAATATCCTCTTTGGCTGTTCTGGATTTTTTTATATATATATATTTTTGCTGAAATGACAAGTTGCATGTAGAACTTTGGTGTTAACGAATAATCAAAAGAGAAAACAGACCCGGTGTTTTTGTTGTGCACGCTTCTACTGAGCTGGTGACTGCATTCCTGGAACGAGTATAAAAGACAGTGGTTTTATGGTTGTTACATGTGGTATTATGCTGAGTCTATAATAAAAGTTAATTTGTAATTAAAGTTTCCGATTTCCTGTTCAGTTAATGAGTCATGAACATCCAAAGCATGTGTTTAGAACTATAAAGTAACTTGCAATTACACTAAGAACAGGCTTTACAAATGAGAGCACTTTTATTTAAAGCAGATACCGAGGGGGAACATGCACTGTACATTATAAGCATTGAGGAATGTCAGTGTATGTCCACTGTAATGATAGCCTCAAATACTCTGCATATGTCTACATGGGAATGGCTAGTATCATCTCTTCATCTAAATTTAGTAATTTCGCCTTGATTGGGGTAAGACTGCCCTAATCATTGCATTGTTGGGGTTCACACAGTGTGAGGCTAGACTCAGATGACGTTGTAAATCGACCGATTCATTCAAAAAATGCATTCGATTCATTCATAGACTATAGTTTAAGAGTATCCATGTGAAGCGGGGGCCAAACCGATGCAAAGCTTTGTGAAAAACGGAAGAAACGTCAGCCTTTCACAGCCGAGAATTGTCAGGTTACGTGCACAGAAAATATTCACAAATAGGCGTGGGGTTCCATGTGGAATTCTTGCAGATTTTTATCCAGATTTTTAAGTTTAGTAAGTCACTAAATGGAAATCAGTTTTCGCAAAAAGAAAAAAAACACAGGATGTGAACATAAATTTAAAATTTATAATAATAGCAAGAATTTTAATGTGTAATACAGACCCTTAGACTACACAGGTTTGCAATGTTTTAGATGCCTATTTGTTTACTTTCTATACACAAAATACAGGCAGTCCCTGGGTTACGCACCAAATAGGAAAGTAGGTTTGTTCTTAAGTTGAATTTGTATGCAAGTTGGAACTGTATATTTTATAACTTTAACCCTAGCCATTTTTCTTTAACCTCTGACAATTGGATTTTAAAAATGTTGGGTTGTCATAAGAACCAGGATTAACATTAAATCTTAATTGCAGACACCTTGGATAACTGGGATAAAGTACAGTAAATTACCAACATTTGTGACTAAGGGTCATCTGCAAAGCGGATGTTTTTAAGTCCTGGACCGCCTGTAAACTGTATTTTGATGCATAAATGTACATATTAAATTCCAACCCTTACCTACCTTACCACTTTATTGGTGGAGTGGCTATAGGTGCAATTAATGGCATAAAGACCAGCTAGTAGTGCTAATAACTTAGGTATTACAAGTTATGCAGATTTTAATTTGTCAAACTGCCCGTTTTAATTAATACAAAAATTTCATCAGATTTTTTTTTTCCAGCCAAAACCATGGATGAATTTAGAATTTTGCCATTAAAATGTGAAAGGTTTATAGTTTGTTATTCATCTTTTTTCTCACTTGTTTACACTAGTGAATTGTTTGTAAATTAAAAAATAATTACGTAAAGTAGTATGGCTGTATTATGGCTGGGCTATGATTTTTTAAAAATTTTTTTGGGTGGTAGAGTTTAAGTAATGAATATTTATCTGGTTAGAGTGATTCATAAAAGAAGAGAAAAATAAGCTTAGCCCTAAAAAGAAATACCGTATATACTCGTGTATAAGCCGAGACCCCTAATTTTACCACAAAAACCTGGTAAAACCTATATTTTTTTACTCGAGTACAAGCCGAGTTTGGGTTTTCAGCACATTTTTTGTGCTGAAAAACTAGGCTTATACTCGAGTATATATATGGTAATTAAAAACTTTAGATGCCTATTGTAAAGCAGGCAGCTGGTACAAGGTTGGGTCCAAACAGTCTTGCACTATATCAATATGCCAGGCGGTATGTGCCGGAGCCAACACCAGTGTAAGAGGTGAGCATGTTCTTTCATGACCAAATAAAACCTTATTATCATCATTGAAATAAGAGTTTTGAAAGTAAAACTAGTCACAGAAATCATTTCATTGTGGATGAGATTTTACTTGTCATGTCAAGTTTAGATGTACTTTTGTCTTTCACTACTGGATTTATGGTATAATAGTATTGTAGGAATTGTTATAGGTGAGATTAGTGTATCCTGTTTCTGAGCATCAAACACAAAAATTCTTCAAATTCACCCTAAGCCCTGATACAGACTCAATACATTGTCCTGGAGCTTTATGTGGTGAATATTTGGAGTTGCACAAATCGGGGGTTCTGGCCATATTCTGGAACATCAATAACCAAAGTTTGAACAACAAAAATATAGTGAATGCATTTTAAAATGACAAATATTTATTACCTTTCAAAAGACATAATTACAACATAGCCATCGGTAAAAAAAAGCCAAACAGGTTAAAAAGGTGTGTGTCACAGTACATGTTATGAAACTCGGCATGCTACATGATCCACAAAATAGACCCGATGAAGCACTTTGTATAGTGCAAAACGCATTGTCAACTGAATAAAGAAACCCCTTTTTATCAAGTACCTGCACCCCACGAACGTCTCTGTTTTTAGCCTGCAACCTACCCTTCCTATTCATTTCCTTTAGAGGAACCACTCAAAAAAACAAAACAAAAAAAACTAGAAATACTCTGAATTCACACCTCTCATGTGACGTTATTTGGGAGAAGGAGGTGCTGGGCCGTGCATAATTAGCAGCCCGGAGAGCCAAATATCTTCCTTTCTAGGTGATCCTGTCGTGTCAAGACTAGCGACGGACAGCTCCTGTTGAAGAGGAGTGGAGGTGAGTATTTCTAGGTTTTTTTTTGTTTTTTGAGAGGTTGATTTCCTTTTAGTAGTTTACCAAATGCTGGCTCGGGCAACTAGGTGGCATTGGTTGTCTGGCACCTAAGAGCCTAATGCATTTTGTATGTGGAATAATAAACAGGGTGGTATTCACATAATACACACCATGGGCATATAAACTATCCCATGTATGGCTTGTAAATATCTGGAGTTGCAAAACTTTTCACGCTACACCTAGTGCCCTCCCACCCATCACACTGTTCGTGGATGAATTAGTAGACATTCTTTTCCGCAGGTGCCCTTTACCCAAGGATACCTTTATGTACATATGTATTGTACCTTTACTTAAATTGGCTATCAATATTGAGCACCACATTTTTAGATTAATTTGTATGGACCACATAAAATAGGTTCTGTACTGTATCTCCCACGTTCTGGCTTTTACCAGGGGTTGTGTTTAAATTTCTACTAGGTCATCCCCATAAGTAATAGCTTGTGGTGTTTACCATGATGGACGTTATGACAAATCTGTTCTTTTCCGAGTAACCAGACACCCATTTAGGGTGGTGGGGTCTCCATGTCATGAGCTGTCATTAAAAATATATTTGATGAAACGGCTTCAAAATCAAAAGTTTCCTTTTACGAGAGAGAAGAGAGATAATTGAACCCATTGATTTGTTTCACGGTTTGTTTGCCCTTTCGTTCTCTTCCTGAGGTGCTGTTTGCTGAGGAATGTTTCCAATCGCCAGAAAGACAGTGGGGTGTGTAATATTTCCCCCGCCAGCTCTCCATTCAGCCAGACAAGGGGACTGTGGCGAGCCTGCAATATGAATTTTTAATGCAGAACTTCATAACACAGCCCTTGCAGCTCGACTGCTCTGTTCTCTTGAGCTTTCAGATTTAATGCTCTGATGAGCAGAGCTCAGGCCTGGGGCGTTCTACATCATTTCGGGGTTAACCCTTAGAGCACCAATCAGAAACGTTCATAGCAGCGTCGGTTGATTGTTTGCTGAGCTTTAGAGGCATTGGCTCACAAATATATTCCCGATGAGTAGCCCACCGAAGTCCTGTTTTGTAAACATTGGCTTTTTCCCCCACTTTATATTTTTCTGCCGCAGTAGCAGATTTATAGACTGCTATTTTCTTCTTTGTCTGATGCTGTCAATTCTGTATGTGCTGCTGGTATGAAATCTTCCTTAAAAAAAAATAGTATTTTTAATAGTTCCATTGTAACACTACAGAGTAGTGAGGAGGTTTGAGTGATCATATATAGGATTATTAAGGATCATACGCAGAAAAACACTTATGTTAATAAAACAAAAAAAGAAAACTGATTACCCTAATGTTTGGTTTGACTTGACATGTTCATATTAATACCGTTTGACCATGATAAGCTCCTGATATTCCACCACATATTAGGCTGCATGCATTAAAGGGATAGCCGATCATGAGAAACTTTACCAGCGTAATCACGAGACCCTAAAAGGGTCACTCAGATTGTACTGTCTCCGATAAAGTTTCTCTGTTGCTGGTGGGAGCTGTTGGTCGCATAACCCACCAGCAGCAGCGTTTTCTGTGACGTCTGTGTCCTGCTGGCTTCCAGGATTGTGTAGTCTTTACTGTACTCCTATCCACTCCGTGATGACCACTCCCATATCAGTGGTTGGAGAGGTGTGCCAAGGTCACCGATTTTGTACTTACCTTGGGTGATGACCATTGACAAGTAGGACTTCTCCCGACCCATTGGAAGAGCCTCCAGACAATGGGCATCACCAGGATTGCTGCAGCTAATCCTGACTGGCGGCCAAGGTTTACCAGGGTAAGTACAAATCTGTGACCTCATTCTGATATTGCATTTACCCTGGTAAACTTTTGTTGCCGACCCCTTTAACAATCTGCAGAATGTCCACTCTTATACGCTGTTTTGGTAACAACTGTGCAGTTTTGTAACACCTTTACATTACACAGTCAGACTCCAGAGTCGTTGTCCAACACTTTCATTCTCATCTATGAGAAAGTTGTTTACTGTGCACCACAAGAAGTCCTATATAGCTAGCCTTAGATCATAGCTGGGATACGACTTTAGTTCTGGTTATGCTCTGTGTCCATTACACACATTAGAGAAACACAAAATCACACAATGTGCATCTATCTACATGGTTATAGTAGCTGCCTCTGCTGTAAAAAGTCTTGACTGTCGCCCTGAGATATATCTCTGGCCTATATCCGTAGTAACTGATACATTGCAGAAACTTCTCTAAATGTCTTTTTCACCGCAATGGAACAACCTTATTCAGATGTTTGGTTAATTTCAGATTTTCAACTTACAAGATGCTTTCAGGGGTCTTGTGGTGTCTGTATCTTGAGAGAGACCGTGTCAGACTGGCCCACCAGAGCACCCGGGGATCCTCTGACTCTAACCTTATACTGGACCCTATAGATAGAGCAGAAGAACCCTTATTTTGAGGCTGATGGGGGCTAATTTTTTTGGAGGGGAAAGATGAAGAGTGGGTCCACAATGATTTTAGCTGGTGGCCCCAAGGAGCCGCTGTCTAAAATGTTGCTAGATCACAGCCGCACAGGCCTATATTTTTTGTGCTATGGAGGATGGAGGCCTATATTTTTACAGATTTGTCTTTAAAATATTAATGACAATGAAGTAAATACAACTGCATAAAAGGATCATCTAATAAGAGAAAAGGCTTTGTTATACCATGAAACCTAATATCATGAAGCATAATGTATGCATTCACCGGGAAATAAAAAGGGTATTACAGTCCACCTTGGCCTTGTAGAGTAAACACTTGAAATATGAGTGAGGAGCTGTGACACGCAGTTTATGTAATCTTTTCCATATGAAAAGGACTCAAAGAGACTATAGATTTATTGTAACTTTACAAGTTATGATGAATTTGTGAATCATTCCTTGTGGTTATATAAATGCAAAGCGGCAGTATCTAGTTACATTTCTATATGTGGGAGCGCCCTTCGGCCTGTCAGAGCATTACTTCAGTGCTTTATGTTCTGGAGCTGATCCTGGGCTCCAGTAATTTTATATTTTGTTATCTTTATAGTATCCTCTCTGGGTAACCTGAAGACCTTTACATTTATCAGTGTAATGTATTTTAGAATGGGAGAATAATAGATCTCTTTGTAAGATTACTCTTTAAATCGATGTTCTACCTCGAAGACTTTATCAGTTATATCGCCAGAAACAATATAGAAGTTGCCCTAACAAAGTCTCATTCCAAGTAGTTGTGTAATTACTCCTTGCAATACCATCACGGATTTGCCCTGCTTTAGAAAACTGGTACTCAAATGACATATCAGATATCCTCCAGGTTGGGTAGACCATTTAAAAGGATTGTCCAAACTTTTTGAGTTTATGTACACGAATGCTGTTTTGGACATGTCCTTGACCCCATGTAGTTCAGTGGACTCGCACACATTGCTGTGGTTTCCATAGCGTCTTATATTAACCTACTGCCCACTGTCATCAGTGTGTAAGGACTGGTTTGTGGCCCGAGAATGCACACACATTTGTGCAGTTAGGCTCCTTGAGAAAGATAGATTACCATGTATCATCCATTAGTTCCCCTGGGCTAGTTAAGCGGTAGGGAAACCAGGAACTGGGAGCCGGGGATCTGGGCAGTTGGTTATCCTGTGATCACAGAAAAAAAAAAGACCAAAAAAAGATATCGGGTAGAACATGTAAAAGGGTTGTTCAACAGGAGCAGAAAGTTAATCAAAAAAGTATTATTCTCCCAACCAATTCCTCGCTGCTTGTGTTTTGACTCTTGCCAGAAGGCTCCTGGTCTCTGCTTCCAGATTTTATTTCAATAAACAGGAAATGCCCCGATCTGGCCACTCCCTCTTTCTCTCTCAAGGTAGTCACTTCCTCTGCCAGTAAACGGTTGTTGGAGCATTTCCTGTATGTTAATACAGTACCAGGGATAAGACTATTGGGGAGACCATTAGGCATCAGAAAAATGATCAGTGAGGAAGCAAATTAGTGCTACTACTTTTTTTTTAATTTTTTTTATTGCATCTCTTTTTGAAAGAACTTTATTATTTTATTTCCCCCAGACAAGCCTTTTCCTTTATAACATCTGTAAGAGAATTGAATAAATAGCTTTGTTATTCCTTGTAGAAGGGTATGATTATTGGCCAAGTGGGTGTTACCAGTCGGAGGAGTCTTTTACTGTACAAAGGGTGCTGTTAAATGGCAGGGACACCTCCAGGTAGTGCCAGCCAGTTTGCAATTTACGCATTAATTTCTAGAAGAAGGAGCAAAACAACAATTCTAAGAAAGGGTCACACAGAATTGTTATTTTAAAGGGATCCTTTCTACAAAAGAGATGCCAGGAGAGGTGACCAGTCCTCTTAAAATATATTTTAAAAAAAACATGACTCCATAAAAACATGACTCCATAAAAACATGTGAAGACGGTCTCTGACAAAGACTGTGCTTTTGTAAAATCCTGTTTTTGACTAGTTTGATTCTGCAGATGGGTATACTTAGCTCTATTGCATTGGCCTCTTCTTTACCCGCTGGTACTTAAAAGCTGTGTCATTGTTAAATTATAATAGCCGGCAAAATATAAGGTGCCTGGGGGTTTTCATCATCTTGAAGATTATAATCTGATGTAACAAGCGGGATGCTGACTGTTCTGCAGGGAAAAAGCTTCTCGTATATAACATTGTACTTACTGAAGATTAAATATAAATGTGTTTTTTGGTGATAGTCGTGTAAAATCTGCTTATCTATCTATATCATTTATCACTCTTATCACAACCACAGTCATAGACTTCCCTGGTCTTTATATTATTAGGTCCAATAGTTAAAACAATATTAGCATCTCATAGTGATAACATGAGAGAATAGAATTACAGATGAGCTAATCTATACATTGGTTCGTAGATTTGGCAATAATCGTCCGTTTTTCAGGCACTGAAGCAAAACTGAATCTTTCTGGCTTTATATTGGATCAATCTTGTAAGCTGGCGGCTAGCTTAGGCAGCGGAGAAAAAGAAAAAAATTATATAAAATGAATGAAACAAGATAAATTAAATTAACGTTTTAGAGGGCAAGAGGTGCTTGTGAACCAATTTCCAAGACATTTGGAGCAACATTGGTCAGTACCGAGTAGAGATTTGGATCTGGACCAAATGTTTTGACAAATTTGGCGAACCCTGGATGATCACTTCTCTCTAAATACGATATGCCATCACTTCATGATAGGTGATCCTCTGGGACCCTTACCAATCTGGAGAATAATGGAGCCAGAGCTATTGGCAGCCCCCTGGCTATGTAGATAAGCACAGCTGGACCTCATACCCCGGTACAGCAGGCTGCCTTGTGCAGCTCTAACTTCATTTAAAGCAACAGAAGGAAAACCCCAGCAAAATTGAAGGGATGGCATATCCTAACCTTGACAAGTTTGTAGAGTAAGATTAGTTCATACGTGATAATCTCCCTTGTCATTACTGGTTTGTGAGAAAAGAGCCTTAATTTGGAGAAATGTATCATTTATTTGCCATCTGGAATAATTGGTCATGTATTATTCGATATTAGACATTAATCCCCCACCCATGAAACCATAAAAGGATCAATCAGTTGACATATATATAGTAAATCATTCACAGAACTTCACCAGAGGTCACTGTGGGCAAAGGGGTCCGTCTTTAACTAAGGATCTTCTGTAAGTCGGGTGCCCTTAAGTAGGGGACTGCCTGTACGTGTGTATATATAATAAATAAATATATATTATAGATGCCACTATTTTAGCCTGTGTTGTATATTACAGTATGTCATATCTGAGTGTATTTGGTTAGTGTAGCCACATATATAGTCATAGGGCTATCATTGCGAGTCCCCATTTCATTCGGCAGTAATGAGTAGCAAGTCTAATCACTGGCAGGCATGTGACCTCGGAGAGGTTCAGCACACTTATTTCCCCATATTAAGCTCTTCCAGCGCGTCTGACTTGTGCTAGATGTACTGAGGTAAATGTCTGAATTGCCTGTAGCAACGTATTCATAGTTTTTGACAGGTAACTTATTCCTAAAATGAGGTGAAAAGAGAACTGACAGCATGTCACTGCAACTAAGAAGTGGCATTGGATAAAGCAGATATAACGGTAATGTCTGCCCTTTATCTACCGTGAAAGTTTAATTTAGCAATTGCCTTCATATGTGTGAACTTGAGGCGGGGGGAGGGGATGCACAGAAGTTCCTTTAAGGCCAGATCCATGTGAGACGAAGGAAAAGAAGTCTATTACTTACAATATGTCAATCACACTGAGATGTCCTACAATTGTTTTTGGTTCTGTGTTTTTTCCGCTATGGTTAAGGGTTCCAGTATCTTTCATTGTTTATTATAATTATATTTTTGATTTTGGTAATCTATAAACATGATAACAATTATTTATTAATGAATAAAATAAAGCTTGAAAAAAATCTTACGCCAGATGTAGGATTTTTTTAGTTCATCCTGTATTTTATCATTCTTACATTTTTATCCTGTTCAGTCAGCTTATTTTGGATGTAGACACTCCCCAACTTTTGGTTATTAGCGTCCCATCAGTGTCCAAGATTTTTTCCTTTACTGCTGCCTTATTTTTTTGGAGCCTTGAGAGTTGCAAGTTCACCTACGGAGAGTTGTGTAATTCCATTTGGATCGCTTTTATTGAGGTGCCCTGTATTGGGTTCAATGCCACATACCAATTGGTAACCACATCAGGACCCCCTGCGAAGGGGTTTTGGGTTTGGTTCTCCTCTGACGTTATTACCCAGGGAGTCGTCCTCTGCTGTTTGTTTTTGTGTCTCTATTACTTCTGAGTTTTGTGAGTCGGACCAGAGACTTCTGCTTTAGCCCATAATTAAATGATGTTGCCCATTGAATCAACAGACAGGACGTGGACCTCATATGCGCGATGACCTGCCAATGTTTGTGGCATATAATCATTAGAGGTGCCTCAGCCCCGTCATTTAGTTGACAAGACTTCTGTTGCCATCAAATTCTCTTGTGTGGATACAATAATCTCCTAGTGGCTCCTAAAGTTGTAACCCTACAGATGAAACCCAAGCATCCTCGCATAAAGATATTCCAAAAATATATAGTGTGTTTTTACAGGATTTATAAAACTTATGTCCTATCCTTACGATGGGGCCTTAATGTCATATCAGAGTCACTCCTTTGAGTGCTGCTTCCGTTTCCTAGGCCTGTGATCCATTGCATTTATCGTCACATGGCCTGGCCGTGTCTCAGGTCTTGGTGAGCAGTGAAGAGGCTGTAGCCCTTGTCCAAATACTGTAGTCTTTCTGGTCAGCTGGGTATAAGATCCTCATCGATCATATATTGATGATCCATCCAATGTGCCAGGAAACCCCTCTACAAACTGGGAAAGTATAATAAAGCAAGTATTAGTTGTATTCCCCACTAGTAAAGAATGATGATGTAGGAAGATTATTGTCTCGGTGATCCCTCTGGATAAAGCAAAGCTTGTTTTTATCTATATTTTAATTAATATTCCTTTAGTACTAACGCTTACAAGTTCTTTATTCTGTTGAACCGCTGAACTAGTTTTTTTTTTCTTTTCCTTTAGAGCATTCCAGCTCCGGTTTTCTTCTCCATTGTGCTTAATTTAATTAAATGGCGACAATTCAGCATAAGTGATCAAAAGCAGACATGGCCAACCATATCTTTTATATAGCACCGTGGTTCCGAATCCAGATATATATAATATGATTTGTAAAGTACATCTACCAGATAGAATTTGTTGCCCAAATTTGGAATGGCCATTTGGTTGAGGCTTCCCCTGGCACATCCAGTATAAGTGCACTCTCGGCATCGAGGGAATGTGCTCCAAACAGATGAGGAGTTTGGGTTCCCGCATCATATAAAATATAACAGCTAGCCTATTATGTGGGTTATTTATTGAAAATGACCTAGTTCCTGATAAATGTCCTGTGTAATAAGGCCTTAAAAGGGTAGGCCTATTTACTTTTTGTTTTTTTTTAAAATGCATTTGTAGTTTGTGTGGGGGAGGATGTTCGGTAACTTACCAATATGCATCAATTGAATTTTCTGCACCGCTTTCATGACAAGCAATAATTTGATCAGTGTCAATAGTAAAGAGGATAGGAACACCATTAGTTGTATTTTTATTGGACTATGCAGTACTGAGTAGGATTAAAGGGGTTGTCCAGTTTCAGCAAATAAATTCCATTGTTTCTGCATTGAAAAGTTTAACAATTTTTCATTATATTTTCTGTATCAATTCCACGCTGTTATCTAGATCGCTGCTTGCTATTCATTCTATAAAAAGCTTAATTTTTTTACTTCGGATAAAAATCAGTCCTTGGTCATGTGATGTCAGAAAAGTGCCCGGCGCATTATATGACTGTGTAATCAGAGCTGTGTCCACCCCAGGAAGTCAACGATGAAACGTCCTGTTGAATCTCGGCAAGCAGAGATCTAGAAAACCCATGATAAATTAATACAGAACGTATATTGGAAAATTGTACTTTATTTCATTATGCAAACAATAGCATAAATTTTACTAATAGTAAACAATCCCTTTAACTCTGTCTACTTAAGCTTTGTTTCATGAGCTAGTTTTTAGAAGAACCTGGTTCCCATGTTGGGGCAATTAGTGTACATTCAGGAAGCCGTTATGGGGGCTGTAATCTGGTCACATGATTTGCAACCAGATCATGACCCCTATAGACTTCTATGGCTCCCAGTCATAGGTGCAGTAAGCACATGGTGTGTCACCGAAACTGCGGTCGAGTTGGGCAACTGCTCATGTGCCGATGGAGGAGTGAGGAGCGCTTACCACTCCTCCTCTCTCCCCTGTTCTCGCCCAGGTTTCGGTTTGGGCGAGCACATGGCCGTCGGAATAAGCCATTACCTTTTATTCTACTAGCACATAAAGTAGCAAGGAGTAGTTTGCTTATGTATTTCAAAATTACTGGTGGATATCATATGTTCTATCTGGATTAGATATTGTTAGAGTTTTTTTTTTTCCAAATAATAGTTGCATTTCCTGATAACAATCCTTTTGAGATTTTTTCATTTGCAGTCAAAATAATGCAAATAAAATAACATCCACAATAAAATAATGCTGATTAAGTACTTTTTTCTTTTACCATTTTCTTTTTTTCTTTTTTTATAAGAATGGTCACTTGACCATTTAGCCCCTGGTCACCCGGACATGGATGATTTCATAGGAAATGACATTATATTAGGTCTTTAGTGATCACTATACAGATTCCCAATATTGGTGTTAACCACTCCGGAGGGATATTTTTAAGGTTTGACAATCTCTGTCAATAATATTTGGTTACATAATGGCAGAGGCATTAGCCTAATCTATGGCAGGAGAGCCTATAATGCATTAGTGAGCACAGGACATTCTCACATGCCTTCCCTCATAGATCCTGAATGAATCACGCAGTACACTTAATTCTCCCAGCCACAGCTGTTCAATTTGTCCTGCTCCGAAACGATTGAACCCTGAGTGACAGATTCAGGCGATGGCTTTGATTGCTCAGTGGGTCACATGCCAAGCTGTGACCTGCATTTCACATATTGTCTGATTCTGATTCTGTTTGCCCCCCTTTTCTTCCCCCCCACGTAAGTTATTTGGACACCATGTTGGGCCACTAGAGGCCAATTGTGGAGTAAATTCTTACATGTGTAGATTGTGTGGAATGGAATTTCTGTTTTCTCAGCAGTTACCTCCTGGTTACTGATGTGTTGTGTGGTTTTATGATCCGAAGTCTCATGGAGGATATAATTTATGGTCAGTAAGTAAAGGTGCTTCCTATTAAAGGGTTACAAGAGACAGATCTCTTCAGATTGCCATCATTGCTCATTATACTTTATGGTTTGGATTATGTATATATTTGGCTGAAGTCTGGACATTAAAGTATTACAAAATAACAGGAGAGACTCTAATATGGAAATGGCAGAATATTCGGGCGACTTAGAATATAATTAACTATGCTCCGACCATGGTTTCGTACGATCGTTGTCATGACTAACACTATGACCAGGTGTACTTTGCTCTATTCATTTGGCCATTGACTTATTTCCTTATTTCCTTGGTACTCTCTCATGATTGACTACAGAGTGTAGAGGGGAGATTTATCAGGAGTGTCTGAGAATAGAACTGTTCTAGTTGCCCATGACAACCAATCAGAGCACAGCTTTAATTTACCCACCGCTGTTTATAAAGTTAAAGCTAAGCTTTGATTCGTTTCCATGGGCAACTGGAACAGTTTTACCTCGGACACTTCTGATTAATCTCCCCCTAGGACTTTATTTGCTTTTTGCTACCATAAACTAAGGTCCTGTGTGACGTACCTTGCTTGACTACACTTTAAACTATTTGTGGTCTTTTTTGTTACAGTTTTTATTAAAACATTTTTAATATAAAATATATAGTCTTAAGCTACCTGCACATGAAATATGTGTAATATCCTACCACAAACAAAAGGCCCGTGGTTGACATGGCCAGAATAGGACCTGGTCTGAGTTTTGTGGCACAGGCAGCTGTGGAAGCTATGGCAGGGTGAGTGAACCCATAGAAAAAAAAAATAAAAAAGATATATACATCTTATAAAATGGGTGAAAATACCTTCACTTTTTGAACAATTACAATCCTAGTTCTTGACCATTGTAGTAGCTGGTAAAGCTTTGGTATTTTCCCCTTTTTATGAGATGTACATCTTCATTTTTTTTAATATGATGGAATAAAGTATCACGTTTTTGAGGCAATTTTTTCTTCAGACAAAAAACATTGGCCGTGTGCATGGAGCCTCGGACCAGGTTCACTTGGCAGTATTTTGGTTACACTTTTCAGCCAAATCAAGGAGTGAATTTAGGGTACCAGAGTTATACTAAATGTTTCCTTATAGCTTTTCTGTATGTAGGTTCTTTTCTTGATTTTGGCCACAATATGATCATGGGAAAGTGACCCTAACGCACTGCATATATTCTTTTCTTGTGGACACACTTCTATAACCCTTCCATCATATTCTTCTGCTGTTTTGGATGTCTGGCATTAGATGGCCTCCTTCTCATGTAAACATTCAGGATCAGCTGAGCAATAATGATCCTTTTAATGCAGCCATCTTTACAGCCTTATCATAAATAACCCAGGTCAGATAGACATGAGGCTGATAATGCTACCTTATCACCTAAAGATAAGATTTCCCAGGGCTGTAAATAGAATATGACAACATGTGTCATTGATAATTCTTTAAGCCAATATATACGGGCCAATCTAAAGAGAACGTTATCAGGCAAATGTAAATTATAACAAGTGGTTGTGATGATAATTTGTCTAAGTGAACACAGATAGATGACAGCATGTTATCTATAAGGGTGGTTTCACATTGAAGTTTTTTTTCTCATCAGTGATTTTTCTCTGAACCCACTTTGGCTTATGGACACATACAGATTGGTTTTCTCTTCCTGGCTTTAGTGATTTTTCACTGATGCCTTACTGACCCATTCTTTTCAATGGGCTTTTTCACACTTCAGTTTTATTTCACTGAAAGCGCCGAAGTGAAACCACCCTAAAAAATATGGTCTGTCGTTCATCACGGTTTTTGATCTAGATCTAAATACCTATAGGATAACAAAGGTACAAAAGGTTCCCCTCCCTCATGTTTCTGTTAAAGGACATCCAGCACCAGGATGAAGGATTGTAAACCAAGCACACTAACATACTCATGTGTGGCCCCACTGGCAGGATCTGCTCTTCTTTTAACTATTTAAACCCTTGTTTTTCCCAAAAAATGGGCTTTCCCATTTATGCAAATGAGCCTGAAGGTCTCCAGACTCAATAGATGTCAATGGAGGTTGGAGCCCATCAGGTTCATTTGCATAGTTTTAAAAACATTTTTTTTTTGTAAAAACACAGGCTTAGGAAGCTAAAAGAAGAGTGGATCCTGCCAGAGGGGCCGCACACCACCATGTCAGTGTGCTTTGTTTGCTATCCTTCATCCTGGTGGTAGATGTCCTCTAATTATAAAGCTAGAAAAGATATTGTGTACCGTACACAGGGAAAATATAGAGCCTGCTCTCTTTCCCCGTATGTACAACCAGGCAGCGCTGTTTCCTATAGAGAAGCTCGTCCTCCTCTCCAGCACGCCAACGTGTGCTCGTCCAGACCTGGAACTTTTAGGCACAATATACATAATATAGTTTCCTTTATTATATTTTTAGGTTGGTTTACTTTTCACTCGACCCAAAAAAATGAAAACATAAAGAAAACTTTTCATGTAAGGGTTTAATCCGGCTGCTTGTACAAACTCTGTGTCCGTGATCTCTGTTAGCAGTGGATTTACAAAGGATAAACTGTACTCTTCTATTAGAATATCCTCCGAACCGACCAAAATAGGGCACAACTGTTGGGCAGCATTAGAAAGAATTACATTTTGCTAAAATGTTTATTAGTAGGAAAATCATTTGAAATACCAATACAAGTTCTGGTTTAAAGGAGAAACATGAATAGAAATATTTATACACATAGAGATTAAGATGAATTCATATTTACAGTGCGGATCTATAATTAGGAGCTGTTTTGAGCGGAGCCGCACTTCTTAAACAAGAGGCCTGGAATGTAAACAGCTGCAATTACCCTTTATACAGAGAGATCTATCGAAATGAGAGGCCAGTGCCCAACCACAAAAATAGCGCTGCCTTAGTTTGTGTCGCGCATTGATTACATGTAATCTCTGTGTTTTTGGAATGAGATTGGATGCCTAGAAACCGAGATCCTATAGACATTGGTCTCCACTTTGTGTCTAAACAGTGGGATCTGTTGGAGGTAGACAATGGCAAATCCACATAACATATGCCTCTTATGGATGCTACAAATTTTAAGGAATTACCTTACCTAAACCCGATTGTGTGCAGTGATGCAAAAGACAGACCCGTAGTCCTTTGTTTAGGCCCCTTGAGTCATCGGTATGTGAATAACGCTCACACACTGATGACGTTAGAAAAGACTGCCGGAGCCGCTCACGGACAAGCATAGGACCTATGCGGTCCTGGAAGTCATCTCATACAGAAGTATGAACCCATATAAAAACATTTGTCCGTGTGTTATCCGTTGAATCAATAGATAGCACCGGGACAAATTCTAAATTCTTGTGCTTGCAGAACAAAGAAAGATTCACTGACTTAATATTTTCTATCTCATCTGTGCTTTAAAATCAATGTATGATGGACTCCTATGGGTATGCTGATCAGATATTGATGGTATTTACTATACTATGCTATCACCTACTAAACAACAAGAAGATAATTATTTGTTTTACATACGGTCTTCTTGAGCTTTTCTCTTCATCTATGTGAAAATAATATTGGTTACTCTTTAATGTATTTTAGCTTTAAAAAAAAATGTTCATGTACCATCTTTACTCACAGTTGTGTTTTCCCTCCTCCTCTAGGGCCGATGAGATTGAAATGATAATGACAGACCTCGAAAGAGCCAATCAGGTAATTTCATTTTAAGTGAAAGTAGACCAATTGGGGCATATTTCTAAAACTGTTTTTCAAAGAATTTTGTTGTAATTTAGGGTGCTGCACGGTGCATTTTTGGACTGTTCTTGGACCATTTTTAAACGCACTGAAAACGCATGCGGTTTTATAGCATTACCATGTGTTTGGCTGGTTTTAATTAGTTTCACAGCTGCTTACACTTCCAGAAATGAAAAAAAAACACATTCAAACCAGGCAAACACATGGTAAACATACAAAAATGTATGCTTTTAAAAACTGTCCAAGAACGCACCATGTTATAGCAGCCTAACACCATAAAACACATTTCTGAAAAGGCTTCAGACAGTTTTGGGGCACTTGTGCCCCAAAAGAGCAGTGTCCTTGTTAAAAGGGGCTAAAGGGGGTGTGACCAAAGGTGTACCAATAAAATGCCAAAAAGAACGCAGAATTTTCCGTTAGAAGCTCCAGAGAACATTGAGACAGTCTTCCACTACTTCAGAATAATCATCCAGGGTCAAACACAATGATAAATCTGCTGCAGAAAAAAACCGTCTAGTCTAATGGGTCTTATCTTTTGATAAATCTTCCCCGATGTGTCTAAATCTAGCGTGTTGCAGACAGCACTTGTAAATGCCTGTTCCAGGCGCAGGTGAGGCGCTGGATCGGGGCCACCTGTTTCATGTCATGGTTTTTGTTTCTTTTGGGCAGCGTCCAAATGAAATAAAATAAAAGAAATGTAAAAAGAAAACACCAAATCCCCGCTACATGATGTTGTCACACTTAAGAGAAAGGATGTTGTACATTGAGTAATAATTCCTTGAAGAAATAAAGAAGCATTGAAATTTCATTATAAGATGATGGCGGTGTTAAAAGCCTTCTAATGCGCGCCATAATAACATGCTGAGAAATGGGTCCTGGACTAGGCTCTAGACTGGAGTTATTTGCCTCTGCTTTGGCATGCACACATTTACTTTTGGCCAAGAAGGATTTGTAGTCCTAACCAAGGTCTTTTGGCAGGCGAGAGCTGTACATGACGTTTTGATTAAGCACATCTTCTGGGAGTGTAAGATCATGCTGTAAAGCGCTAGGATCTGGGCTTTCTTTGAATGGATTTTATGTATTAGGCCGGTGACGTACTCCGTGAACACATACTTTTGTTTCAGAAGACGACTCATATTTTTTTGTTTTTTCCCGGGGTCAACATAATAGTAGTCGCAGTGTCATATCCAAATGGTAGGAGGAAGCTGCTCATTGCTCAGAATAACATTACTTCACTGTGATTCTTTACTTTTGTGTTCTATTGTACAAGACGTATGATACAAAAGCCTAAAAGATTGGGTAGAGAGTAGTCAGTGGCATATATACTGTAGAAATGTAGGCCATAGATTGTTGTGTTGTGAAAACAATGCGTTCTGACGGGTGATCTGTTCCAGCAGTCATTGCAGTTATCACTGCCGGAGTGTTTAGTATTGGCCTAGTAATTCTATGTGCGTCAAGAGCCATGAAAATCATTCCAATACCTTAAAATATCCGAATATGTGTGTTTCTCATAGTGGAATCTAGCAAAAGATCATTGGGACAATTTATTCACTAATTTAAGAAGTGAGCTGGCCAACGATCTCATATGTACAGTAAGGTGGTGGTCCTCGCTTCAACAATGGGGGATCTTGGCATACACATAAAGGGATAGAATGTATTTACAGACTTTAGGATGCAAAAAACACAACCATAATCAGAGGCATAAAAGAGAAGGAAAAGTTATTTTTACAGCACTTCTCCAATGGGTAATATTCTAGTAATATCATCAGTCAAATCCAGTAATCCTTCTCACAATGCCAAAGAGCCCACCATAGAGTCTGCCACAGTACCTTGCCATGGTGTCTCCCACAGTGTCTTCCTGTGGTGTCTCCCACAGCGCCTTCCCGTGGGGTCTCCCACAGTGCCTTCCCAAGGTGTCTCCGACAGTGGCTTGCCATGGTGTCTCCGACAGTGGCTTGCCGTGGTGACTCCCACAGTGGCTTGCCGTGGTGACTCCCACAGTGGCTTGCCGTGGTGACTCCCACAGTGGCTTGCCGTGGTGACTCCCACAGTGGCTTGCCGTGGAGACTCCCACAATGGCTTGCCGTGGTGACTCCCACAGTGCCCTCTCAAAGTGTCTCCCTGTGTCCCCCTAATATTCTTTCCATTATGTCCCAAAACGATGTCTTTTACAACGACCCTGTATGAGTCCTTACACTTTTATGCAACAGAAAGCAAACAGACAAATTAATTTTAATGCACGCAGCGATGGTTTCCATGGCCCCATGTTTGCGCTGACTGTCCAAAGTGCAATCCTTATTGTATTTTTTGTTGTTCGGCGAACCTCAGACGGTAATGTTGTGGCCTTTAAATGCACACCATGCATCCGCTGTTTGTGGCCAATGCGTTTGTGTGGTGGTAGCCTAATAGTCAGAAAGATATTTCCACTGGAGGTGTATAACAGCAACCTATTGCCAGGGGTGCACCATCCATGAGGCAAGTTGAGTCCTTTGCTTCAGGCAACACCACCTGCAACAAATTGGGGGGCAGCTGGCACTTAAAAAATAGTGTTTCTTCACACCCAGTCTGCATGGCTGTGGAGACAATGCATGGAAAACCCACCTGTAAAAGAATATAACCTGATATATTACTATCATTCATGCATTCAGTTTGGGTTCCTGCCTATTGCCCATTGAAATGACATGCACACCTGGTCACGCTGGGCATGCCTGTGTACTGGGGAGTCATAGAATAGCTGGTGGCCAAAAGAGTGTTCTGCTGACAATTTACTTCTACATCCAGCTTTATTGTTGTGGTATATTAGTATTATAATGTAAATTAGATGTAATACAGTGACTTGCCACTTGAATATCTTCATATACAGATTACAGCCCAGCACAGTATTTACAATGCAATCACCTGGTGTAAAATAATGGCATTCCTCTCCGGCATCACACACAATGCTGCTCGCCTCCTTGTCTCAGCGAGTGCTGCTTCTTTACCCCCAGTCTCTCGTTCTGCCACTTTATTTAACCCCTTTATTTCCAGCCCCACCTTTCTATTGGCTGAATAGCATCCCACCCCCAGCAGATTAAAAGGTTCCCACCGTGCCTCCCTCTATGAGTCATTCCCACAAGTAATTCTGAAATGAAATCATTCTCGGCGTGAGTATAGAAATAAATTGAATAAAAAAGATTCCATTTCTCCTCATATTTATTCAGCCTGATAAATTCAGTGGGCTGCAGCATTAACAGCAGCAGGGGATTCCTTGCTTCTAGCGTTAAATTACTGTCATAATCGCTCAATTATTTCTTCCTTGTACTGTTTAAAATAAAAATCCATCACTTTCCAGTTTTTTTTCCTCCATCCCCCCCTAACATTTATTAGGTTGAGTGTTTAGGAAAATCAATTATAGTCAGTCGGGCATGAATTGATGAATGTTCTCAGATTAATTGTCAGTTGTTAAAATGAATGTATTTCTCTCTTCACCTTTTTCTTTCCCCTCCCATCAGAGAGCAGAGGTGGCACAGAGAGAAGCAGAGGCCTTAAAGGAGCAGCTTTCGTCAGCTAACAAATCCCTCCATCATGCCTCGCAGACGCAGAAGCCGCCTGATACGGTAAAATACACTCTTTATGGTCACGATTATTCCTAAACTCCACAATGATTTGATGACGTCGTAACAGGTTTGCTTGTCCAGCAAATGACTTTAAAGGGGTTGTCTGAGGTTCTCATACACAGATCTGCTTTCTTTCAAAAACAGCTCCACTCCTGACTATGGGTAGTGTGTGGTACTGCAACTAAGCGCCATTTAATTTTATACAGCAGAGCTCCAATACCAACATAAATTATGGTCACCTGTGCCGCTGTGTTTGGAAGAAAGCAGTCGTGTTTTCAACCGCCAGACAACCCCTTTAATACAGCAGTAATGCTCTGTTAGCATTAGAGAAGGAGCAGATTACATCACATTTAACATAA
Organism: Engystomops pustulosus; assembly: GCA_019512145.1. Taxonomy (NCBI): domain Eukaryota; kingdom Metazoa; phylum Chordata; class Amphibia; order Anura; family Leptodactylidae; genus Engystomops; species Engystomops pustulosus. The sequence goes on from CM033644.1 coordinate 132,659,673, forward strand.
CGCATAGTGCAGCATGGACTACTAGTAGATTGGTCAGTGTTTGCCAGGCAGTGTGACTTGCTTCAGATGATGGATCGGAAATTAATAATAATAATCTTTATTTATATAGCGCCATTATATTCTGCAATGCTTTACAGATTGTGAGGTGAATCTACAGACACAATTACAGGGTAGTAATATAGTCATCAGTTTAAACCAGTGTCGGACTGGGCCACCGGAGGACCAAGATGTGTCCTCCGGTGGGCCCCAGTCTCTAGCCTCTTACCAGACCCCATAGATAGAGCAGAAGACAACTTAATTTGGATACTACTATGGTCTTTTTCACGGAGGATGGTTAAGTTTGGGTCCCCAGTTTATTTTTAGCTGGCAAGCCTAAGGAACTCAAGCTTAGAGACTGACTCTAATCTTTGCTGGAAGTCATATAAGTACAATATATGCCATTCAGTTATCCGTTATCCAAAGGTGTTTTATAGAACAACTCTTTCTGTAAGTTATCTCTAGGATCTTCTAGTCTTAAAAGGGTATTCTCATTTGGGCATTCACATTTAATTTAATTAATCTGCCATGCATAAACATTTCTTCAATTAGATGCTATTAAAAAAATTTACAGCCTCAGATAATTTCTCATAAATGTAGTCTTACGATCCCTTAGAAACAAGGCTGTATCCTTGGATACGGCCACCTTTGCTTGAGGGATTGCCCTAAGAAACAGAAGGTTTTTGTATATAAAATGTCCGGGAGTTACTACGTGTCGCACAGCCGTCCTCTGGTAAAGCCAGGTGGTCAGACAGGACTCGATAGCCCATGGCTGGCCACTGCTGCCTAAATGTGAGTTGGTCGTATCCGAGGAAGCCATCTCGTTTCTAAGGCACAACATGACTACATTTATGAGAAATTATCTTCACACAGGAACATTTTTTTTAATAACATCCAATTGAAGAAATGTTTACCTATTGAAAATGAATGAAATTCAATGTGAATGCCCAGATGGGAAAACCCCTTTAAGCATAAGTCCACTTCACTCTTCAATATATGCCTCTTTACATTGTTGTAATTTGGAAATTCTCTTGTCTTTTTGTTCTTCAACAGGATCAGACGACGGAGGAATCTTCTCGCTCCAATATGGAAGTTGAACTTACCGCAAAGGAGCGGGAGATAGCCCAACTTGTGGAAGATGTACAGAGGTTACAGGCCAGTCTCACAAAGCTCCGTGAAAACTCAGCCTCTCAAATATCTCAGCTTGAACAGCAGCTAAACACCAAGAACAGCACTCTCAAAGTACGTGACATTGGAAGTAAATCTTCCTATATATAGCGCCATCATATACCCCAGCGCTTTACAAATCATGCGCCACGTATACATAACAAATAAAATAATAATTAAAAAGTATCAACAAACGAGTATGAAACATTAGGGAGTCCTGTGAGCTTCCGGCTCGTAAGAGCTTGCAATCTATCACTGGACTGGTCTGTAACAAAAGGGTTTTACTTTATGCCTTCCCTTTTGGGATCCCCAGTACTAGAACTGGTACTGGAAAGTGAAGATTATAATTGCCAAGCTCAAACTCAATGCTATTTGAGGTGTCAATGGGGGGAATTTAATATGGCTTATCGACCCAATTCTGACACTCAAGACGACAATTCGCAATCTTCATTTATTATCTCCCTGCATTGGGCCACATGAATCTATGGCAGTGTATAAGCCGACAGCTAGTCAGAAACACCACAGTCGTGTCCTATGACACCGGTAATACCTTCCCTCCAATGTGTACGTTTTAAATATGATCACGTCACTCGCTTATTTTCTTTGAAACTAGCATGTACACTAAATACGCATGAATATATTCATCAGAAAATTACCTATTTTTTTTAAAATAAATTTATGTAAAACACATTTAATATTTAATGAGAAATATTTACCGGTATCTTAAAAAATGGCTTAATCCTAGTCAAAAACATCTGCTTTATGGCAGATTGCTTTGCAGCAGTACTACCTCATTTTCAACACTGGCAGGACTAGAAAGATAGGGGGATCCTATAAGGGTTATCTATCAATTTTATGTGGCTTCTGGTTCTGGAGAACCTTAAATAACTGCTCTGACTCCAGTCTGCTGCAGGGAAAGCACAATGTCCGCGTGAAATCACTTCTCAATCTATCTTCTCCATGTGAGACATGCTGAGTATTGAGGAACTACTATTAATCTTTATTATAATCCAAAATAGATAATTGCAGGACATTGTGCATCTTTACATACATCCCAGATAATTCCTGACATCCGGATATTGTGCTCAATGAGTCGTCTATAATGGCCTGTGTGTTTTAGAGACCTGCAGAGGAGATCTCTGTGAAGTAGAAGCGACTTTGCATACATCCACATCCTGTGATGAATGAGGTCACCAAAAATTTGTCTTATGTTCTGCGCGTGAAAATAAATTGCTGCCATGACATACAAGCTGGAGCGCAAATGCCAGGGCAGCATTATGTCAATATAAAAGGGCAGGTTCTGCATCACATTTTATGTACTATATATATTAGATCATTTTTAAAAGTTGATTTTAGAAAGAAGTAGCACATGAATAACACATAGAAGAAGATTAGCCCAGTTACGGTGCCTGGATCTATGAGCAATGGTCTCTGGTTTATCATGCTTGACTTTAATGGTAGATTTCCTTTAAGCACATGGCTGAGGTCAGTTTGTGAATCCCTAAAATATATTTCAAAGGACAGGACTCATAATGATGTATAATACAAGGAGTCCCTGCTCTCCTGCTGTGATGGTGAATGCAATTCAACATTGTTCAGTGGGGAAGCAGGGACTCCTTGCATCCTATGCAACATTTAAATCCGGCCATCGCACGATTTATGGACTGACCACAGTTGTGTGAGTGAGTCCAAATTGTGTTGAAGCAAATTGTATGTATTCTAGAGAACTACTCCTCTTCATGTTACACTTATGGCTCTTATTGTAGTCTAGTAGCAATATAAGTGAATCCAGTAGTAGACCTATAGTAGCAATTGGCAATGTAAGGTCCATTGATGCTTAAAACACTATGCTATTTTGCAAATTCATATATCCTAAATAAGCAGAAATGTGTGTATGAAGCTCTACAAGGCCTTTACAATTCATTTTTCATCCTGTCAGAGGTTGCAGATCCCCTTCCCCCCTCCCTTAATATGCGGAACTTGCCTTTCAGTAGATGTTTGTAGATGAAACGTTCCATATGCCCTCTATAGAGAGGAGGTTAATGTCCTATATTTCTAACAACTGTTTTCCTCCACCCGGTGTCAGTCTGTGGGATCTGAATAACAGTTCGTTCAGCTCCATACGTCTTGGCATGTGAATGGATCCCAGATGTAGGCCTTCCATAGCGCCATTAAAATCACATTAACAATTTAAGTAGGGAATTCATTGTGACATTTGTTTGCTATAATATGCAATGTGTCTTGCAGCAACACCGCATTGTATAATTATCAATCATCCTCTGCGCTGGCAGGGGAGGACTGGAGCTGCACAGTCAATAGTCAGGATGCAACATTTTGAAGAAGTTTTCACAACGCCATCGAAGGCTCTTGTCTGAAATATTGACTTGACATTTGTTCACGGATTTATGGCGAGCAATACATTGTATCTGCTTCAGTTTCTCGTCTTAGGAGCCGCACTTATGTTTTGAAGTATTTTTGTGGAATCTGGTTAGGAGACATCTGAGCTCGGATTTGGTTGGGGTTATACTAGGGACATCCACGTCAAGTGCACCATGTGATAACGTCCTAGAAGATACTTTATTCAGTTACACAAAGACTGCATCATTGTATAATAACCTATTGTGCCCCTAGACCACCAGATTAATGCATTTCCCTTTTTCGAGGTGGGGAGGCCTTTTTTCTTCCCATACATAGGGGGGGGGTCTGGTTACAACTGCTGCTTGTATATATAGACAGATTAGGCTGATTGCTGGTGGACTATGGTCTGCTATTAGCTGTAAATGCGGTAAGCTGGTAGTGAGTGTTCAGTTATTCTACAGCACCCCCGCAGGTGAGATGATATATTGCATAATGTAGTCTCGGGAGAAACACTGTTTGTAGAAATTATTAGACGCCAAAAAGGAGAGAACCCCTCCTTGAAAAAGGAATGACTTTTACGGGAAATCTACAATTAAAATGTCAATCCAAAGTGTTGATATTCTTACTTGCCATGTAAATAGAATACAAAAGCTCATAATTATTGCCCACTTCATTACTTTCTACACAAGTAATGTTTTCTTAAAGTGGGTTTCAAGCTTGTGCCAATGATTTACAATTGAGACCGCTCCATTTATTATGTAGTAGCCATGGGCTCGACTCCCATTGATGTAAATGGAAGCCAAGATTCATTAAACCTGAATGGCTGATACACGGTGGATGTGGCTGTCTGCTTCCTGATCCATCCACTGTTGGCCACTCTGCTATCTGTCAATTGACTAAGCGCCAATTGTGATATAACTCATAATGAACGTTTCTATGAAAACACAATTATTACACTTAACCTTCTGGTTCCTTTAGTCCGGCACCACACAACTGGATTCATTTTGTGAAGAACGGGCTGCGTGCTTCCTGCATTTTATGGGCCGCACATAGGGTCGGGGACTGAACTCCATGCATCATAGTTTTATATGATACAATGAGACCCTTCTTGCTGACGCTGTTGTTTCGCTGCTAGGCAGGGACTCCTTGAATCATCTTTCTTTATGATGCAAGGATTCCTGTGAAAGTCAAACTGCACATGACTTGTTTTTCACAGGCTGAGCACGGTTGTGTGTGGTGCCAACTTTAGGCTTGTAGTAGGTACCATGTGTTATTATTTTAAGTTTTTCATAGTTGTTTTGTTTCTCATTGCGATTCTCTTTTTATACATACAGCAACTTGAAGAAAAACTAAAAGTACAGGCGGACTATGAAGAAATTAAAAAGGAGCTCAAGTATGTGACTTCATTTATCTTGTATATATGGGTTTGCTGAATTGTATTTCTCTGAACTATATGCTCACCTTTGGTGAGATGCTCATTTTGCCATACTTTGCAATGATGTTGCTCAGGCTAATCTAGGTATAGACAGGGGTGCAGACTTATCCCTTTTGTGTCTGTAGTATATGGGAAACATTATAGCAGCTAGTCCTTGTCTGCCCTTGGATTAGAGAGAGCATGTAGTGGGGAAAACTGCAAAAAAAAGACATATAATGGCTATAAATGGTACAATGTACATACACTGTAACTTATCCTGAAAAGTTTCCTATGTTTGAAATTTATTTTTAAGCTTTTGTTGCTGTATATCAAAAAATTAAATCACCAATCGATACAATTCTATCATGATGATAAAAGTTTTTGATTCACTTTTACCTGATACAGTATCTCAAATGATACAATTTATGTCTTAGATCTTACTTTAGAATATTGTGCATTGTGTGTCTCTATGATAAGGAGCTGGCATAGGGTTATTATGTATTACCTAAGAAAATCCTACATTGTACTTACCCTTCCATACCGATACGTTCAGGTCATCTTGTAGCTGACTAGAATATCATCGGCCTCAAGTGTATCATATGCTGTCCGAAAATGTAATATTATCGTCTGCATCTATTTCTCCTCGCCTTTTCCTGGTGTTCTGCCTTCCTCACCAATCCTTCTTCTTTTTATTTGACAAGTGCTTCCTGCAGCCATAAATCATTTTGTTGAAATTACATTGTGAGTGTTGGGAAAACAGTTCCTTCGCTCATAATACGCAAACACAAAGTTACATTGAAAATGCCAGCGACGGCTGCTGACTGCAGCACTGGGTGCGGGATTGTGTGCACCTATGAATATCATATTACCACAGGCCAGCTGCAGAAAAGCCCAATGTTTTATCCCGTTTCTAATTTATACCCAACTATGTACATACTGCTAAAGTGAACCATAGACCTGTTTGCAGAATGCATTGGTTCTTGTACCTTATTTCCCTGGAAATAAGGTACAAGAACCAATGGGGTCAATTGTTAATGATCCCTTCCTTAGACTCAAACATCAAGCCAAAATTGTTAGGTAGTTCTAATACTATACACAGTTTGTGTTGATGTTATTCAAGCCAATAAGGATGCTTTGGATTGGATTTTTGGGTCCAATTGCTACATTCAGCCTGGACATCCTCTGGCAGTAGTTACAGCTGTAGCTCTTCCCTCTTCTGCACGTGTTGCGGAACAACTGGCAATACGGAAGAAGCAGAAGTCTTTAGCAGGCAATGCACAAAATAGTCTGCCAAATATCTATACGTAGACATCCATTCCTCTCAGCACGTGCATGGGGAGAGCGAAAAGGCCACCAGTTTTACCTAGTAATGGGTTGTCTCCTTAAAAACAAAAAGATTGGCATTGAAACTGAAACCTGTCCAGTTTTTCTCTTCTCCAAAATCAGGAGGCTTCAGTATACTGCAGAGTAGATGGATGTCTGGTCCTGCAGAAATGGTCAAGTTCAACCAATACACATATAATATGTATTCCTATCAGTAGAGCAGGGGTAGCTTCATGTGTGTCCATCTCTGCTAAATTTTATGGGAATTCCCAAAATAGCCTGCCCTCCCTGTTTCATTATTTGCACGACTTGCTTGGCCAGACATGCTTGACCACCTCGCTGCAGCCACAAGACGGCCGCGAAAGACCATGTTTTTGAGATACAAGTCCTAGAAAAATGTATCTAATGTTTTGCTAATGCTTCTTTTCATCAGTTTTTTCAGGTTTCTGACAGGTGGCTAGTGGATTTGGTCTCATATAGGTCATATGAAGAAAGGTGTTAGATATGTCTGTGATTTGCTATTTCTTTAAAGTTGCATGACCACTTAAATGTGGCCACAGAGAGAGCTTCAGTATGGAGATTTGGCACACCAAAACACAGGTCTGCAAGGAACCCGTAGTTGGTTTAGTGTCCCAAATAGTTCTGATTGGGTCAGTAAAGGAAAACCACGGCTTATGTGTTTTAAAGTAAACTAACAATCAAAAGAGGAAATCACACACAATGCGACATCACAGGTGGAACATCGCAAGTAAAAGCAGGATTTTAAGGGTCGCTCCAAAGCAGACCTACAGCACTGCTCAGCCCGGAGACAATAGTCCATATACAATCCAACCAAGAAGTAGTAAGGCGGCACTCATCAATGTGTGCAAGATTCTTTTATTATGAAGATGTTGTACAGGAACAGTGTGGGGCCTGGTGACCCTGTATATACATACAGCTCAGGCTTTTCTTCCTTATAACGGGGCAGGTCTTCATTAGGCTTTATATAGCTGTATTGCAGTAAAAAAAATACTTAGAAAAAAATGCTAATTAGCGCTCTTTCATTTCCTAATTATGCACGCCTACTGCGTGCAATCGTATTCATGCACTCCCTCCTGCCCCCAGAGCCGGTGACCCCTATGCCCAAGAGCCAGCTCTAGGGAAATCTTGTGCATGCGTGGTCCTTCACCCATTCAAGCAGTCGCATCAGCGGACTTGCAAGTGCATAGAGGTGGGAGGGAGTGGATGAATATGATTGCACGCAGTAGGGGTGCATAATTAGGAAACTAAAGAGTGCTGGGCCGCCTCTGTGACGTGCACAGGAGCACCCAGTGCAAATTAGCATATTTTTTAAAGTACATTTTTTAACCTCAATACAGCTATATATAGCCTGATGAAGACATTCACCATTATAAGGATGAAAATCCCGAGCTGTATGTATATTTGGTTTACTTTGTGACTACCTAAGTGGTAGTTTTACTTTTAGGGTCTGTTTTGGTTACCTGGCACAAAACTAATATTTCGGACTAAACTGGAGAAGTCTATAATCTGGATCCCATCACTTTGCATGCAGAAACCTCATCACTTTCATCCTATTGCTGTGTGACCTTTGGATCCTGCGGCTGTGCCAGGTCCATGTAGCCTCGGCCCAAGTCCCCATCAATTTTTAGGTCACTATTGATGGTGCCTGCAGAATGTGGATTTTCCTCAGTCTCGAGAACATTTTTGTTCCATAATGGATTGATCTTGTGATTTTTTTGATGAGCGCGGCTCCAGACAAGATAATTCATGTATGTTATGTGCAGACGACGAATATCCTCTAAATCAATGCGCAGTAACTGTAGACGTTGAATAATCTGGATATTTATGCGTTTAGTAACTTGCAATATTTAGGGAAACCATTAACAATCCATGTGTTACTTCCCTGTCTTATTCCTTCATGTATCCTTTAAAAGAGATTTATGAAGGCAAAAAATTATCAGTGTTATTTAACCAGGACTGTTATGCAAATCTAACTCCCTCGAAGCTACACTAACAAATGTATACACTTTCTGACAGCTTCAAATGTTATATCCTTATTAACATTTAATTTTATGCCGTGATGTGGCCTGCTGGGAATGAGATATGCATTATTTAAATGACCCATAAGAAAGATGGATTTTATCTAGGGATAGATCGCTGCTCTCATTCATTATCAGGTTTTTGTGCTGCGGAGCAAGTTGGGAAAGTTACCTGGAGTTGTTTTCCTGCAATGTTGACACTGGGAAGGCTCATATTTCTTAGATGTCGAAGCATAAACAGTAACTTTTTTCTCTTTTGATTTTTTTTGTTTTTTTTTTTTTTTGCAGCATTCTGAAATCCATGGAGTTTACCCAATCTGAAGGATCAAGTGCACAGGTACAGTGTATGGTGAAGACCATATGGTGCCTAACATGTTTCATGAGCTTTGTAGGGAATAGCCTTACCATTGTTTTCGTGTTGGTTTTGTTGGTGGTTTGATTCAGCAAAATGATTTATGTTGTTTATTATACTTGTGCCTTACAGTACTACAGTACTTACTGTTACTGAAAATATATCACCAATATTACTGTATAATTAATAACAGCCCATTGTTGTTAATGTTAATGAGATTCTTAAATCTATGAATTCAAGTCATGCACTTTGATAGTAGAATTAGGGGCAGTATATGGTATCTTAATATTTAATATTTTTGTTTAGGGTTTAACTTTACTTGGATTATGAAAAATGTTTGTTTTTGCTTTTTTTCTTACAGTTTTTTGTAACCATGTTTTCTGCAAAAAAATATGAAGCTTGTGTATTGGGGCTTTGTTCATCCAAGTATCTGGTTCCTGGTTATAATAGAAAGTAACATCTTAACTGAATTCGTTATAAAATGACAAATGTGATTCATTTCAATTACGTCCCTTTGAGTTCCAGTATTTATAGCAGTAAGGACTGTTGCACATGGTTAAGTGTAAAGACAAACTTTTTTCCATGTAGTGGCCCAATTTACCAACGTGAACCCAGTACAGCTGAACTGTACTGATCTTCTGTATTACGTTCAGCTATACTGGGTTTTCTATTATAAGTCTTAGTATTGTGTATCAAAGCCTTAGAAATACCTAGCAATATTACAGCGTAACTAAACTTTTAACAAATTCTCATTAATGAATGAAGCAGATGATAATGGTTAACTTTATTAAAGAAATATGTTCTTGTGTCCTTTTTTTCCCCCCTTCCTTTCTTCCTGTATTGAAGGGGTTGTCTAAGATTTAAGATATTTTATATTGCTTGGAGCTCTAGGAAAACAATATACCACTTACACTTACCTCTCTCCTCAAACAAAGTGACTGAGGCCCGCGTGAGAGGTAAGTATAAGTGGTTTATTGTTTTTGCTAAACCCCAAAATAACTTTTTAAATTCTGGACAACCCCTTTTAGCAGTTTGTGTAAATCAGCCTTCTGTCATGTATCCATTGATGGCTAAGAGCAAAGGAAACCTGATAAATGATCTAATGACTTAACTCTTTACAGACAGTCCCTGTATAGTCTAATCTCCTCAGAGGCCTTAAGCATAAAGTAAAATATTCTCCGGGTATGGAAAGAGATAAGCTTTAGCCTGCTTTCTTTATCTCTATTTTATCTCAAATATATTGCTCACTACAGGTAAAGGAAACAGAAAAAAAGGCAAACAGGAGTTGTTTTACCTAATGGACCGTATTTTAAAGTTTAGATAACTGTTACAGCTGTTTATTGTGACCTGGGACTAAAGTACAGTAACTTACCAATTACCAGAGGTTTGTTTGTAACTGGGGGACTTCTGTAAGTTGAGTGTTCTTAAGTAGGAAACCGCCTGTATTATATTTTTTTCAAATACTAAGAGAACCTTTTTTAGAATTGTTAGTCATATAATATTCTCAAAATATTCTGCCTCATCCAGGATGCATCAAAACCATTGGAGGTTCTGTTACTGGAGAAGAACCGCTCGCTGCAGTCCGAGAACGCCACGCTGCGTATTTCCAACAGCGACCTGAGCGGTAAGTTTGTTTTTGCTGACTTCTATAAGTGACAAAAATGAATGTGCAGGGGAAAGCTGTGTTAGAGACACCTGACAGCAAGATTAATGAACAACAGAATCGGCAAGTATTGTTTGACTTGTAAGGAGCGCGAGCAGGAGAATAGAATACATCTTCAGGACCTCCGTGGCATTGTGCTAAAAAAAAGACTAATTACCTCAGAAAATAGCGGTTATGTAAGCGGTTATAGGACGACATTACAAGCTTGTTCTCGCCTCTCCCCTGCCGTAGGAGGGAAGGTGGGATGATCAGAACGGAGCTCTCTGATATACAGTGATAATGCTTCTCATTGGTCTGATTAATTGGCGTAATTAAGGGCGGCATAGATCTTTGGATCAAGACGATCCCTGTCTTTACAGTACGGGCAGTACATTTTGGTCTTCTTGTGATAATTCGTCATTGACATTGGAAATTCTGGTTTTCATTGGATTGTAAATGTTTGCTGTGGGGCCACACATTGACTTGTATGTGATAAGACCGTGTCCAGGTTTACATATGGCAACATAATCTTTGTATAATATTATATATATATCATGAAGTGAAGTGCAAGCATTTGTCATAGGTGTTCTCCAGGCTGCAACAAACCTGTACAAGAAAGGTACAAACATGAAATGCATGTTGTTTGTTTTTTGGGGACCAAGTTTGGCTTACTGAAAATTCAATTTAAAAACCTAATTGGCCCCTTTTTAAAAAAAAGAAATGCACTTTTTCACTTTGTGGGGCAAACATTGCGTTTTTATCTTGGTTTTTCCCTTTTTAATCCCCCCATAATGCATTATGTTTGACCTTTCTTGTAGGGTCAGCCAGGAGAAAAGGGAAAGACCAGCATGAAACTCAGCGTCCTGCAACCTTGCCGGCCTCCCCTCCCTCTCAGTTGCTCCGCAACGCTGGGGAGCAGGCTTCCAATACTAATGGTACACACCAGTTCTCACCAACGGGTTTAAACCAAGACTTTTTCAGCTCATCCATTGCAAGCCCTTCTTTACCCTTGGCCTCCACGGGAAAATTTGCACTAAATTCACTTCTCCAGCGACAGCTTATGCAGTCCTTCTACTCCAAGGCAATGCAGGAAGCAGGAAGCACAAGCATGCTTTTTTCAACAGGTCACTTCAGCACAAACTCCATATCTTCCCAAAGTCCATTACAACAGCCAAGTCCGGATGTAAACGGCATGGCCCCTTCTCCAAGCCAGTCAGAGAGCGCTGGGAGCGTCTCGGAAGGCGAAGAAATAGACACTGCAGAAATTGCACGTCAGGTGAAAGAGCAGTTGATCAAGCACAATATTGGGCAGCGGATCTTTGGACATTATGTACTGGGACTATCACAGGGGTCTGTGAGTGAAATACTGGCCAGGCCCAAACCATGGAATAAACTAACTGTACGAGGCAAGGAGCCCTTCCACAAGATGAAGCAGTTCCTCTCCGATGAGCAGAACATCCTTGCGCTGAGGAGTATCCAAGGCAGACAAAGAGGTGGGTGCACGTTTCTAATCATTTCCTACACTTCACACTTCCAGATTACTTCATTCTACAGGCATCATCTTCATATCCTGACATACATACATATGTCATAGAAGGTGGTCAAATCCAGGAGCCAGACTAAGGCCGCATTCAGACATTAGCCATAATGTACATTCTAAGGTTCTAATTACCTTCCAATGACCCAGACCATCAACGTCTACATCCCTATGATGTTGGTAATTCAGGTCATTCGTAATTGTATGGTGATAATACATTATGTGAAATACCAATACGCTATGGCTGCCTGAATGTAGCCTACCCAGAATGCTATGTACCTACAGAATGATATTAATTATTTATGTATCATAGTTTATACGGTTGAAAAAAAGACACATGTCCATCAAGTTCAACCAAGGAAGGGAAGGGATTGGATGAGGAAGGGATTTAGGGGAAACAATTCTACATAACATAACCATCAATGTTATTTAGGTGTAAAAAGGCATCTAGACCCTTCTTGAAGCTCTCTGCTGTCCCTGCTGTGACCAGCGCCTGAGGCAGGCTATTCCACAGATTGACAGTTCTCATAGTAAAAAAGCCCTGTCGCTTCTGGTGATTAAACCTTGTTGCCCCCTCGGCTTTTGATTTGATTTAATCTGGAACAACTTACCACCATATTTTTTGTATGGACCATTCATATATTTATAGAAATGAATCATGTCCCCTCGTAGTTGTCTCTAGTTGTTTTAAACTTTCCTCATAACTAAGACCCCGCATACCGCTTATTATTTTTGTGGCTCTTCATTGAACCCTCTCCAGCTCCAGGTCATTCTTCTTTAGGTCTGGAGCCCAGAACTGTAGGTAAATAATTTACAACAAATGAACATTTTTTTTGGGGGGGGGGGGGTGTTTAAAGGGGTTTTGTACATGCTTAGAAAAGTGTCTTTCCAAAAACAGAGCCACACTTGTCTACAGGTAATGTGTGGTATTGCAGCACCGCACGTCTATGTGATCAATGTGGACAGGTATGACACTGTTTTTGCCAGAATGAAGACTGGATAACCTACTATTGAAGAATATTGTGCCTATTTATTCCAACAATTTTAAAATGAATATTTTTATCAGATAACATGACCCAAACACTATTTATTGTGGATCCACGTTCGCCACCAATCTGACTCTTTTAAGCCTCTACCTTCAGGCTCTTCTCTCAGTATTTTGGCTTTATGATGCTGAGTAGATGATGTACCACATAGCAGAAACATTGGGAAGCTATATATTATTTTAAAGTGTATTCTATGTCACTTTGGTTCCAGAAAGTTATGATGTGGGAAATTATTTAATGTGGCATCCTGCTGTTTTGGAAGAAAACAGCAAGTTTTTTCTTAACTGTACACACCAGGATCAAAATTCAGTGGTGAACATCATTTTCACTCCCCATTTCACAGCTCGATGAGTGTGCCATGGAAATAAAATTGAGGTTTATTGCAGCTACACCTATTAACAAAGGTAACTAGTATTAACTTGATTTGATATGGTAGGAGAAAAGCTGAACCTTTTGATGTATACTGTGTTTCTTCAAAAATAGAACCCCCCCCCCCAAAAAAAAAAAAAAGTAGGGCTGAAATTTAAACCTACTCCCATGAATAATCCCAAACAGATGTCTTTTGAACTGTGGCACCTAGAAACACAGTTCTGGTTACATTCTAAAAAAGAATCTCCCCTGGAGATATCCACTGTTGAAGTTACTGTCAGCAGTGTGATTTTCATATACAGTTCTCCTGACTTTAACTTTAACATGGATATTTCTATTTCTGTGGCACCTTTAAACCAATTCTGGTGTGATATTAAAGTGGAGATTCTCTTTTAAAATGACACCAGAACTGTAGGTGCCACGGTCTTGAACCTAAAGCAATCTGAAATGTGCCACCTCTAGCTTTTCATCTGGTAGGCATCATGGAGGAGGAGGGAGCTGCTGAGAAGAGTGAACTGAAGAAGAGTGAAGAAATCAGGCAATCCCTTTTTGAGGAGTATATTTGATGGTGAGCTTTCGAGAATACTAGTTCTCTTCATCTGACATGATTTTATAGTGATGATGTTGACGAAGAGAACTAGTATTCTCGAAAGCTCACAATGGAATTCAGGGTTTGAAGAGTTATGAGAATTTTATTAATAAAAAGCAGAGTAAGGCTCCCTGCACAGGTACATTGTTCTGGTCTATGTACTATCCGTTGACTCCGTAGAGAACACATGGACAAGTTAATTTCTACCGGCTCCTGGTAGTGTTTTCCATGGCCCCATTCGTGAGCCGACTGAGCAGTCTCTTCTTGTTTTGGATCTCATGCACAGGCCACAAACAACGCCCTGTGGTTCTATCTTTTGTGGTCTGAGAACAACACCACAGGACTCCTAGGAGATATGGTAAGAGCCCTGATAGACCATACACACATAGTAATTGCAGGCCTCCTGTGTAGACACTGCTGCAGGGAGAGCTTTCATTCACAGTGTGTAAGTGGGGTCAGCAGGACTCTTATCGTCTTTCCAAAGAGTCCTGTCCTACTTTACCAATTAATAACACACCTATAAACAAGTCCTATAAACCGATATATCTCATCTCATCTATCATTTTTAATAGATATTTTTAGGTATTTAGATATTTTTCAATTAAACTAAAAACTTTTTGTACCTTTGCTGTGTGTGTAGCTGACATAAGCCAGATTTACCACCGAATACACGATGTGAAGTTTGTCCAGTGCAATCTATGATGATCTCCCAGATTTTGCTATGGTTACAATCACATGAATTCTAATAGGAATATTCGTGTGTGTGACAGATCTTATAGGACCACATGTGCTGTTATATCAGGACACTCGCCCTGCCGCATCCTTTGTATCTCAGTAGGTACGGTGAGGATGATGCCAGGATATTACGGCATGTGATGACCCTTTATGATTACTGTCGGCCCTGCTCATTACTTTACCAATCCCATCGGTTACAGTAGAGCTAGAACTATGTCAGGTTTTTAGAAGGTGTATTTTAGGACTAGCTTTCTAATATAAGCTGATGACATTTCTCTGGCGCGGTAAATAAATCAACTCAGAATACAGGAGCCGAGGAGTCTAATCCAGGAGGCGATATGATATTTTCCCAAGTCAGTGACCTATATACCAAGTGCTTGTAAAATGATGTATCTGCCGTGTTTTGGCATCCTGGCTAGCTGGTTCCTGGATTTCTCCATGACAGATAACACTGACGCATACAGAGGAGTTTTGGGGGCTGTTCATGAGTAATTATTCCACCATCCGTGCATCCACCAACATTAGATTTTCCATCTTTCCATGTAACCTAGCCCATGACATTACAAAGCTTACATCCCCTGCCCCCGAATGTTTTGTTCTTACCAAACTTGTTTTTCAACAGAGAATCCAGGCCAGAACCTGAACAGACTATTTCAGGAAGTTCCGAAAAGAAGAAATGGGTCTGAAGGTAGGTGACAAGCAGGTGTCTCTGTGTATGTAGCCAGCCGTTCTGCTTTCACCCCGCTCTGTGTAGTCAGACTGTGGCATTTTCATTCTGGCCTGGAATCTGATAGAAAAACAGCGGTAGTAAGTATAAAACACGGGACACTTGTATAAGGCCACCGGTTTCTAGGTCAGAACATTTTCTCTGCGGAGGGAGGGGGACAAATAAGGGACAAGACACTGCAGACTTCTTTGTCTTGCTAGAATGTGTCATGTGGGGTCACGAGGATCAGATTTGATAGTTTTCTCATCTGCATAGAATTCTATGTATTATACAGGCGGTCCCCTACTTAAGGACACCCGACTTACAGACAACCCATAGTTACAGACAGACCCCTCTGACCTCTGGTGAACCTTTCCGAATGCTTTACTATAGTCCCAGACTGCAATGATCAGCTGTAAGGTGTCTGTAATGAAGCTTTATTGATAATCCTTGGTCCCATTACAGCAAAAAATATTTAAACTCCAATTGTCACTGGGGCAAAAAATTTTTCGTCTGGATCTACAATTATAAAATATACAGTTTCGACTTACATACAAATTCAACTTAAGAACAAACCTCCAGACCCTATCTTGTACGTAACCCGGGGACTGCCTGTATAGCAATGTAGTTTATAAATGGTTAATATGTGGAAATTGCAAAGGGATATATTTTGTTTGAATAATTCAGCTCATACTAGAACAACATCTATGTTAGGGCTGATTCACACGACTGAGGTCCTTGAATTTCGGACCTTCCATGTATTGGAATATGTAAGGAAAACTTCCCCCCCACCTTCCGTCAGGAGTTTCCATTATACTCTTTAAAAATGGAAAATATAACTGAAAAACTACTGACACAGGTGTGAACTGGGGCTTAAAAGGATATTTGGTTGAAAAAAATGAAAGCAACCTGCATGTTGTGATATTACCTTTCTGTTTGTAAAATTTACATTGACAGTGACTGGAACATGTACATCCCCCAATTACCTAGTAGATTATATAGTATAGTACCAAGGTCATTGTAGATTTTTTTTTAATGATTATGGTCTAAAAGGTGACATTATTTTCTACGTGACTTCAGAAAATGACATAGAATCAAAGAGGGGGAAAAATAGGAAAATAAAATTACTTTGTAAAGATTACAAAGTATTTGTAATTAATTAATTAATTTTTATACTTAAAGGGATATTCTCATCTTCCATTCACATTTAATTTAAATCATCTGCCATATACATACATTTCTTCAATTGCAAGTTATCAAAACAATGTACCTCGGTGGAAATATTTTCCCAAAAATGTATTGTCCCTTGGATACAACCACCCTCTCACTCTGGCAGTGGTGGCACTTGCGCTATTGAGGCCTGTCCCACCACTGTTACCATCGGGCGGCTGTGGGACATACAGTAACTCCCAGACATTTCATATGCCAAAACTTTTTTTTTGTGCTATCACTTCAACAATGGTGGTCGTATCCAAGGACAACTGTCCTCTGTTTCTAACAGACCATATGACTACATTTCTGGGAAGTTTACTTTACATAGGTACATTTTTTAATAATATCCAATTGAAGAAATGTTTGTATATTTGAGATTAATTAACTTAAATGTAAATGTTGAGGTGGGAATACCCCTTTAATTTTTATCATCGCTTATACACGGCACAACTACAGTAAAAACCACATATTGCTCTTCTGGATTTTCATGAGCAATTGCTCTAAATTATTCTACTACGTGTGGATCCTGCCTAAAGTGCCCGGTGTTTAGCTTAAACTGATTTTCTGAACTAAAAAATATTGATGACCTTTCATGAGGATAAGTCATGAGTATCAGCTTAATGTTAGTAACTGATAAACATAGAACAGGAGGGACACATCTCTGCTCTCATTGTAGTGGCTGAGCTAAGTGCATAGAAAATCTAAATGTGCAGGTTTTCTCTGGCATGGATGGAAATAGTTGGATGTACCTAATTGGTGATGATTAATCCTTCATTGATTAGTACAGATGACCGCACCCCAACTTATCAGGTCTATAACTAGATACCCCTGAAGAAGACGCTGGTTCAGTACCAATTCACTACTTCGATATGCGCAAGACTAGAACATTAAAATTTAGACTTTCTAAACACTTGGGGCAAGGACATATTCTACTGATAGGCCGCGTTCACACAGTTATGAGGGAGCGGCTTGGCCGATCATAGATGCATTTCAACTGAAACACTTGTGAATGGGAACGAGCTCCATGTGTTTTGCATATATACCATGCAAAATGTGTGCACCTTGTTACCTCAGGGTGATGCCACAAATGGCGTTTTGAACCAGTTTTTGGTCCGTTTTTAAGCAGTCCATCCAAAAACCCGCATGCGTTAAAAACCGCATCTGTTTTCGACACGTTTTAACAATTATCTTAATTAAAACTGGTCAAACACGCATGCGTTTTTGGACGGATTGCTTAAAAACGGACCAAAAAAGGGTTTATGTGTAGCATCGCCCTAACGCATGCATTTTAGTAGAAACCCATCTGCGGTCTGGCAAACCCCTTACCGCCTTTGCGTTCCAGTTTAAAATGCAACACAAATTCTGCGTGTGAACAAGGCCAGACAGACAGTGGTGCATCCAAGACTAAAGCCTGTCTTGTGTAGTTCGGTCCAGGATTTTCTCCATGCTCTTGGAGGTTCTCCCGGATCAAACCTAGAATTGAATGGACATGCTGAGATCAGATCAAGCTCAATCCGGGAAATCCTGGAGTGAGTTTCTCGGACCGGACACGCACGCAGCAAAAGGGCTTAACACCTATACCAACCTTACAGTAATATTATGCTTGCTTGGCACATTTTAAACATTAAAGTAGATCCCCTGCTTTGTGTGTCTCCCTTTATCTGCACAGGGTACATTATGGAGCGCCATGTTTCTCACTTTTCCCTTTAGTGGCTGAATTGAGTCACTGCAGCTCAGCTTCTTGGCTAATTTGTCATGCTTTGTGCAGCGCTACGTAATCTGTAGGCGCTATATAAATAAAGAATTATTATTATTATTATTGTCAAATGAATGGGAGCTGACTGCAGTAACCTGGTCTGAACACTATACTGAGAATGGAGCTGTCTGATTTCTGTCCCATTTTATTTATGAGCAACTGGGGACATGTAACCTGTGGGGGTGCTAGATATTGGACCCCCAACGATGTATCGCTATGTACTTTAGTGCAACCCAATGGAGCACATTGTTAGCCAGTATATTCTGATTTACACCACTGCAGTCTGCTGTATGATTGATCTGTCACAACGCAAATGTGAACAGCACCTAAGAGGGCAACTTACCTTGTGAGGACAGCAGCGCTATAAACAGCCTTTGGTGGTAGCAATGACCCGGGTAAAGAATCTCCATCGCAGTTGCTTTGAGAATTCCCTTTTAAAACCAACACTAAATCTAATGCAAGCATTTTGAGGATTTTGTAGTTTTCGGAATGTTTTGAGGATAGTGGACTGACAATGTAGTGGTAATAATCTCACTGTTGTTATACATTGTATTGTGTGCCTATAGCATCACTGCTGGAATACGTCCTGGCACAGTGATAGACGTTCCCCACAATCCCAGCATTATCTCAGATGTGTCCTGATGAAAGCCCTTTGCAAAGTATAGAATGAATTTTCCTGACTGCTTGTCATAGCCGTGCCCCATACAGCAAGTCGCTTTTTACATTCAGTTAATGTGCTGACAATACAGTAACATAAAGAACTATGTGAAAGCAACAATAAGCTGTAATTTAAATATGGATTTGTCAGCATTCTTCCCCGAGCTAAACTGCTTGTGTAAATGTTATACGCTTCCCCTGCTCTCATTATGTGGCCATTTGTTAATGAGGGAAAACTTAAATGAGCCGATAGATCATTTAATATTAGACGGGATAATGTCGGAGACCATTGTTAAATATTTACCTTAAAGGGGTCATCTGGGAGTGGATGACCTATCCTAGGGATAAGCTTCGGTGGTGTCTGACCTCATCACCTCAGTACCATCCAATGTTTTAGGTGGCTGTACCCTTCAAAGTGTAAGTAACTCAGTAGTGCAGGTGATGATAGTAAATGTCCTGAGTACTGCTTACTTCTGGGGACGGGAGGAGGCCATTCACTCTTTAGGGTGATGCCACACATGGCATTTTTAAACCCGTTTATAAAACACATGCATTTTTTGAAAACGCATCTGTTTTTGACAGGTTTTACCAATCATCTTAATTAAAACTGGTCAAAAATGGCGTTTTGAACCCGTTTTTGGTCTGTTTTTAAGCAGTTCGTCCAAAAACATATCCATGTGTGGCATCACCCTTACTGTCTGGTATAACCACTGCCACGTCAGTGATTGGAGGGGCATGAGGATGTGTCTACACACCCCTCCACCCTCTGATATGGTTGTGGCCATGACGGAGTTATGTCTGCACAGCTTCCTCCATCCACCAAAAGCCGACAGGTCATTGGGATGTCATAGGAAGTCCGGTTGGTTGGGGGTCACGTAACCTGTGGCAAAGCCTGAACTTTAACATGGTAAGTATAATATGGGTGACCCTACTAGGTCTTATACTTTCCCTGTTAAAGTTTGGGATTAGTTGCCAACCCCTTAATTATGGAACACGAAGAGTCCGGATGTTCCGTTGTCCTAGGTGCCGTCGTCCTAGATGAGTTTGTTAGAACACACCCGCCTCCGTACTCCTGGCCATAGTCGTAGGGCTACCCAGGTCCGTGATAGATGACCATAGAGTTGTTGAAAGTTCTAGGTTACTAGTTGCCAAAAAAAAAAAAAACCGCTGTGCCTATCACTAGCAGAGAGTGCTGGCGAGATTGTCAGATCCAGTCCTCACACCTACTGTTAGTCCTCTTCTATTTCCGTGAGTCAGCGCTATCAGTACTACAAGCGACGTGATGCATTGACTGCTATACATGTCATCTGTCTGTACAAAGCCACATGATTAGCGTTGCACCTTGGTGCGGCCTTGCCAGGAAAGATCTACGATTACAGCTCATTAGCATTTCCAGCTAGAGTATAAACCAGCCGTGGCTAAATATAGTTTATACTTGATCGAAACTTGGCAAACAAATTTTACAGTCTGGCCAAATATCCGGCATTTGTTGATGTGTTCAATATCCTGTTTCCAACAAACTTCAGTTTGGAGAGAGAAAAAGCACTTGGGCTGTAATCGTCTGCTCCTGATTGACAGATCCCGTATAAAAAGATGGCAGCGCTATTTGCATTTAGTGTAAATTGGATAAAGCGTTGCCTTACTGCTCATGACGGAAAATGAGGAGGGATGTAAGACAAGGACAAAGAATTAACTAGTAATTCAGAAAGACATTTATTAGAATACCATAGTATCTTAAAGGACATCTACCACTAGAATGAAGGATTGTAAACCAAGCACACTGACATACTGGTGTGTGCCCGCTCTGGCAGGATCTGCTCTTCTTTAAGCTTCTTATGACCTTGTTTTTACAAAAAAGAGGTTTTAAAAATTATTGCAATGAACCTGAGGGTTTCCGCCTCCATAGATGTCAATGGAGCCTGGAGCCCCTCAGGCTCATTGGCATAATTTTTATAACCTTTATTTCTAAAAAAAAACAAGGGCATAAGAAGCTTAAAGAAGAGCAGATCCTGTCAGTGGGGGCACACACCAGTATGTCAGTGGTTTACAATCCTTCATCCTGGTGGTAGATTTCCTTTAAAGAACATCTACCACCAGGATCTAGGATTGTAAACCCAGCACATACTGGTGTGTGCCCACGATAGCAGGATCTGCTCTTCTTTTAGCTTCATATAACAATTTTTTAAAGGATTTTTTAAATTATGCAAATGAGCTTGAGGGGCTCCGGGCTCCGGGCTCCATAGGTGTTAATGGAGCCTAGAGCTCTTATGCTATTTGCATAATTTTTAAAACCTTTTGTTTTATTATTAACAACAGCATAAGAAGCTCAAATAAGAGCAGATCCTGCCAGAGGATTGACACCAGTATGTCAGTGTGCTTGGTTTACAATCCTTGATCATGGAGGTAAATTTCCTTTAAGTCACATATAGGGGTGGTCAGTAGTTTGTGAATGAGGTTCCGACATGCAAATAAGATGACCATGGTCAGTCCATGAATTATGGACCATGAAGTGTCCTGCTTCAAGGTCAGACAATAATCCTGGGGACATGACTATGTGCATCATAGTTATATTTGATGCAAGGAATCCCTTTTTTTTCACCAGCAAAGCAACAGCAACTGTAATCATAAGTTAGAAGAAGGGAGTCCCTGTATCATAAATCACTATAATGCACAAAGTCCTGAACACAGAAGTGTGAATCAGCCCTTACTCCGATAGGTAATTTGCTTTATAAAGAGAGTCTGTGTTATCTTAACGTTGTATTTAATACATTTTTGCAAATATTGTACCCTAGGAAATATAACTACACGGATCAGAACCTCAGAAACGGGCTCAGATGAAGCCATTAAGTCTATCCTAGAGCAAGCCAAAAGAGAGCTGCAGGTGCTGAAGACTGGTGAGTCTTCCCTCAAATATCACTTCCGAAACTTTACTCTCTGGATTTGGCAAATTGTTTAGACTGACTGTTCATTTACAAGGTGTTATGTGTTGACCATAATTTAATGATAGTTTTTTTTTTCTTTACCTTTTCTCCCATTTGTAGTTGAGCCGGCTCAGCCCCCTTCAGCATCCAGCAGTGGTAATTCTGATGACACTATTCGGTCCATTTTACAACAAGCACGGCGAGAGATGGAAGCCCAGCAGGCTGCTTTTGAACCTGCCTTAAAGACGGCATCTTTATCCCAAGCTGACCTTGCCATCCTCTCTCCAAAACTTATTTCCACCACTGCGGTCTCCTCTGTGTCCACTTACTCTCCTTTAACCATGACCCTGAAGAAACATACACCCGTCTTAGACTCTGGTATCTCTACCTTACAAAACCTTTCTGGTGTGAAAAAAGAGCCCCAGGAGTCATCAGTGTTAGAAATTCATAACATGAGCGAATCTACACCGGGTATACTAAGGCATGTAAAAAACGAGTTAGGACGAGGTAACGTTTGGAAAGACCATTGGTGGAGCACTGTTCAACATGACCGGAGAAGCACTGCCTCAGCGGAAGACACAAAGACCGAGGAGACCAACTGCACAAAGGAAAAACTGATCAATCAGAATCGGTCAGAACGGAACCAGCTTCAAGGACCATCGTCGTCATCAGATTACTGGAAAGAGTGGCCAAATGCTGAATCTCCTTACTCCCAAAGCTCGGAAATAAGTATGACCGGAGCCAGCCGTAGCGAGACGCCGCAAAACAGTCCCCTGCCTTCTTCTCCTGTCGTATCTATAGCCAAGCCAACCAAACCATCGGTCCCTCCGCTAACTCCAGAGCAGTACGAGGTTTACATGTACCAAGAGGTGGACACTATCGAGCTCACTCGTCAAGTCAAGGAGAAGCTTGCGAAAAACGGGATTTGCCAGAGGATATTCGGTGAAAAGGTAACCACCACGTGCATGGCTTTCACTTACCTTCACGATTATAATGTTGTATTTATTACCTGCAAAGCTTTCCAAAGAAAACCTTGGCATGGCTCGTAGCTCATAAGCGGTTCTTGATATAGTCATTGCTTGATTTGTCTTGATTTGGGCACACGCTAATAAATCGTACAATGTAGACGCTCACAGCCCATTTTGGCAGAAGGTAGATGTTGTTCCTGGACTGTCAAAACGTGTACTTGACACAGATACGATAAATAAATGTTAGCGTTGGCACAGGAAAATACAGCCCGTCTGAAAATCGCTGAAAGATGCTTTCTGTTAGTGAGTATAGGTTTTATTAATCACGCAGACTCCTAGATAACATTGTCTATGAATGTTGCAGAGCGGGCAGAGTAGCGCCCCCTTTCTGTCACTGTGAGGATCAGGAAATATTAATGGCCAACTCTAATCCATTAAAGTGTAAAGTTAATAATTCTGAGAATTTTGTAGCTCTTGACTTACCAGACATCGCACTGTTGGACATGTTATAGACAGATATGAGATCTACGTGCAGATACGACTGCCTAGGTATCACATTTGCTTTCTCCGGTTATAGTATGTGAAACGTACACAATCACACACAGGCACCCTCAGTTCAGCCAAGCATGCACGTGTCCTGTGGGGTTACACGATGCATTGAAACCTCGATACTTGTGCGATACCTTGTATACACAATGTAAATGCCCCATGTGACCACACCCTAAACGTTGATGTAGATAATACTTTTTTCTTTTCTTGAAAGTACCTGTATTGAGTATTGTGATACTTCTCTGAGTGTTGGTATCACACTCAAAACTCGGGTAATGGTGCAACTCTAGTGTCCTCAATGGTGATAGGGGATGACTGAGTCACTAATCATTTAGAGAAAGAACCATTGGAACAGTAGAGTAAGTTTATTTCAGCACGGACTAGCAGACAAGTAGGTGTCAGGCTTATACTTTGGGCAAAGTTAGAGCTGCTGCAGTGACCTCCCTTGTTGTGGCTGATCTGTCCTGTCCTACAATTTACAATTAACCAATTGCTTGCAGTGGGAACTTAAGTAATGCTTAAAGGGAACCTGTCAGCAGAATGCAACCTAATAAACCACAACCAGTATGCTGTCAAGTTGATTAAAATCTACTAGGTCATGTTTCTTTTATGACTGTTGTGGCATCATCCAGAAAATCCACTTTAAAGTGAGATCTACATTAGTTGTGTAAAGACAAGGAGGCGGAGAGCTTAGAATTTCAGTCAAGCTCTCCCCACTTGAGAACACCGCCTCTGCCGTGATAGACCAGACTTCCGGATACTGATGTCCCTGGATGCAGGGCTGTCGGTTACAGTGAAGGAGGTCACTCTGAAGTTTGGAGAGCTTGACTTTAGCACTAAATTCCTGCCTCCTTGACAACCAATGGACATCTCATTTCAAAGTTGATTTTCTCATTTAAAAAAAATGAATTAGAAGGTATGAACTTGTATGTCCATATAGCGATTTATCAGGTCAATTTCTGCTGACAGGTTCTCTATATAGGGGTTGTCCAATCACAACAGGATTTACTTGTGGTGGTACTCTCACAGATCACCAGAACAGAGCTCCGTTGTGACCCCAAATGAATGAAGCAGCTCTGCCACACACCCTGCTGCTCCATTCACAGTCTATGGTACAGACAGAAGTAGCTGGGTAAGCGCTTTTGAGGCAGAGAGCGACCGGCTTGTCTATCCATTTGGGGATACTACGCACCCCTGTTCTCATTATCAGTGGGTGTCCCACCCTTAAGACTCACACCAATCAGCAAGTTATCAACAGAGATCAATCTGACAACAGATTTAACTTGCCCAATGGTAGTGTTGTGCAGGAATTGAGCACTTGCTACACAGTTTCCCCTCATTTTTGGGAAATGTTGGAAGATACCGGAAGTATGTGAACAGTTAATTGCTAAGAGAACTTTCCAACAAGTAGGGATTGTCTCCAGTATATGTCCCAGTATAAGTTGTCAGTCACTGACACACGTATGGATATGATTGTCTCATGAAGAAGTGACTCATTGTATTCTCTTATCTCTGAATATGCTTTGTATTAGAGATGCTATTCCCAGGACTATCTCTTCCTATGTTCCTTGTCCCTACATGACCTTGAGTAGTGCCTGCATGAAGGAGCCTGTCTCTTTCCAGGATAAAACTGCACATTGGAGATAATGAATTGCAGGAGCCACAAACATTCATCCCGCAATGTGCATATGTTTATCGTAATGAATCCTTGCATTTAAGGATATATTGAGGAGCTGTTGGAAGGAAGCCATGGCAATACCTTATGGCTAAAAATGTGCTTTGCAATTTCAGGTGCTGGGCTTGTCTCAGGGCAGCGTCAGCGACATGCTGTCTAGGCCGAAACCTTGGAGCAAGTTGACCCAGAAGGGCCGGGAGCCATTTATCCGGATGCAGCTATGGCTGAACGGCGAGCTGGGGCAGAGCGTCCTGCATTCCCAAGGACAGCAGCAAGGACAAGGTACTACAAGTGTATAAACACTGCGCCCACGTACACTACCTGCTTATCGGTTACGGGTTTAGACTGCAGTCTAGTCATAATGTGACCTTGGGTAATGCACATAGACAGACCTGACAAGAGATCGTGTCGTGTATAGCTCTCGTACTCCTCCACTTGTTCTGCTGTTGGCGGGCACAGAGTACCATGTGTTTTAGTGCCCTGTGGCAGATAAAGCGCTGATGTCTAAATATTCTTCCAGGGTTGATGTCTTTGCCACATCCTCTGCTGATCTACCTTTTATTTCCATTTATAGCCCTGCAATCTGCAGCCACTCAGCAGGATTCTGTAATCGAAGGATGTCCAAGTTCAGGTACGTTCTACTTCCTTTTCGTTTCAACATGATCCGAAATATTTGACACTTGGGGCTAAACGTGTTTAAGGGATTTGTGGTGTTTTTGTCGCTTTCATTCCAAAGCGCTGCAGAGTATTTTTCCTGACGTGTAAACAGTCATTTCTTTGAGTGTTTTTTGGCAACTTTTTTGGAGTTTAGATCATCTCTTAGGGATATTTTAGTGTAAGGAATATAAAGAATTGATTGTCATGTCATTGACAAAAGCTTTCATTGAAGCAATTCCTATAACAAGGATCCATTCTGTATATTTGTTCAAGTGTTTTGGGGAGCTCCATTTTGGGTCCATTGTTGATTTTTCAGAATTGCAATGCAGCAAAAGCTGCCCAAAAATAAGGCCTTATACTGTACATTGTAGTGAAGTGACCACTAGCTAGACTTAAACCATTCATATATTTTTTCAATTCCCGCGTTTCCCCCTCTGTTGGGTGTTTTTGCCCAGGAGAAAAGCAACTTCGAGATATATTTTTAACCCTCCATCTGAAAATGTATGAATGTTTATGTTGTTTTTATATTAAAAAATTGAATCTTTCATTTAATAAGAGCCTAAAGGCATCTACCACCAGAGTGAAGGACTGTATGCAAATGAGCCTGAGGGGCTCCAGGCCCCATAGGTGTTAATGGAGACTGGAGCCCGTCAGGCTCATTTCATCCTGGTGGTAGATGCCTTTAAAGCCAGCTTTTAAGTGTCTCAAACCCACTGTCTCATATTGAAGGTCATCAAAATCGAGCACAACAAAACAGGGACACATAGATCCAGGTACCGTGACACTGGTAATCTTGTTATATGTGTTATCCATGGCCTCCTTCTTTCTAAAATCAACTTTTATAATTTTGATAATTAGCCAGAAGACCTCTGTGGGTCGTTACCACAGCCCCTCCGTGCTGGAGTTTCACAGGCTGTTACACTGTGCAGAGCACTTCCCCCTCCCACATTGTGCTCAAACTTCTTGCTACTGTACATCAGGTAGAGGGAGGGGGGATTGCTTAGCAGGAGTACAGAGAAGGGGGAAAACAGTGTAATAGCTTGTGATGCTGCAGCAATGAGGGGCTCTGGGAGGCATTACTTTTGGCTCATTAGCATAATTTGAGAAGCTGATTTTAGCAGGAAGAAGGCCATGAGTAACAAATATAAGAATATTCCCTGGATCTATGGTTTATAATGCTTGATTTTGATGCTAGATTTTCTTTAATGAAGTATATTATAAAGTTTACTATTATCATCTGCTCTATTCATTTCAGACTAAAAAAACTAAATATTTTCAAGGGTCTACTTGTAACTTAGGCTATGTTCACACTCACATGAGTGATCAGTCCTATGCTAACCTAGCAGAAAAGAACTAACACAAGTGTGAATAGAGCCTAAGCTGCAAGTTTTATTCCTTGAGACTACAATAGACGGGGATACATAATATGTCTGGAAAAAAAACCCACTATCCTGTGCTGTTCACTTACACTGTATGATATATAGTGATGTACAGAGCAAAGATTAGGCATTAGCTCTGGCAAGCTGGCAGATTCACAGGAGGGTATGTATGAGTGTCTGCACACAGTAATGTTACCTGGGCTGACTCTCACAATGGAGCAATAACCCGAAATGAGTGCAGATTGATGGACAGCTCTGCCTGGTAATGAATGGACTTGTCCCTGAGAAGCGCTGATCCATAACCTCACTAGATGACTTGTGCCGTGCGTTGTTACTTTTAAAACTGTTTACCATGGACCTTTATTGTTCCTGTCACACTCCAAAGAGATCCACACAAAAGTACTTTATTTTGGTTAGTGTCCTCTCATTATTAAACTGGAGGTGGAAAACTGCATTTGAAGTTACAGCTGTGGGTGATCCCCAGGGACTCGGTCTTTCTTCTTTGTTCGTCTATATTCTGAGCTATCATCCATCATGTCTAACCTCATGCTGCTTAGCAGAAGACAAACCCATAGGAATAGAAACTCGTACAACAACAAAAGACAACCGCTAATTAAGGATCCCCCCGCCCCCCCCAACACAACCACAACACACCTTGAATAATGGCCCGTGCATTAGTGACTTAAATGTCCGCAATATGTTCAGATCTGCTCAAAATAATGCAGAACGCAAACAAAAGTCCGTTTTGTTAATGATATCACAGGGCAATTAATCTTCCCGGGTCCCATAGGATAATGAGACGGTGAGGATAGAGGAGTTCAGGAGAAGACTTACTTTATGAAGGTTGTTATACTTGTCTCAATAAATTTCGGGGACTTTTTCAGTAGAGTTTTTCATTTTGTATGTATGGAATAGAAATAATAATACAATTTGTACTATGTTCTTACTAAAAAGTTTTTGACAGAAGTAAAGATGTGAACAGTTTGACACTTAAAGGGGTGATCTTCTTGTATATATTCAGAAGCTTTCAGGATGCATCATCTGTATTGATATATTTGACATATGGATGACATATATGTTAGAAGACTTTTACATAGAAGAGTCTTAGAAATTATGGGAGGAATTTATCGAGCACTTGCGCATCGTGCAATAGTGCTATATGTTATCCCCAACCCCCAAGGTCACGTCAGATATAGCAAGAGACTCCGGCCTCTACAATTGGCACAGGAAGTGGTGCAGGCTATAGCTGATGCCCAAACATGGGGCGGTCCACTCCTCTCCCCAACTTGGAGGTGGTGTAAGGGAAGGAAAGTACACCAATAGAAGTCTTGATAAGCCCCCCCAATTAGTATACTATATATAAAAACCAGTCACAGAGCCACCATGGATTACCATCAAAATTAGACCCAAACTAAGGTAGGTAGTTCTGATTAACACGCACCCTTCTCATGAGGTATTAAACGGACTGAACCTAGGGGGGCTGAACTGAACCAATATGTAGTTCAGTTCAGCAGTTGTATGTTCCATCCGGTAAATCTAGCGCACACATGAAGCAAGTTTGTTGGTACAAACTCACCCATGGACCCTGTAAATAAGATGGCGGCTGATGGCTGGTTCAAGCAGCAACATCGTTGTTTAGTAAATTATTTATTAAATTATTTTATATTGTTCCCTTATAAAGAATGGCTGGACCATTATACAACCCCTTGTGTCACCCCCTCATAGTCTGTAAGCTCTTGTGAGCAGGGCCCTCACTCCTATTGTTCTATATGACTGTTTGTTCTTTGTAATGTAATATAGTTGTATATGTCCCCTATGATTTGTAAAGCGCTACGGAATTTGATGGCGCTATATAAATAAAGATTATTATTATTATTAATGGGCCTTCATATACAGGTGTCCAACTTATGGCACTTCCACCGATCTGTAGTTTGAAGTATCTGCAGTCTCATCCATAGACATGTGTTTGTATGTTCTCTCTGTGTTTGCACGGGTTTCCTCCCACACTCCAGAACATACTGGTAGATACATTAGATTGTGAGCCGCAATGGAGAAAGGGACTGATTTGGCAACCTCTGTGCAGCGATAGGTAATCTTTGTGCACTACAGGCGGTCCCCGGGTTACATACAAGATGGGGTCTGTAGGTTTGTTCTTAAGTTGAATTTGTATGTAAGTCGGAACTGTATATTTTATCATTGTAATCCCAGACAGAACTTTTTTGGTCTCTGCGACAATTGGATTTTAAAAATGTTGGGTTGTCATAAGAATCAGGATTAACAATAAAGCTTCATTACAGACGCCTGTGATAACTGTTACAGCTGATCAATGTAGCCTAGGACTAAAGGCCAATAAATTACCAACATCCAGAGGTCCGTTTGTAACTAGGGGTCGTATGTAAGTCGAGTGTTCTTAAGTAGGGGACCGCCTGTATATAAATAAAGGAATTATTATTATAGACATTGTAATGACTATTCTGGATTTTGCAAATTTGTCTAATTCACTTAGACACTTCAAAAAGTGTCATTTTTATTTCTTAATTTAAAAAATATATAAAAACGTTTTACACTAATTTTATTACCCCTTGTCCTGGTTCCCTCCTGTTACTTTGGATTGTTATAATAACCAGAATTTGAATATTTATAGAGCCTTGTCTGCACACAGATCAGAGTCTCTTATGCATAAATAACTTCTGTAAATATACTCCTATAAGGACCAAAATAAAATTTTTGAAAAGGAGATTGTGAAAGTATGCTCAGACACGCATCAGTGTGACCCCTTACTTAAAGATGAGTCTTTGATGTGGTGAAATGGACATGAGACAAATTTGCTGAGATTTAGCAAGATTTAATCATTTATATTTTACTTTATCTAGTATGAATGAATGGTGGCAGTGGCTAATGTGCTGCCATTATTGTCACACACGTGACTCCATTTCTTGCACGGCGAGCTACAGCTGTCAGATATTGCGAGGCAGATGTTTGTGGCAGTATGGGGTAACTCCTGACGCTGCGCACTATTAGTACAATGTTTCGGCATACGGCTATGGGGTAGCAAGGACAAAACAAATTCTTAATATACATTGGGTGATGCTTAGAATTTTGTCTTAAAAAAAAAAAAACAAAAAAAACTTCTTATCGCTTTTAATCAAATGGGTCCAACTCTGTGGCCCATAGCAAGCAGCACTGCATTGGATAGTGGATCCTATAAGCTCTGCCGCTTATGAATGAGTCTGAGTTTCGGGAAGTCATGCATGTCCATTTCATATGTAATTGGCTAAGAAAACTTATGAGTGATAAGAACAATCGCTGTAGTCATTGCGCTGACAAATATGAATGAGCGATCTGTCTGCAAGAGAAAAGTGTTTTCACTTCACTTTGCTTTTTTTTTTTTTATACGGACGGGGTAAGATATTAAAAGCTTGTTTGTTTATAACCACTTCAGCTATTTACACCTCACACCTGTCATTTTCACAAGCCGCCTGGTCCTGTAAAATAGGAGCAGGTACCAAAAATATTCACTTAGCGGCTTTGGTGGAAAATGCTAATGCATTACTTACCATGTGTTCTAACGGCGGGAGCTGCCATTTTCTCGGCGGGCGAAGTATTCGTCCGAGTAACGAGCAGTTTCGAGTACCCTAATGCTCGACCGAGCATCAAGCTCGGACGAGCATGTTCGCTCATCTCTAGTCTGTATCAATAATGTATATATAAACAATGCATGCATGTATGTTTTCTTCAATCAGACCAAATAAAGCTTTTGAAAAAAGAGGGCATTCAAAAAATATATATCTGACAGGTCACCAGAGGCATTCAATAATTACAAAATGCTTACCAAACTCTGTAAGAAGGAAATAAAATCAGCCAAAATAGAAAATGAAGTATATGAATGCAAATAAAAATGGGTCAGAGTAGGTTGGACGCCTATATACTACTGAAAAGGGGGCATTGGTGACTAGAGACCAAGAGAAGGCAAAGATACCGTACTTAATGGGGGTTTTTTTAGCTCCGTTTATACAATAGAAGAAAGTGCCATGGGTTGTACCAGTGTGGGTGATGCATCCTGTAATATACAAGACTGGCTGAATGTAGACATGATCCAATCTAAGCTCAATAAAATAAATGTGTAAAAAATAAATGGGTTACACTCCAAAGTTCTTAAAGAACTCAGTTCTGTTTTTCTCAGTTGGTGTTATCTGCAAAAATAGACACAGTGCTATTAATTCCTGCGTCTATACCATTAATAAATAAATGAAATAGCAGGCCGAGCACAGAGCCCTGGGGTATACCACTTATAACTGGTGACCATTCAGAGTAGGAATCATTAACCACAACGATCCTTCAGCCAGTTTTCAATGCAATTGCAATTGATTCCTTCAACACCAATATTAATAAGACCTTAAATTACCCATCATGTGTCTATGAGGGACACTGTCAAATGCCTTTGCAAAGTCCAAGAACACAATATCCACAGCAGCTCATCCATCCAGGCATCTGCCACTGTAGAAAATCTTCAGAGATTCCCTAATGACTGGTACAGTGCCAAGTGACTAGCACAAGGCAAATGTGGTGCCAATATTTAAAAAAGGCTCTAGAACTTTGCCAGGCAATTACAGGCCTGTAAGCTTAACTGCAATTGTGTGAAAAATATTGGAATTGGGTTGCTAAAAGACTACAAGAAGTATGTGACATCATATAGTATAATAAGTGATAGCCTGCATGGGTTCACTATGCATAGAAGTTGTCAGACTATCCTGATCTGCTACTATGAAGAGGTGAGCAGATGCCTGGATGGAGGAGATGCTGTGGATTTTGTGTTCTTGGACTTTGCAAAGGCATTTGACAGTGTCCCTATTAGAAATTAATAGCACTGTGTCTATTTTGCAGCTGTGAAGTGTAATACAGTCTATCGAGGAGTGTCAGCCACTTAGTAAGATTATGCACCTGGGGGCTAATAATCCACATGCAACATACAATATGTCCTTGGAGGAGTAAATCTGGGAGAGTCTCTTGTTGAGAAGGACCTGGGTGTACTAGACTCTGTACTATGGACTCACAGGATAGGGATGTAATATTATCATTGTTCAAGGCATTGGTTCAGTCTCACCTGGAATATGCCGTCAAGTTCTGGGCACTGGTCCTTTAAAAGGAACCCCTGGAGCTGGAGACAGTACATCGAAGAGCCACAAAAACGATAAGGGGAATGGGGGGTCTCCGTTATGAGGAAAGATTTAAATAGGTAGATTTATTTAGTCTGGAAAAGTGACAACTAAGAGGGGACATGATTAATTTATATTCATATATGAATGGTCCATACAAAAAATATGGTGGAAGGTTGTTCGTGATTAAAAGACTATGTCTATGTCTGGAGAAAACAAGGTTTAATCATCAGAGGTGACAGGGCTTTTTTACTTTCAGAACTGTCAATCTGTGGAATAGCCTGCCTCAGGCGCTGGTCAGCAGGGACAGCAGAGAGCTTCAAGAAGGCTCTAGATGCCTTTACACATCTAAATAACATTGACGGTTATGTTATATAGAATTGTTTCTCATCCAATCCCTTACTTGGTTGAACTTAATGATCATGTGTCTTTTTTCAACCGTATAAACTATGAACTATGATACTACGATAACAGACAAAGTATTTTTAGAATGCAGACGTGTTTTTAATTTCTGGATAGCACCTTTAAACGTATTCAAAAACTCTAGTGCTTCTTAGTTACGGAATCTTTGGCTGATCTGTGGTACCCATGTTGTAACCAGTGGGACCTACACCTTTAACATAATCCACTACATAAACCCAAGAATGCAACCCAGGGGAGGAAATGCTATGATAAATTGCAATTATAGAAACTCTGCTAACTCTCTGGACAAGTTTACATTAGACTATAGTGTAAAAAAGCTGTATCAATTTATGTTTTTGCAAATATTGGAAAGTAAACGTATTTTATTCAATACAACTGATATCTCATGACAGACCTGCTAATAATACCTATGTCCATTCTACAGCCATGCTCCAACAAAATATAAACCAAAATGTACTAAATTCACATTTGAAGTGTGTCCAGAACTGACATGGTCTTGGCAGAATGTGCTGGCATCCCACTAAAATGTCTTTACAGTGCAGGAGCAAATTAGAAGCTAATTAGAGGAAGCTTGCTGAGATATGAGATTCCTGGGAGCCTTTGTGTTAGATAGCATCCTAAAATCTTTTACTGACTGGTTCTCAATGCTGCTTTTGGATAATTTTGAATAATTTACTCAGTGTTCACTCCAAACTAGTAAATTAGTATTTAAAGACCCTCTGTATAAATGTAGTTTTGTCCTGTTTTTATAAATGGAACAATCTTTCCATAACCTGTTCTTTTTTATCTTTTTCTCGCATTGGGGCACATTTACTTAGAAAAGTGCAGTCTGTACTGTTCATACCCAGTGCATCTTTTTCTAAGTGCAGCTATTTTTAAGTGTAAAAGAATTATACCAGAATGTAGCATTATAGAATATGGCCTTGCATTCCATTGTCATCTTCAATGTCTACATCTTCACCTGGTCTCACCATCAATCATTTCTCTCATCCACAGGTATTTGTCCTTAATTTGGCACCAGAAGTCCCAGCACCTCTTGTCTTTCTCTGCACCTTTCATGTTTATTGGTATGTCTGCTTAATTTGGCAACAGAAGTCCCAGCATCTCTTGTCTTTCTCTGTACCTTTAATGCTTATTGGTATGTGTATTGGCATATGTGTTTCCCTGCTCTCCCCGGAGACTTCCTGACTCATTTCTGTGTCTCTACGCCCTCTGATTAACACCTGGTTGTTGTTACTAATTTGTCCTGGGTGTACAAATAACAGACTACAGGTCATACCTGACCATGGTCATTCTCAGTGCATCTTTTTCTATGTGCAGCTATCCTTTAGTACAAAAGAATTATACCAAAATTGAACCATAACTGGAACTAAGGGACTTAATCTGTAAGAAAATCAAATTCTTGTCTTTCAAAATGTTATCTATAAAGCACCATTACCTATTTCCTCCATCGCCTCTTCCCCCTCATAATCTTGTGTTCTTGTAGTGACACTTAGGAAAAGATGCACTGCCAAGATGGCGCCACTGTAGCTGGCTGCCTGTGTATTGGCCCCCACCTCACCTGCCAAACCAATACCAGCAGCAGTACACCACTGGTTCACCACAACACTATAAACTCCACACCGGAACACCTTGTGTAGTGTCCCCTAGACATGTCTGTCTAGTCTGTGACTGTGTTATTGTGACTTGTATATTTTAGTACCGTAATTGCTTCCCCATATGTAATGTAACCTGTATCGTGCTCTATTGCAATGTCATGTAACT
Source organism: Engystomops pustulosus (assembly GCA_019512145.1). NCBI lineage: Eukaryota > Metazoa > Chordata > Amphibia > Anura > Leptodactylidae > Engystomops > Engystomops pustulosus. The sequence continues at coordinate 132,694,103 of CM033644.1, forward strand.
ATGTTTCTATGCAACCAAGGAACTAGCAACATGTAAGAACGCGCATCTCAAAGTATTTATGTAATTGTATCGTTACATAACTATTGTCTCGAACTGTGTAACAATCGCCAGAACACTATGTAAAAAATAATTTCCCACCAGAGGGGATCAATGAAATTATTTAGAGATGGGCTAATCGATTGTAACGAAGTGGAACATGTTTAGAATTTCAGGAAAACTTTGGTTCTGCACGAATTTGAAGTTTGCGGTGATTCGTGGGAATACATTTTTTTTCCCCTTTATAAGCAAAATGGCCACAAGCACACAATTCTTTTTTGTTGCTAAAGTAGATATTAATAAATCTGTGTCAAATCCACAGAGTTGGAGTGATTTTTGCTCAAAGTCCAGGGTGTCAGTTTGTGGGGTTCTGTATTCCCCAAATTTAAATTCTTTTTTGTTGCTAAAGTTGATGTCAAGAAATACATGTCAAATCAACATGGTTGATTAACCAATAGGTCAGACAGAGAGGTGGCAGGTGGAGCAGGCACATCTCGCAGCACAGTAAGGGGACGTCACAGCAGGGGTGACTCTGTGGGGCCAGAACTGCCGGTGTTATCTAGCGGCAGTATGTTGATGAACAACCCAAAAGTTCTTGATTGGTTGCTTTAATCATACCCTTCCTCCCAAATGACATCTGACAACCCCAGCCAAGAATACGTGGGTTTGTCAGATACAATCCTTAGTTGGCACAGCCCAGGAGCATGCCAGCAGCCCTCACCTGTCCTCACCCAGCCTCGGTCATGTTCATTTCTCTCAGCCAGAGATCTACTAGATGGTCTAGGCTCAGCGCCACTATAAAGCGAGGATGAACTCTTTGAGGACACTCAGCAGCTGCTTGGCAGTGAATAGGTGGGGCAGACATCCGCTGCTTCATGCAGTAGCCAGGAAAGTAGAGATATGGAGAGTGGCACTGGAGGTTATGTTGCACTTGCAAGTAGTCAGGCTGCGCAAACTGAGACTGTTGAAGAGAATAGCAGGGACAGGGAAACACAAATCGATGATGATGTAGCCGATTGCACTTGGGAGCTTGGTAAAGCAAGGGCTTCATCATTATCATCGGGAGAGGAGGGTGTCAGCTTGCGCGTGAAGCAGGCAGCAAGTCACTACAATGGCCATGAGTCAGCAGGTTGGCAGCAGTGCGAGGATGGGAGGTAAAGATCTGCGGGGTACAAAACCCGCTTCGCAGGTCCAAGTAAGCTGTGGCATAGGGGCTCAGCGAGGCAACGGTGTTAGTATTCACTCAGTGCAGAGTGTTGGCACTAAGATCAACTAGGCGTTTTGGCAGTTTTTTGTTAAGACACCAGAGGAGCCGAGCGTGTGTATATTTAGTATGTGCAGGCAGAAAGTGAAGCGTGGCCAGAGAGCTAAAGTTGCCACCATGGCCCTGCGTCAACGCATGCAGCATCACCATCAAATGGCCTGGGAGAAACGTATCTCAGATGTGGTGGTCCCTCCTGCCGCAGCAACAGCAGCAGCACCTAGTGGCTCACATGCCATTTCAGCCAGTCAAGGCTCCAGCACCTCTGGCGATGGGAGATATTTGTCTTTGACATAATCTCCCGGTCCAGATACTCCAGCTCTTCGCTATGCATGGTGCCAGCAGTCATTGAAGGAGGCGATTAAAAAGAGCCAACTCTATGCATCCAGCCATCCTAAGGTGCAGAAGCTGACCATTCCCTGTCCAAGTTGTTGGTACTGCAGTCCCTCCCTTTCCAAGTCATAGACTCTGCACAATTCAGACAACTAATGGCTCGTGCCAAGCCGAGGTGGAGAGTTCAAAAACAAAATTTCTTTTCCAAAAAGGCAGTACCAGCCCTTCACAAATATGTAGAACAGAAGATGGGCCAGTCCTTGAGCTTATAGGTTTCTTCTGAGGTGCACGGCAGTGCAAACATGTGGAGCTGTAATTACGGTTAGGGCCAGTGAAAGTCCTTTATGGCCCACTGGGTGAATGTGCTTCCCTCCCAGCCGCACCTACAACTTGAACAGGAGACACAGCTTTCTCCTCCACGTTGTCAAACTGCTGCTCCTGCGCCTCCTCCTTCTCCACCACCACCTCCAAAAGTCTAAGTGCTGCTCCATAATACCACATGTGCAGGGCCCAGCTGTTTCACACAGTTCTTCATCTGGTTTGCCTGGGCAAACAAAGTCACACAGGGGAGGAACTGCTCCACGTCATGCAAGAAGAAATCAACGTGTGACTTTTTTCCTTGACAACTGCAAATCGGAACCATGGTGATAGAAAATGGGAGGGACATGGGGTCCACCTGCACCCAGGGATGGTCCAGGTGGAGGTTCCCCTGGACTACTGGGCAGCCTAATTTGATGTGTGGCCGCAATTTGCAGAGTTTGCAGTAGAGAAGCTGTCTTGCCTGGCCAGTAGTGTGGCATCAGAGCGGGTGTTCAGTGCGGCGGGGGCCATCATTACCCCAAGGAGAACCCGCTTGCCCACCCGTAATGTGGAGAGACTAACCTTTGTCAAGATGAATCAGGTGTGGGTCGGCCAGGATTTTAAAACACCAATGCCTTATGCATCAGATTAGATCAGCCATGACACCTTCCGCCAAACATTGAGAAATGAATCTGGGTTTTAACAACCTGCCTCAGCCACTATTCTGATGCTGCCACCCTCCTGATGCCACACATCTGCTGGCAGTTGCTCCATCTCCCTCCCACCATCTTTACCAGGGACTGGAATTGAGCCACTTTCATACCTCCTGCTGCTGCTGGCACCTCCACACTCCGTCATTGTGCTACTATCTGACCTCTTGCAGCTAGCACTTCCTAACTCTGTCATTGTGCCTCTTTCTGACCTCCTGCTGCTGCTGCCAGCACCTCCACACTCTGTCATTGTGACACACTGTGGCCTACTATGTTGCTGCCACCACCAGAATTTGTCATTGTGCCACTCTCTGGCCTCATGCTGCTGCTACTGCTGCTGCTACTGCTGTCACCCACCTACACATAATGTGATTGTGCCACTCTCTAACCTCCTTCAGCTGCCGCCACCTCCACACTTTGTCATTGTGCCACTCTGTGGCCTATTATGTTGCAGCCAGCTCCAGAATTTGTCATTGTGCTACTCTCTGACCTCCTGTTGCTGCTGCTGCCACCTCCTACACACTCTGTCATTGTGCCACACTGTGGCCTACCATGTTGCTGCCACCACCAGAATTTGTCATTGTGCCACTCTGCCTCATGCAGCTGCTACTGCTACCGCCCACCTACACACACTGTGATTGTGCCACATTCCAACATACTGCTGCTTCTGCTACCACCACCAGAATTTGTCATTGTGCCACTCTGCCTCATGCTGCTGCTACTGCTGCCACCCACCTACATACACTGTCATTGTGCCACTCTGTGGCCTACCATGTTGCTGTCACCTTCAGAATTTGTCATTGTGCTACTCTCTGACCTCCTGTTGCTGCTGCTGCCACCACCTCCGCACACTGTCATTGTGCCACACTGTGGCCTACCATGTTGCTGCCATCCCCAGCATTTGTCATTGTGCCACTCTTTGGCCTCATATGGCTGCTACTGCTGCCACCCACCTACACAAACTGTGATTGTGTCACTTTCTGACCTCCTGCTGCTGCCACCCCCACACTTTGTCATTGTGCAACTCTGTGGCCTACCATGATGCTGTCACCTCCAGAATTTGTAATTGTGCCACTTTCTGAGCTCCTGCTGCGGCTGCTGCCACCTCCACACTCTGTGATTGTGTCATACTGTGGCCCATCATGGTGCTACCACCTCTATTTGTCATTCTGCCACTCTCTGACCTCATGCTGCTACCGCAACCTCCACACTCTGTCATTGTGCCACTCTGTGGTCTACCATGTTGCTGCCACCTCCATAATTTATCATTGTGCCACTCTGCGGCCTACTCATGCTGCTGCCAAGTTACCGCTGTCTTCCTGGAACACCCTGTGATTTCCAGAATGCTGTTTTCACTCTCCACCGCGCTATGATGTTGCCACTATGTTTGGTTTTCCCCTTCATTTCATCTGTCAGAAGGAATGAAAAGCTTCAGGATTGATAGCCAAAAGCAGGAGTGGATACAGAACTCAGAGGACATGCAAATATCCCATTTACTGGTCATCTCTGTTTTGGATCAACTCCTGTTTTTTTTGGCTTTAGCAATACTGATGGATTATTGACCAATTGAAAGTGGACACTGACAAATGAAAAGAAGGAGGGAGGTGCTGGCCAGCATCTTCCCAATGCACTTTACTGTTACTGGATCTAAGGTATATACCATTATGTTCTATGTTTTGTGTGCCTTATTAATGTTTGTGATGTTTTGACACTATTCCATCTCATGTTCACTTTATGCACTTTGCACTTTGCCTATATATATATGATATATTCATAGCTCACTGAACGTGATCGCTGCCCTGCAACCACACATACTTGTGATGTAATCACCTTGTTTGTCATACACTATTTTTTAATTACATTAAATAAAATTGTGGTTTTACTATTACCATTAGTGCTCAATTTGTTTTCTCCTCATTGGTAATGTTGGATGAAAAAAAGGGCAAAATGATCAGTTGATGTCAATGCAAATACTGCCGACACCCTTCCACTCTTTAGGGGGGTTTCTACATGTATCAGCATTTAACAGAACAGATTCTGTCATAATCTAGGAATCATCTGATGGTCATGTAAAAAAGAGTGCACTATTTGATGTTATAGTGGGATCTTGGCCCTCAGCTCGGTCCTTTCGAGCTGGCACAGACGTTACCTCTCAGGCTGTGTTCCCGCTTCACTTATTTATCTTGTGCCCCTGTAAGTGCCATGGAATTGAAGAGTGAAGCGATTCTAAATGCGATTCTTTTTGTGCACCTTTAACATGGATGTCAACACATTTCTGTCGGATTTTGCAGTTTAATGTGGTGGCATGGCCATACTGGGCACCGGACACCCTCTTCATAAAGAAACTTGTATCACGTGAAGCGTGTGCAGATGCAGCACACATGGTCATGTCACACAATGTGGCAGGAACTTCTTAAATACTGTAGACATCTCACGCGAGAAGTGCTCGAGGGGTGTACATCTCACCTAGGTTGCTACGGTAGTGTTGAGATGGTAAGTCCAGATTGATCGTTTGCTCAGCAGTATTGCTGCTGAGTTGTTGTTTAATCTTGCCGGCCTGGATTTACATGGAGTGGCAGTAGTTTGGTAGTGGGACTTGCACTCCCTCCCCTCGATCCATTCGGGTTTGGATCAGTGAGCTCTGCTCCTAATCGTCCTGTGAAGTAAAAGCTTTCCAAAGCTTTCAGTCTGGGCTATCAGCCAGAAACGCCTATTGGGTTTGGAGGAGCCCTGCTCTTCCTGTTATGCGGCGCCGTGATTTACGATGTTAGATAGTGAGACAACCGTTAGTAGCGCCCAGACGGGTTAGGTCTTTGTTTGAACTTTTAAAAGCACGGTGTTGCTGTATTTATGTTGCTGGACTGTTTATGCTAAAATAAAACGCCAAGTTGACCTTTATCACTACGATCTGCTTGTGACTGTGTCCTAACACCTCATCCCCCGGAGATCCCTACAATGGGCTGCGGAGCGGGCAAAACGGTTGCTAGGGAGCAACGGTGTGTATCAACTTGCTACAGCTGCTTATGTCCTGGGGATACTGCTACTTCACTCCAAAAACAACAAGCGCCATGGAGGAATGTGGAAGCAGTTTTATGCAAGTGAATTTTGCAACAGCAGCAGCTCAGACAGCGGCGACCTCTCATGTAGGCAAGCAATGGCTCAACAACAGAACACTCATCGAGCTCCTGATAGCTACCAAGAGCGTCGGCAGAGGCTATCCACACCGCGGTGCAGCCGCTCCAGAGACTTTTATGTGAGACGGGCTGTGCAGCAGCGCTGCAAAAGATGACTGCTGAGGACGATGTGAGGCCTACCTAACTGTCTTGCGGTGGCTGAGCGCAGAAAGCTACCAGCTGCTGAGTGGGCAGAGGTCATTGCGCCCTATTTACCAGGTGAACCTCAAAAGGCCTCTATGACCTCAGTGAGCAGGAGTCAAGGACTATACTCGGCTACAAACAAGATACTTGCCCGACTAGGAGATTTACCGCTGCTGTCCGTGGCCCGGAGGGACGCAACTGGAACTACAGTCTGGACAAATCGGCGAGTCCCAGATGTATGACCTGATCCATTGGCAAGAGTGGTGGAGCCAGACACCTCTACTCCTGCACATACGAGAGGGTCTGATGGTCGTACTCCGGCACTGCCTGCTGACCTGCAACGCTGGGTGGGACAGGTGATCCTAATATGAAGACGAACTGTTCAACCTTGTGGAGAGGTCCAACGACTGAGGACTACCTCCGTGATGTTCCTGCAGCTTCTTCACCTCCCCGGAGTGCCAGTCTGTGCCGTCACCTGGTAAGAGACTTCCATCGATTGGGGAGTGTGGAGGGGCTGATCGAGGGAAAAGGGCTCAAGAGGTACTCAGGGCAAAGACTGGCGGGTCCCGTGGGCCAATGGCCAAAAAGGACTCCCTGCCAGGGAGACCAGGCCCATCAAGTGCTGGAGATGCCATGAGGTGGGACACGTGTCTGCCCATTGCCCCCTTACCTCTGAGCCAATGGAGTGTGACGCAGCGGCGTCAGTCGCTGTTTGCGGACCATCTTGTGTTGCAGTTCCTGGACTAGAGACTGAACCGCAGTCTGCAACATTACCATTAATGACTTCCCTTTAAGGCGTTGCTGGACTCAGGAGCCTTGTAACCTTGGTGCATGCCAGCCTGGTGGCTGGGACTTTGGGTCAAAAAAACACATGAGTGTGGTTTGCATACATGGTGATACAAAAGTTTACCCTATAGTGCTGGCTAAGTCGGACTGAACTAGCTCCGTACAGTATGAAGTGGTGTGGGTAAAAACCTCATGCTCATGTAATATGGGAGCGATTTTCCGTTGTTCTGGGCTTTAGGGGAAAAGAAAAACCCCCGAAAGGGTGAGAATACCCCTAAGGAGGTTGCATTACCCACTGTAAATGATAAAACTGTGCAGATGAAAGTGAGCTTTTCCTTTACAGGTCCTGGCTGGAGAGGAGGAGGGACTCCTCCCACTGAGCAAAATACCAACTAGAGGTGTCTAGGGTTAATTTTGGGACTGCAGCATGTGCAGGATCCCACTCTTAAAATGCGAGAGAGCAGTTACATTTTTGAATGGGGTACCCTCAGGAACCAATGCTGATAGATAAATTTCCACATTTTTCCGTGACTATGGTTTCTCTATAGGTCCTAAAATAATGATGAAATGTGAACAGCTTCTGGTCCTAAGCCGTACCGGGTCAGTGCTTGACATGGCACATAACCAGGTTCTCGGGACACTTGGGGACTGAAAAACGCGGGAGAGCGTCCTCCAGAGGTTTTATTGGCCTGCAATTTTAGATGACATTAAAAATACTGCGAGTCATGCCCCATGTCAGTTAGCGCCCCAGTGTCACATTTTCGTAGTCCTTGGGTGCGCTCCCCATTATAGAGGTGCCTTTTGAGCGTTTGCCATGGATTTAGTGGGGTCCCATTGTAAAATCGGCTAGAGGACCCATTACATTTTGGTTGTCTTAGACTATGCGACCCGCTACCTGAGGCTGTGCCCTTAAGAACACTGCATCTAACAATTTGCCCGGGATCTGTTTTATATGTTTCTAGGATGGGATCCCCAAAGAAATTCTGACTGACCAGTGGACGCCCTTTAGTCTAAGGTGATGAAGGAGCTATGTAAGCTATTTAAAATCACCCCTAACGCACCTCTGTATATCCACCCCAGACAGACGGATTGGTGGAGAGGTTTAATAAACCCTCAAACATATGTGAAGAAGTGGTAGAAAAAGATGGTCGTGATTGGGATCACTTTTCCTGACCTGATGTTTGCTGTGAGGGAAGTTCCCCAAGCGTCCACAGGTTTCCTCCCTTTGAGTTGGTCTAATGGTCGTCACCCTAGGGGTCTATTAGATTTGCAAGGAACATGGGAGGTGAGTCCACCCCATACAAAGTGTTATCGAGCATGTAGCACAAATGCAGGACCGTATAGCTACTGTATGCCCCTAGTAAGGGAACACCCCAGAGGGCGCAGAGAGCCAAGTAGAATTTACAACCGTTCTGCGAGAATCAGGACATTTAACCAGTGACAGGTTCTCAACTATTTCCCACTATAGAGAGTAAATTCCTAGCGAAGTGGCAAGGTCCCTATGAATGTTGAAAAGTCAGGGAGGTAAACTATAAGGTCACCAACCAGGTAGAAGGAAGCCTTTCCAATTTTCACATAAACTTGATCAAATCCTGGAAAAGGGAATCCTGGTGGCAACAAATCCTGGTAATATTTGTCGCAACCAATCCTTCGGTCAAGGTTGGTGATACCCTATCAGGGTCACAGAAACAGGAGGCTAAGGAGTTTTGCAGAAAACAAAGACAAGTTTCTGACCTTCCAGTGGTACACACCTCACCGTCATCACATTGAAACTGGGCCTAGAACGAGTAACCTCAGCCCTATAGGATACCAGAAGCACGCAGAGGGCAGTGTCTCTGAGGTGAAACGTTGCTTGACCTAGGAGTGATTGAATTTTCAGCAAGTGATGGTCCATTCCGATTGTGCTAATCCAAAGCCCAATGGAACTGGAGGTTCTGTAACGATTTCAGAATGTTGAATGAGATTCTCCAAGTTGATGCTTTCCTATGCCCAGGTAGATGAGCTGATTGAAAGATGGGTAATGCCAGTACATACCACCCTCATCTCACAAAGGGCTACTGGCAGATTCCTCTTACTGATGAGGCTAAAGAGAAAACTGCATTCTCACCCCTGAGGGGTTGTTCCAGTATGTAGTGATGCCATTCGGGTTACATGGAGCACCTGCGACTTTTCAGAGTTATGACTTGATTCTGCGTCCACATCGTGATTATTCAGCTGCCTACCTCGATGATGTGGTCCTTTTAGTCCCATTGGGAAAGTCACTCGGAAGGTACAGTTGTGTTGAATGCCATAAGTGATGCAGGTTGACCATAAATGCCGAGAAGTGTGCACTAGCCCTAGAAGCCAGTACCTGGGTTACATTATTGGGAGGGGTTTGATTAAGCCACAGTAAATAAATTGAGGCAACGAATTGGCCTAGACCCCTGTCAAAGAACAGGTACAGCTTTCCTGGGTATACGGCTATTACCGTAGGTTTGTGCCGAACTTTGCCTCAATTGCAGCCCCGCTAACTGACTTGACAAAGGGCGAAAGTCAGCAATGGTGACGTGGACTCCAGAGGCGAGAAGGCTTTCCAAAGCTTAAGTCTTCTCTATGCCAACAACCTGTGCTAGTTACCCCCGATTTCAGCGAGAATTTCTGGTCCAGACATGCCTCTAACACAGGGTTAGGTGCAGTTCTCTCACAGAAGTGGTGAATGGTGAGAGGCATCCGGTGAGTACTTGAGTAGGAAGTTAACCCCGGCCGAGAAGATTATGCTATTGTGGAGCGTGAATGTCTGGCATGTGACGTGGGCCCTAGACTCCCTGAAGTATTACTTGCTAGGCGAAATTCAAGTTAGTGACAGACCATGCCCCCCTAATGGATGAACTAAACAGGAAGAAAATGCAAGGGTGACTAGATGGTTTCTGTCCCTACAAAATTTCAATTTCACTGTGGAAACACAGACCAGGAAATTACAGGCGAATGCTGATGCACTGTCAAGGGTACTTTTCTGTGGGGACAAATGCTCAGCCCTCCGGTCTGAAAAAAAGGGGGGGGATATGTAGACATCTCACTGGAGAAGTGCTCGAGGGGGTGTACATCTCACTAGGTTGCTACGTAGTGTGAGATGGTAAGTCCGATTGATCTGTTGCTCAGCAGTATTATGCTGCTGAGTTTTGTTTAATCTTGCCGGGCCTGGTTTACATGGAGTGGCGGTAGGTTTGGTAGTGGGACTTGCCACTCCCTCCCCTCGATCCAGTTCGGGTTTTGGATCAGGTGAGCTCTGCTCCTAATCAGCCTTTGAAGGTAAAGCTTTCCAAAGCTTTCAGGTCTGGGCTATCAGCCAGGAACAGCCTATGTGGGTTTGGAGGAGCCCTGCATCTTCCTGTCTATGCGGGCCGCTGTATTTACGAGTGTTAGATAGGTGAGACAACCTGTTAGTAAGCGCCCAACGGGTAGGTCTTTTGTTTGAACTTTTAAAAGCACGGTGTTGCTGTATTTATGTTTGCTGGACTGTTTATGCTAAAAATAAACGCCAAGTTGACCTTTTATACATCTACGTCTGCTGTGAACTGTGTCCTAACACACCATCCCCCGGGAAGATCCCTACAATACCTTTACAAGCAGTTTGCACCTAAAAGAAAGTGCAAGCTCCGCCAGAAAACTGGAGCACAGTCCTTAGTAAATGTGCCCCATTTTATTTTCTAATAAATTCATGTAGTGGTGATAGACAATATATACCATATTGGTGTTATACTCTGTATACTATGTATACTGAATTGTAAGTATTTATAGTATTCCTTCATTTTAACATCTACCTTAAAGGAACCTATTGTTAAGAACAGGCACAATAACACTCAGCTCCCCCACACACTTTACATTCATTTAAATGTGCAGTGCAGGTGTCCCGGCTTAAATCTGCCTCCTCCCACCAGTAAATTTGCTTCCTAAATTTTTTCTGCCTTATCTATGTTGGCTTCGTCCATCGTCACTTAGCCCCGCCCATGACATGGTGACTCTGTCCCCTGCAGGGTGCATTAAGAAGTGATGAAATCTGCAGTTTCCCACACAGTGCTTACTGCTAAATTCACCATTCAGTGACAGGGACATCATTCTGGTAAGGACAGGAAATGGACAGGGAGAGGACTTCCTGTCTGCTCAGGCTGAGATCTGTAGAGACACAGAGGAGTCAATCAAATGAAAGAAGTGTGGGTCACTGGCAACCCAGGAGAACCCATGACTCTTCTCTTCAGAATTGACTCTTTGCATTAAAAAAAATTGCTATAATTAAGGAACAGAGTCTCAGTGGCAGTTAATTTTAGCATAAATGGGGATGACTTCTGACCCGGTACCAGCATGTATTAGTGGTGTGAGGGGTATAATTCAGAGCTTCTTAAAGTGAGGACTGAAGATAAAGCCCCCTGGCTACGTGGGGCACAGTTAATTCATTCGTAGATCTACAGATACAAGAGTCAAACTGCCAAGTCCCAAAAATTAGAATAAAAATTAATTAAAAATAATATGATAAATTAATCAGAAGTTATATGATCACAAATAATGAACAATATACCACAAAATTGTGCCGATAAAACAACCCATCACACAGCTCCTTTTGATGAAAAAATGATCAAACTTAGAATATGGAACTTGTTGTTTTTGGGCAAAAGAAATAAAACAACAATAATAATATACACAATGGGTACTGAACCGCAAATTATTACTGTGTATCATGTGTATGCTCAAAGTATATGCTTAATTGGTGGACATGTGATTCACATTTTTTAAATGAAATAAAATATAATAAAACCTATATAAATTTGGCATCTGCATGATCATACCAAGCAAAATAATAAAGGGGAGATGTCAGCTGGAAACCACAGTGAAAACTATATAGACAAGGCCCTTAAAAAATAGGGCAAAGGTGTTTTTTCTTGTAAATTTCAACACATTTGGATTTTTCTTCCAGTACTTTCTGTCTCCCAGTACATGGTATGGAATATTAAATAAATACCATTGCTATCAAGTACAATTTGTTTCGCAGACAACAAGCCCTTATACAGCTTTTTACACGGTAATATTAAAAAGTTATGGAACTGTGAAAAATTGAAACGCAAAAACGAAAAAGGGCTTCATCCTTTGGGGGTTAAATCTCAAGCTTTCATGTAATAGTTTATTGTATGTGTTAACAAACAATACACTGAACAGCCATTTTTTTTAAAGTAAATATTTTCTCTTGCCTTTTTGACTCATTTCATGTTTTTTTTCTCATAGATTTTGTAATCCTCTTCCATTGTATACCACTGATTAACAGAATCTCTAATTCACTGTTATTAACAAGAATATAGCATTTCACAGATATAAGTCCAACCTGTCTCTATCATTCCTGGTGTACACAATTTCAGTTGCCCCTAGGCACGACCCTGTAACTTCTTACTTTAGGGTCGGGCCATCATCTTGGATTTTGCCGTGCTTGCTGAGTTTCTGTCTCCCTCTGCTATGTGCCTGTAACCACGCCCCCTGCTCAGAGCTCAGTGACACTCACTGATTACTTCCTGCCAGGAAATCGTGAAGAGAGAGGAACCTCAAGCTGCAAACAACAGGGCAATAAGTAGAGTGGGGGAAGGGGTAGGCAGGCACATATCTGTGAGATGTAGCAGAGCTCACAGTGTAAAATTCTGTCAGCCTCTGTTTGTCAGCCTCTGTGTAATCTCATGCATCTCCGATCTGTCTCATCTCTTTCTATGTGTCTGTATGTTAGTACAATGTCAGAAGCTAAATGAAAGTTTATATACACCTGTACCCTGATAATCTAACCACATTGTTACCCCACAGAACTAGATGGATCATAATGTGTCTGCTTATATATTTACATATTAGCTAAAACAGCAATAAAACTGAGTAACATTGTAAAGTAGGGTTAAAGGGTTAAATGGTTAAAATGATCTTTATTGTGTAAACATCACTAGGGGATTGAAATATGAGAATTTTCTTTAGTGGCAAAACCCCTTTAAAGGTTTTTTATAAGAGTAAAACACTGATGTTAACCTGCATCTGGGTGATATTTTCCCACAATGGACAGTACTTTGACACATCTTCAAACTCTTTTGTATTTTTTACAAAATTTGGCAAATAATTTGTAAATATTTGGGTTTTAGTTTTTCAGTAATTTTAAGTGATTTTGTACCACATCTATAGTAAGCTGTAATAAACTGTAAAGGCTGAGTAAAGGAATTGATTAAATGTTTTTATTTTACAAATTTTTGTGGGAAACTTTGTACCGTATGTGGTGTAAAAGACCGGTTAGTTAACTGAAAGGATATAGGATTAAAGTTTTGTGATCCTAAAACTACTGTGATACAGATCAGTATGTGCATTTACGGCAAGAGATTAAGTTGTATGCAGCTTATAGGAACTATCAGCAGAATAATCTAAACCTCTCTGTGGATGAGGTTCATTTGATCAGGCTAAACTTCTGTCTCCTTGAGGAAATTGTTTTTACTTTCAAATACTTCTTGACCCCTAAAACTATAACATTGCTGCTGATTTGTCCTTTTAACTACATCCATAAGTTTGTAGTAAATATAGAGAGCTCTTAGCCATCTATTCCTGGATAAAATATGGTATATTAAATATGTATTGATGTATTGTATTCATGCTCAATAGTTTGGAGGGATCTTTCGAAGGTCTAGCAATAGGGACTCTACACAGCCATTCTAGATACTCGCATTGGGTTTATCTTGAAGCCATATCTACCATAATTTAGGCAGTTTCTTTTCTGTGCTGAACTTTGCTTTTAAGCTATTTCTGAAAGTTATTTGATCTTTTAGTTTATATATACAGTCTTGGGGCTGTGAACTGTACAGTATGCTAAGCAGACTGTGTGAGGTTCACCTGAGTATTTGCCTGTACATAGGATGGTTTCTTCTTCAAAGAGAAACACTACAGAATTTTAAGCTTAAAGTTAAATTCTGTACGTTACTTAATATTTTGTGACCTGGTAAAGATGTCCTTTGGGAATAGTTTTCTGAGTTCCTTTTTACAGTAAACCAAGTAGGATGTCATTCCAAAGTCTCATATGTATTTCCTAATCAGATTTCAGAATATATGTAGCATTTGTAATCTCCCCACCATACCCTGTAGGTTTAAATATTTCATACCTGACTTTTAGCAGCTGAATAACTAGTATAATAAATCATCAGAAGATGTGAAAATGCCGATAGCTATGAGAGGAATTCTCGGAAAATGACATAAATGATTTCAAGTGCTTAGCTGAAAAGCAGAATTATATGGTAAGGATTGAAGGAAAACACAATTATAGCACTTCTTAATTAATTTTCAATACAAGAAGCAATATGCTGTATTTTCTTTTGTTCTTCGATGAAGTTAACTAAATGATTAATACTGAATGATAACTATGAAGATGAGAAAAAAATTAAATATGTTTTTTCTTTTTTTTTAAATTATTTTATTTTTAAGAACTCTCCATTGTTTATTATCTTCCCCACACAAGGTGTCTGGAAACCACAAACTCAATTTTTTTTAATGGTTTTCAAAAAAGTTTTATTAGCAGCTTTACATACTTACAACATTGTACAGTGTAATAAAAGATTACAAATGAATACTTTTTAGCCTCGAACAAGTATTAGCTTGCCAAGTAAATGAGAAGCAAAGGATCATCAGTGATATATCAGGCAACGGGTAGGAAGCAAAGGGAAATGAGAGGTACAGTAGGGTAAAGTCTTTTTGCAACAGTTATTTGAGCATTTCAAGATGTTGGAGGTTCTTAATAGCAAATAGTGAGAGGGTATGGCAGGTGTTAGGGAGAGAAAAGATCAGAAGGTCTGAAAGCAAGGCCTGGGTGAAAGGGTCAGATAGGACAATTTATGTAACCTATTAGAGTACTAGTGTTGTTGGAGGGAGGAATTCTGGAATCCATGCAAATCAAGGAGGGCCCTTGTAGGGTCCTTTTCTCCCCACCCAGCTTGCAATTTCTTGCAGCCTGTGTATTTGATCTACTTTGTTAAGCCATTGCACCAGAGTAATAGTACTTTGCTTCTTTAACTAAGCTAGCGGGATTGTGCTTTTGAGGGGTCCATGACTCATTAGAGAGCCACAGTAAAAGTGAGTTTGATAGTCATAGATGTAATAGCAGTTATAGTTCCCAAAACGGTTGGATCCAAGGGTAGGTCCAGAATATATGTAGGTGTATCACCAGCATTTACCGCTCAGGGTGAGGCCCATTCTTCTCAAGGATTATGGTGTTCTGTGCCAACAAATTGTATATGAGTTTTCTTGGAACTTAATGCACTGAGAAAAACCACAGGAGTTTCTTGGGGCTTTTGTGATCTAGGGT
The DNA here is from genome assembly GCA_019512145.1 of Engystomops pustulosus. NCBI lineage: Eukaryota > Metazoa > Chordata > Amphibia > Anura > Leptodactylidae > Engystomops > Engystomops pustulosus. The sequence goes on from CM033644.1 coordinate 132,709,181, forward strand.
TATTCCTAGGTCCTGCTCCCATGCGAGCAGAAAGTCTGGTTTGGCATTATCATTACCCTGTGAGATCATTTTATTATAACAAATGGATAGCAGGTATCTCGCAGTCTATTTACACAATGGGGCAGATTTACTTACCCGGTCCATTCGCGATCCAGCGGCGCATTCTCTGAGCTGGATTCGGGTCCGGCCGGGATTCATTAAGGTAGTTCCTCCGGCGTCAACCGGGTGGCGCTGCTGCGGGGAAGAGCATCAGAACGCACTGGAGTTCACCGAGCCGGGCTGAGTGAAGGTAAGTGCAAGCTCTGCAACAGATTTTTTTTTAAAAATGTGGCGGTTTTTCCGAATCCGTCGGGTTTTCATTCGGCCACGCCCCCTGATTTCCGTCACGTGCATGCCAGCGCCAATGCACCACAATCCGATCGCGTGCGCCAAAATCCCGGGGCAATTCAGTGGAAATCGTCTCAAATCGGAAATATTCGGGTAACACGTCGGGAAAATGCGAATCGGGCCCTTAGTAAATGACCCCTAATATGTGTTCCTCCAGCCAGGACAGTTTATTGTTTGTCTCTTTTAGACCATGTATTCTATTACATAACATGGATATGTCTCATTTGTGCATAAAGTGAAGATTAGACAGGTTTTTTTTTAGGTGACTCAGTAAGTTGTCCGTTTTTTTTTCTAGGGTCATTACCTCCCTAGTGGTTATCGCACCTATATAGGACCCTGCATTAGATATATGTTTGACTCCAGGACTTAGGTAGTAATGTATTAAGTTTGCTGGCGTTGTTGGAGATTTCGTTTCAGGGAAATATTTCCTAGCTACCATAAAGGTTGCTTAAGTTATATTGGTGCACTCTTTATGATTGAATAAAAGGCTCTCTCCCCAGGCCCACGTCCAGATAGTAAAAGTGGCCAAAGCCTCTTCTATATCATTCCCCAGTACACCTGGAGCTGCACTATTTAGCTGTACCTATCTTTTTAGGTGAAAAGCCTCATAGTAGATATAGGGGTCCGGTAAACCTATTCCTCCTCTGTGCTGTGTAAACCTGAAAAAGGCCAGCCTGGAGCTGCCTCCTCTCCAAAGGAATTTCCTAAAAATCGACCTTACCAAAGGGAAAAATTTGTGAGACAAGTGTGTAAGAAACTGCATTACGTAAGAGCTTTGCCATGATAAACGTTTTAAGCAACTTTTTTCTGCCCAACCAGGACATACAGGGATCTGCTTATGACTTTAGCTGATGGTCAATTGAAGCTAGGAGTGGTGTGTAGTTGTCTGCATATAAAGAAGAGGGATTTTGTGATATGGAGACTCCTATTTATTTGAACTTGTATGATTACTACCAAACTGGGTAGGCCCTCTTTAATTCTTCAACATAGGAGTGGGTCTCTGTTATGTTCAGGGCTTCTGATTTGCTTAGATTTATTCAGAAGTTGGAAACAATCCCAAATTCTTCCATCAATTAAAATATGTGGGGAAGACGTTAGTGCGGTATGTAACCATCAGCAATAGGTCCACTGCAAAAGCAGCATTTAAATGGGTTGTGTGATCTATTTTTAGCCCTTGTATGTGAGGATGCTATCTCAGAACCTTAATTAGTGTCTCCATGGCTAACACTAAAAGGGAGGAGCAAGGAGGGAGTAGCGTACCATTTTGGATCAAGAATGGATCTGAAAAAGTACTGTTGACTCTTATCCTTGCACATGGTGGGGTGTATAAGGATCTTACTGCTGTAATAAAGGATTCTGGGAAACCAAACTTCTTTAGGGTCTCAAATATAAATTTCCATCTTAATTTTTCAAAGGCCTTCTCGGCATCAGTACCATGGATGACCAATGGGACATTGTGTCTTTTCATATATTCGATAGCATGGAGGAACTTGTTGGAATTTTGGCTTCCCTAACAATCTTGAAGGAAGCCTGTTTGATCAAGATGTAAGACCCTGGCAGGCAACTGATTAAGCCTCTGTGAGAGAATCTTTGCCCGTTTTTTAACATCAATGTGGAATAATGACAATAGGCACATCAGCACTGGGAATCCTTACCCTCTTTGTGAATGACAGTTACCATAGCTAACAGGGCTATTTTAGGGGGGTTGCTCCTTGTGGAAAGCTTCACACCAGGAGATAAGATGGTGTAGCAGGATATCTGCAATTTTTTTTTATAGTAAGAAGTTGGGATCCCATCCGGGCCTGGGCTTTTGTGTAACGGGAGGGAGTTAAGTACTTCTTGGACCTCTTTTGCTGATACAGCTCTTCAATTTTTCTGTGGTTTAGCTATGGGAGAAGCAGGTTGTTTAGGTAATCCTTTATTCCGTCATCAAAGTCAACACTTACAAGAATTGGTATCTAACCAAATTTGTGAAGTCAATGGGACTAAGTGTGTCCATAGGTCCACTGTCTTGAGGAGAAAAGACAGATTATGACCTTCTGGTAAATGTGAGCTGGTAGGGCAGTGTTGAAGTCTAGGTGTCAACTTTCTTTACTCTCGTCGTCTTCCCTTTTGTCACGGTGTTCCACAATTCCAGAGATGGAAGCTCAGGCAGGTCGAATTATTGCCCTGGGACTGCTGACCAAGAAGAAATGTCCAGAGGCTCAATTTCTAGGATTTGCCATGCAGGTGGTAGGTCCTCTGGCTCTCGGATTTTTTCCCATTATACTTAAAGGTGATTCCAAAAGGGAAGAGCCAGCAGTAAAGAATATTGTGTTGCCTGAGACATTTGGAACCCCAGTTTACAGAATATCCAATTATCTACAATATTACTTAACAATTGATATCAGGTTGGGTACTCGATACTTGATTTTGGTACTTGATTAGTTTTGGTACTTGGGTCTCTTTGGGTAATTGAGTTCCTAAAGATACAAGCAGAGACCTTGTAATGTTTTTAAAGAATAAAAAAAATTAGCAACAGAAACACAGAAAAACAAGGAACAAGCAGCAAAAAAAATTAAATTAGGATACCGGATACATAAAACCTGCCTAGAGCAGGCTGACTGGATGCTTGGTTCTGGGGCAGGCTGGCAGGATGCTGAGTTCCTGGGCAGACTGGCAGGATGTTGGGTTTCAGGGAAGGCCGACAGAATGCTGGGTTTTATGTTCATGCTGGCAGGATGCTGGGTTCCAGGACAGGCTAACAGGATGCTGTGTTTCAGAGCGGGCTGGCAGGATGCTGGATTCCAGGGCAGACTGGCAAGGTGCTGGATTCCAGGGCAGACAGGAAAGATATTGGGTTATAAGGCAGGCTAACAGGGTGGAAAGATGACAGGTTCCAGGGCCACAGGCACAGTGGGAGGATGCTGGGTTCCAGGATTGCTGGCAGGGTGGCACGATAACCAGATGGCAGGGTTTTAGGACTGTCAGGACAAGGTTCCAGAAAGCCCAAACAAACTAATATCACAACACTCTGGTCCAGCAAAGAGTCAATAATGATCTGCCTGGAGACATCAGTGCAACAGCCTTTCATTCAGCCCCAGGGTGACACCCATCACAGCTGAAACAGCTTTGAGCTAAAACAAAAATGACCCAGCTTTCCAGAGAAACTAAAGGAAAGGTGGGTGACTCCCACAAGCCTGCCAGCAGAAGGTCATAACAGACTTATTAAATGTTAAGAGTTTAATACACAAAAGGCAGTGGAGACATAAAAACATACAATTGTCATATAAAAAAGGGCTGTTAGATGATTTAGCGGGGTTCCTGGAGTCCCACCTACTCAAAATTTGTAAGGATGATGGAGCTAGCCCCTGACCCTATCCTATGATTGGAACCTCCTAACTACAGTTTGTGTCCAAGTTATTAAAAGACATGTATTGTCTTTTGTCCTAACTCATTAGGTATTTGTGTAGTTTGGGGGCAGGAAAAATAGAGGCAGGACAGGCTCCCCACCTACTGTGGTACAGCTTTTTATCCTTGCTAGGGTGTTAAATCTATGCATACTATTTGTGAGGTATGAACTTATTTTATTCTATGACCCTACTATTCTTTGATATGGGCTGTGTGTGGATCTCCCCTGCTTTACCCAAAGCTGCCAGTGGGACGTGAAGGGGGAGCGGTTGGTTGAGTGGAGGGCATGGCCGGCTGGGAGTGGGCAGGTGTGGGGCACTACTGTCCCCATGCCTGTGCACTCGCTGCAGCCGGTGACGTTTCACATGTGAAAATTTGCCAGCTGCATTTATTTCTACGCCAGGCAGGGACCATTTGTCTCTATATTCAGGTTCTAAATGTAATTAAAAGAGGGGAGAGGGCTTTAATAAATCTTGGCTATATTTCATACTTTTACTGCACCCTTCCTCTCTTCTGTTGTTCTGTTCTGTTGGTACTGGGTGTTCAAACCTAGTTAGTCACTGTTATAGCAGAAAAAGAAGTGATGGGAAAAATCACAGACCCTTCCTTTTACTGTTAAAGGCGCTCTGGGTGCTAAGACAAAGTTATTAGAATGTGGAATTGAAGCATTTTTAATTGAAATTTCCAGACACGGATAAAATCTAATTACATGGGATTCATTCCTTGTTCATTTTAATAAATGTTAGGATGTCTACATTGGTTGTAGAGAGAGATGGATCCACTTCTAGGTGACACTGGCGGCGGTGCTTAACACGTACTCTGACAGCACACTAACAAGATGTCATAACCTGCCAGGCAAAGAGGGCAAGTTCTGGCCATGTGTCCAATTTTACCACCCAGAAATTGAACCGGAAGGACCAATCTGCACCAGGAAACATATGGACAGATAATCCTCCACCATGTGAGTCACATTCCGCCTCCTGGTACTATATGCTCTATCTGATGAGGATGGATATTCAGGAGAAGGGAACAAGCCATTCCACATTGTTGCCATGCTCACTTTGTTAGTGTTCCTGCTCCATGGAAGACTTCCTCCACCTCCTCCTCATGCTGCTACTGAGCACTCAAAGTCACACAGGAGCTCAGACAGTAATGGCTGCACGGCAGTCTGCATTTACTCCCTCAATTAAGTATTGGAATGAAGGATGCTTATAGCATTAATCCAGCAGTATTCTGCACTGTTGAGTATCTGGAAAACTCGGGCATCAGTGAGCAGGCAATAAAGTCATACAAATCCTCCTCATCCTCCTGTTCCAAAACTGGTCCCTGACTGGACAGTGTAGTAGCAGACAGCCTGACTGTGAACACACCCTGTGAACCCTGTGTGGACTGGCCTGGCACCTGTTTCTTCTCTTCTTTCTTGTCTGCCACCTTGAAATTCTTCGTCATGGCCTAAAAAGCTTTTTCTTGCAGGCAAAATATGATGATCATTGAGCTGATTATGACACTGACCATATTGGTGGCATATTAGGAGCAGTGCAGCACTAAACAAATCTCCCTCATTGTGGACTAGTCATTGATGTCAAAGTACTGCTGGTTACTACTTAGACTAACTAGGACGATCTTGAGCCAGAATTCAACAATTGTCTGCTGCTGCTAACAGGCCCTTTCCAGCATATGTAAAGTGGAATTTCACAAGCTGGTACATCACATATGAGGTGGTGGATGGGTAGGCCAAAGTTCCTCTGCAGTACAGAAATGGGAGCAGCAGCAGGGCATGAATGCCGAATATGAGACCACATGACATGTACTCTAAGCAGCAGCTCCGACAGGTCTGTATAGTTGGCTAGAAAACTTTGAACTACCAAGTTCAGCACATGCCCAATACATGCATCAATTTGGCCTGGTCCAAAGCTGCTATATGGTTTTTTATGTTGCTGGGCATGAGGTTTAGGGAATTAGCCTTTTTAAAATTTAATGTTTTTGCTTTTCCAGCCTGAAATTGCATTTTTTGCAAAATAATTGTTATTTATGATCACTGTTCCCAAGGGTTTCATGGGCACTGACATTTTGGACAATTTACACATAGTTAGATATCACAATATCCAACAAAGCATCACCTTTTGTAGGATCTTCTACAAACTGTCCCATAAAATTACATTTTTATCAAAAGTTGATAAAATATTTCTCCTTTTCAGATGATGAAGATCCCTGACCCCAATTTATATTTGCGAAGGTAAAGGGAACCTGTCATCGGCAATTCGCCTAATAAATCACTACCAGAATAATGTTAAGCAGCACCTTCTATTTTTTGTTGTTTTCATGGTCCAGTGTGGTGGCTGTAAATTGGTTTAATAAAGTCAAAGGGGAGGAGAGTTTAACACGTAAGTCAAGGTGGGGAGCTTTGAATGCCTATTCTTCTGGAATTGAAATTGTGCATTGGACTTCAGGAAATTTGGTAAGTGCTATCTCTTTGGATGCCTGACCATCAATTACAGTGAAGGTTGCTTTCTGCGGAAGAAAGAGCTTGACTTCAGTGTTGAAATATCTGCCCTTTTAACTTTTTACAACCAATTTACATTTCACTATTAAAGTAGATTTTCTGGATGATGCCACCACACTGGGTCATAAAAGAACATGATCTGGAAGGTATGAAGATTCTTGAAAACATACTGGTAGTGGTTTATTGGGTTAATTTCTGCTGACAGGTTCCCTTTAAAGTCTCTCATGATCACTACAGATCCTTTCTGTCCAGCCTGCTCCATCTATTTATATAGGTTATGCTCTGTTTCCATGCTCTGATATTGGGGGACTATAGATAACATGAGAAATTATTCTTTCACAGCTCTCATGGCTTTGAATCTTAACTCACAAAGTTTCAGCCTCATCACACTCTTCGTTGACTTTTATCTCATTCACAATCGCTTTCAAGTCTCTTATAATATATAGACATACACCACTTCCTCTCCTATCTGCCCTGTCATTTGAACCATTCTCAAGAATGGTTCCAAGGTAAGGATAAAAATGAACGTAGATAGGGGACAACCCTGTCAGGTTAAATTTGATATTGAAAAGGGACTGGAATTGCCATTTACCAGAACTTGCTGCAGATGGTTTTACATAAAGTGACCTGATCCAGGATCTCTATTTGATCTTAATGCTATATGTTCTACTGTTCAAGAAATAAAATCCCACCTCACCCTATCAAATGCTTTTACAGCATCTGTTTATAGCAATCAAGTGTCAATATCTCTTATCTTGGCAAAATGGATCACATTTATGGCATGAATCATACCATCTCTGGCTTCTCTTGTGGGACCAAAGCCTACTTGGTCTCCAATATTTTTGCCAAGAGCTTTTGGTCTAAAATTGTTTATAACATGAACATTGTTCAAGATTCTTCCCATCCTTGAGTATGACTGTTATTTGAGATCTTATGTGTCCTCTGGAATAGGAAGATCTCTGGTCAGCGAGTTAAAGGGTGATAATAGAAAATCTTTTTTGTTAAAAAAAACACACAATTTTGCAAGGTGAAATTATCTGGTCAAGGTGCTTTTTTCATGACATAATTACTCATAGCTGTTTCCAGTTCTGTAGGGTGTAGTACTGTAGGGTCAGGTAGTTAGTGTTCTCCTTACAGAGACATTGCCAATTGCCTTGCCAATTGCCTCACACATAACCTCATAGGGGTCTTCAGGTCCGGGAGCCGGGGCTGTAGACTGGATTGCAAAGTGTCCCAACCGCGTTGCTCGCCAGATATAGCAGTCAACAAATGTTCAACGAGCAAAGAAAAAGAAAAGGATGCGGCCTACCGAGTTCGGGACAGGGCCTGAGGTTTGAGAGAGAGCACACTGCGTGAACGGCGTGGGGCCGCATTCTCCCCTGCTATAAATATTTCCCCACAATAAAGTGAACACTGTCACGATACCGTGATTGCCCGCATCCTTTTCTTTTTTTTGATCGTTGTTTGAACATTGTTGACTGCTATATCTGGCGGAGCAAAAGCGGTTGGGAACACTTTGCAATCCAGTCTACAGCCCGGCTCCGGACCCTGAAGACCCCTATGAGGTTATGTGTGAATAGGGTGGTGCCGGAGTCTGCCACTTCTATTTTTGTTATAAAAAAACAAAACACTTTTGCCTAACTCTGCACTAAGCAAAAATAAGCAATTCTATAATTTACTCTAATTAGCAGGTGTTTAGCCCCGTTTTACCTTACCAGGCTAATCTCCATTTGCCATGCTTCCTGGTAACCATGGAAAACCACATGGAACAGCTAGAGATGACAGGAGGATTTTTGGGAGTGTCAGTAGTAAAGGAGCACAAAAAATAGGACCTTGAATTATGTAGCAAGCATGTAACTCATCACATGCTGTCTGCATCATTTGAAAGTCCTTAGTCTTTTGGCAAAAGACCTTCAGTGATGTCTCAAGTATGTGACTCATCATATGTTTCAGATCGGCCAATTACAAACATGCTGTCCTGTTCTGTCTTCAGTGCCCAAGAGCTGATGTAACAACCAGGCAGTGCCACCCATTTCAGGAATAGCTTAATCTGATTTAATAAGAAATTATGTTAAAATAAAAAATACAGATATATCGCAGGAAGAAAGAGCCAAAGATGAATTATATTGGAATTGTTGTCAAAGTTTCTCTTCAGCTGAGCTAAGACTTTTTTTTTTGTCAGTAACCTTACAGTTATGCTTTAAGTAACTCAGTTTTGTTATTGCTAAGCCCCTGTTTAAAATTTTCTGAGATTCCATAATGACTGTTACTGTGCCAAGTGATTTGCGCAAGGCGACTGTGGTGGCTATATATTAAAAAGGGCTCGATAATTTTTCCAATAAATTAAAGACCTGTAAGATGCTCTTTGAAGGAAACCTACCATTTGATTTGATACATTATGAAGCAAACATACCTTGAGAAGGATGTAGCTAATCTGATGCAGAAACATATCTTGGTTAATCCCTGTGCTGAGTGGTTTTGCTGATAAAACAGCTATAACATTACAGATATAAGCTCTGTCCCTTCTATGGCTGCTCCAGCACTTGGTTCCGCGCTTCTTGTAGCAGGAGCGTTTTTCTCTGAAGCAGATGATGATGCAATCACTTTTCTCCCTTCCAGACAGAATAATCAATTGCTGCACAATCCCCAGCTGCTTGTGGAAGAAGTGATCCAGCTCAGGTTGACAAGTCATGCTTAGTCATGCTTGACTAACCGCCATTTGTAATTGCAAGCTCCCATGTGTAATGTGTTTATCTTGGCAGCCATGCTGACCCAACTATCCTAAGGTCCTGCATGTATATTGTTTTTCCCAGCAAAAACCACTAGCTCAGGGATTTAACAAGATATGATCCTGCCATCCAGTATAGCTACAGCAGTTCTCTACGGTATGTTACTTCATTAATGCCATGTAAATCAAATGGTAGGTTCCTTTAATGGTAAATATACGTGCAGGTGAAAGAAATCATATTAAAAACCTATTCTATATACTGGAAGGGACCACCATTTCCCCTCTTCATACAGACCATCAGCCATGATTAAACACTTTTCAAACTTATATATCTACAAAGCTATAAACAACCTAAAACTAGGCAAACTTCTGAATACTTAAAGAGACCTAAAGCAATATCACACTTTGGCTACATTCACACGAAACCTATGGGGACGTATATATGGCGACATTACACTCACTCGGCCCACTTTATTGGTACACCATGACTAGTAAGGGTGGACCCTTTGTGCCTTCAGAAACTGCCTCAATTCTTCAGTGCATAGATTCAACAAGGTGCTGAAGCATTCCTCAGAGATTTGGTCCCTATTGGACATGATGGCATCACACAGTTGCTGCAGATTTGTCGGCCGGCTCACATCCATGATGCGAATTCCCGTTCACCACATCCCAAAGATGCTCTATTGATTGAGATCTGGTGACTTGGAGGCCATTTGAGTACAGTGAACTCAGTATCATGTTCAAGAACCAGTCTGAGATGATTCAGCTTTATGACATGGCGCCATTATGCTGAAAGACGCCATCAGAGTTGGGTACATTGTGGTCATAAAGGGATGGACATGGTCAGACAACAAACTACAGTAGGTAGCTGGTGGCATTGCGCAACCAATGCGTCCAATGGTACCAAGGGGCCAAAGACGTGCCAAGAAAATTCCCCACCATGACACCACCAACACCAGCCTGAACCGGGATACCCCACCAAGGCAGGATGGATCCATGCTTTCATGTTGTTGATGCCAAATTCTGACCATACCATCCGATTGTCGCAGCAGAAATCGAGACTCATCAGACCAGGCAACGTTTCTCCAATCTTTTACTGTTCAATTTCGATGAGCTTGTGCAAATTGTAGCCTCAGTTTCCTGTTCTTAGCTGAAAGGAGTGGCACCCAGTGTGGTCTTCTGCGGCTGTAGCCCATCTGCCTCAAAGTTTGATGTACTGTGCGTTCAGAGATGCTCCTCTGCCTACCTTGGTTGTAACGGGTGGCGATTTGAGTCACTGTTGCCTTTCTATCAGCTCGAACCAGTCTGCCCATTCTCCTCTGACCTCTGGCATCAACAAGGCATTTCCGCCCACAGAACTGCCGCTCACTGAATTTTTTTCTCTTTTTCGGACCATTCTCTGTAAACCCTAGAGATGGTTGTACGTGTAAATCCCAGTAGATCAGCAGTTTCTGAAATACTCAGACCAGCCCTTCTGGCACCAACAACCATGCCACGTTCAAAGGCACTCAAATCACCTTTCTTCCCCATACTGATGCTCGGTTTGAAGTGCAGGAGATTGTCTTGACCATGTCTACATGCCTAAATGCACTGAGTTGCCGCCATGTGATTGGCTGATTAGAAATTAAGTGTTAACGAGCAGTTGGACAGGTGTACCTAATAAAGTGGCCGGTGAGTGTATATATATATACGTCCCCCATACAATTTTATGGGCTCACGGCCCTGTACGGGAGCACAAGTGCGGCACTGTACCACTCCAAAGCCCATAGAAAGATAGGACATCTCCTATCTTTCTTCATAATACATCGCTGCACGCTGTATGTTCCTATGGAGAGGGGCGGGGGAGTTGCACTCATCCCCTGCTCCTCTCTGCAATGACGATGTGAAAAATGTTAAATAAATGTGAATGTAGCCTTATACACCTAAACTAAAACGATTTCGAGAACAAAACTATTTCAAGTACAGACAGTCAAGTAATATGACAGAGGATGACAAAGGGGCTGAACATGGTGAGAACTGCGATGAAATCAGAAAGATTCAATTTAAGACAGTTCACATGGCTAATCGAACATTCAGACAGACATAAATCCCAGGAAAGTAAATAAAGCAAACTCTTGCCAGAATCTAATATAAATATCTCACCTGCCCGTGCATAGCAAGTTACTGGATCAAAATGATAGATAACATTAACATGTATGACACAACAAACAAACTTTCATTAAACCCCTGACTATGCCTATTCCACTATGGCTTAGGAAACACAGCTGAGATTCACATCTATAAAGAAGGCTATCCTCCTCCAATGGCTGGAGAAAGAAAATCCTAAGCTAGAAAAATTAAAAATACATTTTCATACACCAGATGATATAGAATAAAAATAAGCACTAGCAAAAAGATCCATCATTGAGGAAAGCTGATCTGTTGCACGGATCCATCATTGAGGAAAGCTGATCTGTTGCACGCCATAGCGGTTGGAAGAGAGGGGTAGGGTGGGTTAGGGATGGGTAGGAGGTAACAAGGTGAATGCATAGCCATTTCTTCCCTTTCTTCTTTTTTTTTATTATCATATTATACCTCTACGATGCTATACATTCAATGTAATTATTTTTGTATGTTTCATATTGAGTCAATAAAAAAAAAAGTGACAGATAATATGGGTGAACTAGGGATAGTAATTGTCAACCTAACCTTATCTGCTGAGAGAAGTGTTGTGGATTGTCCATCATTTGATAGATGCCTATTAAGCATAGTATTCCGACACCATCTAACCCCTCTGTCACCAGATAAGGGTTTATGGGTAAATGATTTATTGAATGTGAGTCAAGTATGTATTCCACCGACATGTAACAAATGAGAACCTCTGTCCATTAGGGATTGGGTGCTTAGAGTGGAGAATACCAGTACAAGCTTACAGAAACCATACATCACAAATATTAAAAGGTTTGTTGTATTTTTAGGAATTGGTGGGTCCAATTAAAAAAAAATAGAGAATATGAAAGGTTTATACAAGCTAAAGCAAAATATCAAACATGGGATGTGGAAAAGGAGAGATTGGGAAGAAGAGAGTTGGGAATGTCTAAGAATGGATGTTTGCATCATGCAGAAAGGCAGAATGGTACAAAAATATGTCGCATAGATCTTTACTCTTAGATGCCATTTCTGTTACATAAAAGTTCCCCAAATTGTTTACAATCACATAAATGTATAAAACAAGTGTGAAAACAAACATAGATTTCAACACCATAGGATAAGTTGTAAAGAAAACCAAAGCAAATTACAGTGAAATCCTGAAATGTATTATATTTGAAGAAAACATCTTCACAGTCTAGAATTACAATTTTAACTCATAAATAGTATCCACTGGGTAATGCATACTCTTCTGTGTAATTGTATTTGTTGTTTCCAAAGTACTTTAATAAAGTACAGTATGATGGCACCTTTAAATTACTAAAATGCTCAAACGTTTCCGATAAAAAGACCAATTTACTTTTAAACATCTCATAAATTTTAAGTTTGTCCTAGAATTATAATGCACTTTCTCATTATATTTTGCTGTGTAAACTAAATACAGTAACCATTCCATTGCAGTTAAGTGTAGCTAATTTGATAATGCTAAACTGTTGTAAAGAATGAAGAGGCAGAAAGCTATAATGTAAAACCTAAACTGTTATATGGCTTGAAACTTATAATACAGATTATACTCAAGTTCTGAAATACATATTATTTTCTAAAATAAGGAATACAAAAAGAAGGTAACAAAAGGCAATGATCAGCTCAATTTACTTTCAAACAGCATGTAAAGCAGCCCCTGGGAATGGACAGGTGACACAGACAGCAGGTCCTTTTGGTTAACCCACTTCCCAGCTCTCTGCCTGATTGCATTGCAAACCCTAGAGATAAGGAACAACTGATCACTGTTCCCTTCCTGCATTAATGTGCAAAACACAGAAACAGAGACCAGACAGAAAATAAAACGGAAGAGTACTCCCTAGGGGTCTTGACAAAGACCTCCTGCATTTGAAACGCACTTCGGGGTTGCACACCAGGAAATAGTTTGTGCTTCGGTCCTCCACACTTTACGCTAATTTCTCAGTTTTAGACGTTTATTCATTCCTGTATGTGTTAGGATTTGTTGCATTTGGTCAGTGTTCTTTTGCGTCATGCACACTTTATATATTACTGCCACATTGGCGCTATATATGTATACTTATGTCTATTTGATTCACGCATTGCTCTTTGTGACCACATTATACTTTTTATTTTTTCTACATCCATTTTTATGTGGGACCTATTACCTGGCATGCATTTACTCTTGCTGAGATGTACTCAATTTTTATATTTTTCATTTTCTTTTTTCACCTATAATAAAGTTTATCTGCATTATGTTGTCTTGTAAGCCTAGTTACTTGTTTCCACTTTTTTCTGCTTTGGGTAATTTCTCAAACATATACCACTGTTCACAGTGAGAATACAATAGAATCAGTGCATCCTCAGCTGTTCCCACGGATAAATCTATGAATTAGACACCTTGACAACTCTTATCTCTGTCCATTATCAAAATATGGCCATTTTACTATTCAAACATACTGGAATTCTTTGTGACAGCCTCAATAATGGTGTTTTTATAGCAGTTATAATTTGTATATTCATACAATAAATATATGTAACATTAAATACATATAATCTCAAACACATTTTTTTTACCACTGGGATAGACTAGGAAAGAACAGATTTAGGTTTCATATTATTTAAGTTTTATAATTATGAACATTTTACGTGTATATACATCCAAAGGAAAAAAAGAAGGGACTACAAATTTTGAAAAAGATCAGAAAAGATCTATGATGATGATGAAACACAACTGCCAACAGCTGTGGCTTTCTGAAATGTGCAGGAGGAAAAGAAGCAGTGAGGACTCAGTGGCAGAATAAACATGAGCTGCAGTGACTGAGAGACCAAATCAGCATTGAAACACCTTACATTCCCACCTGCCCAGTCTGTTCCACCCCCACCCTAGTCACAAGGCCACCTGTCTCCCCAGTAAGGGAGGATGATTTGCTGCCATGACCACTACTGCACCAGCAGCACCACCATCACCAAACCTATCCACACCATCTGTTCAGCTCTCCATTCCCCAAATCATAGAGCGAATGCAAAAGTTTGGCCCATTGCATGCACTAGGTCTTGAATAGGAGCATTTCTAAATTCATGATCTTTGAAATCAGTCATACTAAATAGGGCCAAATATTGGGTGTCCACCCTGCTGGATCCATGCTCCAAAGATAGTGTAGTATCCTTCATTTCAATACTAGAGTGTGAGACTAAAATAAGGGAGTACAAGCACACTTTGGTGCAGGCATCTGACATTGAGAGCTCATTGGCAGCAAGAGGAGGAAGAAGTTAAAAGTGTACAAAGAATGCCATATTCACTAAATCTCCACCATCATTGGATGGGGGAGGTAGTACTAGGAGGCAGAATGTGGATGAATATATTTTCACATGTTTTCTGGTACTGAAGGATGGGTTTTCCCCTTCAATTTCTGGGTGGGAAAATAGATACAAGCCCAGAGCTTGCCCTCTATGCCTTGCAGGTGTTCTCCTGCCCTGTGCATAGTTTGTTGTTAGAGAAGGTGTTCAGCACGGCTAGTTGTGTTATCACTGAAATAGGATCCTCCTCTCTACTAACAATGTGAATATCCTATAATTTATTAAAATGAACAAAGAATGGATCCCACACAACTTGGTTTTGCTAGAGTTCAGGGAATGTCAACTTCAACATTTCAGTTCCTCATTCTGAAATTTCAGTTTCAAAGTTTTCAATTCTGCATGGAATCGGAAAGATGGCATCATGGGACACAGGGAGGGACCGTAGATGTACGTACAACTTTATTTTTCAGCCCCCCATTGGACACATATATATTTTTCATTTGTCTCAGACAACCCCTTTATCTAATATACACCCTTCTTTTCAACTTACATCTCCATGAATCAACTTTATGTAATTACCTGGCATCAAACAGGGCATGTTCTGCTGGACCGGCCTCCTCCCATCTACTCCTCTGCACGTTCCATGCTTTTTCTCAGTATATCATGTGACCATGGTGACATCATCTAAGGTCCTGTTACATTTGCAACATCTATCCCATGTATATATCTGATTACGTGAAATCACAGCAGCCTCCATGGACTTCTACATCTCTCCATCCTCCATGGACCTCTACTCCTCCCCATCCTCTATGTAGAGATGCTGTTCAGATAGAGATTGCAAATGTAACATGACCTTAGATGATATCATCTGGGTTGTATGACTTTAAGTGCCCAATGATGTAATAGAGATCTCTCTCTTTCTCTCTCTGAATATACCATACAGCAGAATCAGAAGCATTTAGACCTGTCAATCAGGAACAAGGAGATATGTCAATGCAAGTAAAATATTATAGTGTTAATCACTCACATTAGGTGATTAGGTGATACAAACTGATTTTTTTTTTACATGGAGGCCATGGAAATGAATTATTTAGAGATATGGGCAATGTTTTTAATAATAGTTTTATGAAGTTTCTATTTTTGGTTTAATGTTATGGTAATACTTCAAGTAACTGTTATTACCACCATATTTCAGGCCTCTAGCTGTTGCTGTTGCATTTTTGGGTGTTAAAATCTGGGTCCCCATAGACTTCAGTAGGTTTCGTGTTTGGGTCAAAGTTTGGCCTGAAGTCCAGGTCTTTGCAAAAGATAAATCACACACATTAATTATGAATAAGAAATACAATTATTAAAGCTCGATTTAGTTGAAAAGCAACAAAAATCTTGAAGAAGCCAACTGAAATGCTGTAATTTATGATACTTTTATTTGGGTTTCCAAGCAAATATATTTTGTTTTCTCTATACTACATAAATTTTGAATTTGAGAATTTCTTAAAATTGGTGTGCGCTAGCTCTCATTTGTATTCTGTTAGGTTAATGATAGATATCCATCTTTGAAGTATTATGTCAGCTGATAAGACCTCTTGAAATACACTGCAAAGGATACTAATTAATATGAAAATCATACACTTAGACTTCATGTGATATCACCACTTCACATTTACCAATTCATCACATAATGTTAATTGCTTTTTAACCTATCATGACTTTACTGTACAATACTATTATTTTCACAGTCTTTTTTCTCATTTTCTCATGGGGTAAGATTCCTTCTTTATATGCAGTATGTGCAAATTTTATCTTATGTCTACTAATCATCCAGAGAGAAATGTAACTTACAAAATGCAATTATATATTATAGAAGAATGTATGACAGTAAATGAAATTTATTTAATGTGCTTTGAAGTTTTTCAATATGCTATGAATGATTAAGAGGAGACCTTCTTTGGGCTTAAGTTCTTTATTTCTATCATAAATGGGTTATAATTTTTAAATATTTTAAAAATATAATACTTCAATAGTTACTATACCACTAATGTAATTCTAAGCAATATTTCTTAAAGGTTATTGTCCTAATTTACTAGTTTCTTAGGAATTATATACATAATTGGTTTATGCCAACAAAGTATTTAGTGTTAAAACAATTTAGAATATTTAGAATTGATCACCTCTTGTGAAGCCATAAAAATAAACTTTATCAGAAGTTCAAACTGTGTTTGCTAAATAGAAAAATATAGGGCCATGTGTAGTCTAAATTTTCACATTCGCATAATAATTCAGAGGATACTTACACTACTTATTTAGTAAAGAATATTGGCTCTGCAACTGGGACTCTTGAAGTAAAATACAACACAGATAATAGTGTTAAAAATTCATGTGCACATGAAAGAAGAAAAAATAATAATGGAGCACGTCTGTTGATGCGTTTTAAACTCTTAGTTCTATTTTAGTTCTCTTAGTTCTTAATCATAACATGTACATTGCAAAAAATATGTCCAAAGCCACATGGCTTAATAATAATGTTGTCTACAAATGAGGACACACTACAGTAGGTGCGGTATCTGTAAATATATGATTAAAATCACTTATTTCACTAATTTTAATATCGGTAAGACATATAGCTAATTGCAATAGTCATCATTTAGTTTACCTTGTGAGCTGCAGCCTATGACGGCCTCATTATGTTGGAAGCACAATGCGTAAATTCAAACAAAGAATCATCATTGACTTTGTACCTATGCCAAAAAGAGAGGGAGATTAAAAAAGAGGATTGTTAACATGCGAAGCATATTGTATTCTTATTCTGAACACTAGTCTCCCATATGGTTGTTTGTACTTTTACAAATTCATTCTTTTTTGATAGTTTCACATTTGGGACGCTATTATCGTACATACTTGAGTATAAGCTGACCCGAGTATAAGCCAAGATACCCAATTTTTACACAAAAACTTGGAAATCTATTGACTCGACTATAAACTGAGGGTGGGAAATGCATTTGTCACAGCCCCCCCAGTATATAGCCTGCTGGCCCCTGTAGTATATAGCCTTCCAGCCCTTTGTCTTTTATAGCCTGCCTGTCCCTGTAGTATTTAGCCTGCCAGCCACTGCAGTATACAGCCTGCCATCCCCTCTAGTATATAGCCTGCCAGCTCCACTACTATATAGACTGCCATATCGTCTAGTATATAGCCTGCCAGCCCCTGTAGTAAATAGTCTGCCAGCCCCTGCCCCCCCAGTATATAGGTTGCAGCCCCTGCCCCTCAATATATAGCCTGCAACCCCTGCCCCCCATTATATAGCTTGTAGCCCTACACCCCAGTATATAGGCTGCAGTCCTGTCCCCAGCATAAAGCCTAGAGCCCTGCCCCCCGGTATATAGCCTGCAGCCCTGACCCCCCAGTATATATCCTAGAGCTCAGCCACCCATTATATAGCATGCAGCCCTTCCCCCTAGTATATAGCCTGCAGCCCTGCCCCACAATAGTATATAGCCTGCAGCCCTGCCCCACTGTTTATAGCCTTCAGCCCTGCCCATATAGTATGTATCCTGTAGCCACTGCCCCCAATATAAAGCCTGTAGGAGAAAAAAACTGTAAAAAAAAGCATCTGCTCTGGATGCCGGCACACACATTAGAATGTCAGCTTGCGGCTGGTGTCACGATGCCTGCGACGGACTGCGCAGGGACACAGAGCCGATAGTCTAAACACTGTGCATTTAGATGACTTCATAGATACTATCTTAATCTCGGCACACGCTGCAGGCAGCCCTGGGGTCCTGTCGAGGAACCTCAGGGTGCCTAGGATAGATCATGTCCCCCAAAAGATAAGGGAAAATGGCAGGATGAAAAAGCAGGGGGCATTGGTAGGTAGGGGGGAGAGTAAGAGGGAAGGACCTCGGCCGATTTTTTGTTTTTGTTCCTTGAGGGCGGAGAGTCCCCCCAAAGGCAGTTGTAAATGTTGTAGTCACACTGACCCGCAGCTTTAATGGTTATACAACCCGTTGGTTGGGGAGTGGCTTACTGGCTACATCATAGACATCCTGAGCACAGGCTCGTGTTCCTACTCACAAAGCCTGATCTGTCCCGCAGCTCTTGCGACTGATATATCTTCGGATGCGAAGTGTTAGATATATATCACGACGACGAGCGCTATCATGTAATCAGTAAAAAAATAAGGAACTTTTTTGATCTCACCAATGGTTGATAAGCCTGAGTTGAAAATTTTAAATTCTCAATACTTTCAGTCAACCAAAGGGTAGCCTTTAGAGAAGAGCCCGGCAGCATCCTTACGATAACAAAGACAGTGTTATCCTTTATTTGACCATAAAAAATAACATAAATAAAAAAAGGCTTGCTCAGCCGAAAACAGAAAATCTAGTCCATATGATAAATAACTCTCAGTCCATGTCACTTAAGCACAAGTACACATACAACAGGCACAGTACGTATTCACCCTTTCTGGTGTTAGGATCTACCTTTCAGTCCGCAGATTTCCCCACACAGCAAGACTCATCTTTGTTCTGACAATCCACGTGGCTCACTGACGACACACAGGTAGGAAACGACCCCAGCCCCCCCCCCCCCCCTTCACCTGACAGACATTCTGGCTTTACATAGAGCAGTTGAGAGATCGCCTGTTCCTCAAATACTTTTTTATGCAATATGGGATTCAATGGTACAAAATGTAACTCAGACCCTTAAACACCAAATTAAGCTAAAACTGAAATAAATGTTAACATTTGTTATTATTACATAAACAGTCACTCATGCAACTGGCTCAAAATGGATGAAGCATGACTACTTGAAGCAATAAGATTTACTACTAAACAACAGAGTAAGATTTCTGAATGAAAGCTGGTATTAAAGCAATATTCAGAGCACCCACCGCATAACGTACATAAAATGCAAAGCAGCAGCCAGAGGATTACCAACATCACATGTACCATCTTTGTGTGTCTGTATGCTGTGTCTTTTATTAGTTTTATTAGTCCTTTGTGTGTCCAATGATTTTTTCCTTAGTGGTGAATACCCCAAAACCCTCCACCATCCAGGAACTGAATACATTAAAAAGTATTATAGTTCAGTGCTAAAACACCTCTTTTATAAATTTTATTAATATATATCATATATATATGATATATATATATTATGTAAGGAATAATGTAATAGCCTATACAAACTATGGTAAAAATCATAGATTAAAATTACCAGGACCAAGAAACGAAGCGAAAGGGTAGCAGTCCTCCAAAAGGTCCATTTCTCCATGATAATAAAGATTTAATCTCCAAAAAGTGACAAGGCTTTCTTTAACTTGTACAAACTGTGAATCTGCGGAATACCGCCTCAGGAGTCTAGTCATCAGGAAAACCAGAGAGTTCAAATAGGTGGTTAGATCCTTTTTACATCACAATAACATTACGGTGAACTGCCTAACAATTGTCCTCTCTTACTATTTTACCCTTACAAGGTAAGAAGTCACATACGTGGGGCAGATTTATCAAGTGTCTGAAAGCCAAAATATTTCCAGTTGCCCATGGCAAACCAATAGCAGCTTTAGCTTTCCATTTTACCAGTGCTCATGTGATTGGTTTCGGCCAAAGCACTGACTTCTGACTTCAGACACTGATAAATCTGCCCAGTATATTACTTTTTCTACAAACAAAACCATTTAATCATCAACCAGTAATGTAACATAGACATTTTAAAGGAACTCTACCATTTGATTTAGATGCGATTTGAGCAAACATACCTTGAGAACTGCTTAGCCACACTGATGCGGCACCATATCTTGTTTAACTGAAAAACTATTATGACCTTCATGAATTTGGAAAGCGGATTGCATAATTCTTGCAGTACATAAACACATTACATCATCTGCTCACTAGCTGTCCCCTTCTTTCGACAGGATTAATCAACCTGAAAACTGGATCACTCATAAGACAGCAGCTAGGGATGAGTGAAACAATGATTGCTTCTGACCTTCATGGATTTCATCATTCTCCTGAGCAGTGTAGAAGAGAAGTGCTGACCAGGCAAAGGAGACGAATTATCCTGAATTTTATAATTGTTTTTTTCAGAAAACTACGGTACAGCTCAGAGATTAAACAGAAATATGATTCTGGTTCAGTGTAGCTACAGGCATTCTCAAGGTAATGTTTTGCTTTCATAATGCATCTATCAAATGGAGATTTTCTTTACACTTTATTTAGCTTCTTTTTTGGAGGTTATTTTTCTTAAGTTTTTGACAGAGTTTTTCTATTGGGTTTTAATAATTATTTGTTTTTTATTTACATGTTATTATGATGGCAAGGATTTAACACCTTGCTTGCCCAATGGTGTGTGCAAGTTTATTTTGAATGCTGGGCTGCTCCTGAATTAAAATGAATTGATGGGTCTCTTTCATCACTGAATCTTACTTGGTGAGGTCCCGTGTCTAGAGTGCTGCCTATTCACGTGTTTTATAACCACCCCCTAAAGAGCAAATCCACTATCAGGAACTTACTGACCTTAGGAGCCCCTGAGGTGACAGCTAATTTGTGTGGCGCTGCTGGCTTTTTGAGGCAGACATGTAAAGGATTATCAGGGAGGCCAGAGGTCACACAAGATGTCAGAAAGGCATCAAAGCAAAATTGTAAACAAGCTGGAAGTGAGAGCTGGCTTGAGGACTAATTAAGGCAAGAGGTAAAGAAAGATGAATAGTCAAACCAAGCAGATCAGAAATACAACCTAATGCGCTGCATGAAACAAACCAAGTATCCACACTAATAACTACTTAAGCGTCATACACTCCAGCTCACTGATTGGGTCTGTAGTCTGAACCTGTTCACTGGGCTACCTAGCCAGCTCGCGCAAGGGACACACCTGGCCAAGTCATAGCTATTGATAGTTGTAGGGGCATCAATTTGCTGGAATTGGCGGCTGTTCGGCTGCCATCCGCCAATACATCGGGGTCTGGCAGCCGAACCTAACTGCGAGCCTGAATGAACTGAAATGGAAATTAAAAAATTTAGATATTCGTTGGCAGATAATTTAATGTTTCTATGTCACTGTTTACTTTCATCTGTTTACTGATATTGTATATTATATTTGCATGCAATGGAAGAAATTGGCATGGTCGCCACTCCTCTCTCAAGGCTCATACAGGATATAGTTTTTATTCTAACGATTTGTAGATTTGTACGCAAAACATATTATTCTTGTAAAGTGAAACTTGCTTTTGAAACATTATACTGATACTAACACTTTAGATTTTATTGAGAGATACAATGGTTTTGCATTTAGTTATAAAAATAGAAAACAGATTCCCTTGTGCTATTATGAAGTCTCAGTTTTTTTTTGTAAGCAATAAATAAATGACGTCCGGCAAATAATGATAACTGACTGAACCAGCAATACCCAATTGTCTTATCGGTGCTTGTTGCCACTTGTTTCGTTTTCTGTGCTTATGAATTGATTTTTACCTTTGCTATGCGTCTGAAGCTAATACTTTTTATTTTGTTTTGTTTTTTTCTCTCTGCCCGCACAATCCACTAGAAAACTTGTTCTATGCCTTTAGGGTTATCAACTTGTGAACGATATGTTTTAGGGAACATATAAAACTACTGAAAATTGCAACTTAAAGTTATTTCCCTCCATTTATTTCGCAATTCAACACCTTCCCTGCATTTGGTCCTCGTTCTTCAGACTGTAAGGACATGTTTTTGAGACGGCAGGCCTTAAGACAGAGTTTTATATAACTATCTATTTTTTTCATATTGCTAGTTGATGAGCTTATGTGTTTTGAGATAATTAGTTTAGTCATTTTTTATAATATGGATCTAGATTGGTTTCACACACACTAGATAGTATATTCCATTCTTTCATGGGAAACTTGACGGAGGCATTGCTAAAACTTTATGTTCTAATTCTAAGGCTAAGTTTATATTATAACCATACCAAACTTTAAAGGCATAAACAGTGTATCTTAAGCTTTAAGTGCAATAAATAACATTATACAGGGCAATCCTGTTACATACAAGATATGGGTCCAAGTTTGTTCTTAGTTGAATTTGTAATTAGTTGAACTGTAATATTTATAATTTAGACCAACAAAAAAAATTTTGGCCCCAGTGACTATGGGAATTAAACATTTTTTACTCTATGGGACAAGGATTACAATAAACGTCATTACAGACTCCTTACAACAGCTGATTATTACGTACAATCTGGGACTATAATAGGCTTCACCAGAGGTCAGGAGATGTTCTGTCGTAACTATGGGGTGTCTTGTAAGTCAGGTGTCCCTTAAGTAGGGGACCCGCCCGTATAATTATTATCCTATATCAGTACCAGGCCATATTCTGCTAATAGTGCTTGGTAAAGAACATTAACATTTAAATGAATCCCTTTCCCCTGTGGGTAACTACTAGCTCTCCAGATTGCTTTCATAGGAAGTACATCTCTATTTTGATAGGTTTTTTTTTTGAGGACCAACATTTAACCAAGAGACATAAGCATTACAGAATCTAAAGTCTAATCTAATCTAAGTTATCATTAAGATACATCAAGTATTTTGGTTTTTAGCATATATATGGCTTTCTGATTAAAGAAAAGAAGAAGAAACTACCAAGAAAAGTAGCCTGAACAAACAAATGGATCGTCAGCTATAGTGATTTGTGATCTAATGTGAGGAGACTTGACTTCAACGCTAATGCTTAGCCTTCATGACTTTAATAGAGCCATTTACCTTAAAAGTTATTGTGGTGATGCCACTACAGCTATGGGCCATGAAGAACATTATCTGAGGTTGTTAATTTTGCTTGAACAATATACTGTTATGTTTTATTAGGTCATTTCTCTTAGATGGGGTCCTGTTGCTAATGGAAAGGAGAAATGCAAATCTGGAAAGGTTATAATGTTTTGCTATATATCCTCAACCAGTACATTTACATCTAATCACATATCGACATGGCTTTATTTCATTCAGCTATAACATGGGGTGCCGAGGATGTACATTGCAGGTCACCCCAGGTAACTGGGCCCTGATGAGAAGTGTTGGTGTTTTCCCTTGTTCATTTAAAACACACCATATTATAAATGTGGCATATCGTCTGTACCAGGGGTTGTTTAAAAAAATTATACTGGGACTCAGGTGAGTGTATAATTGGCTTCAACCATCCCAGAGAGGAATACAAATGGGTCAGTTTTGAGCCGCTCATTATTAATATAATTATTAATTCAATACAGACCAAGTATAAGAGTAAAATTCCAATATAGCTGGTAATATTAGGCTTTGTAAAGTAAGTAAGTTAGTAGAATTTACAAGTAAGATGTGCATAAGCTTGATGCCTGGGTGGAGAAAGTACAATTAAGTTTATTATCATAAATGTAAACTTATACAGTTTGCTTGAGTAAGCAAAAATATAAACGTCATATTTAATAACTTGGGTAAATCTTTCAGTGGTAAAGACAGTGTTGTATAGTTTTTGAACAATAAAACATAGATGCACAGGCGCTGCGCCAGGACACTCAATTTCATTCATATGTATCAAGTTAGGTAGACAGGATGATGATAGAACTTTTTTTTTCCTTTCTTTATCAACACAAAGCAGCCACTATTGGAATATTTGTTACAGATTTTGCTGCTGTCACGTGCTCCCGAGATCCCTGTCTCGGATTCGGGGTGCACCCGTGCCTCTCCATGGTCCCGGTGGCGGAACTTCACTCACCTCCCTCAGCTTCCGCGCTCTCATCCCCGTCTACTTAGGGCTTTCCGCGCCGGCTTGCTAAGATTAAGAGGGAGCGCACAATATGGGGGCGCTGGCTGCTTTAAATCCCTCTTCCTATTGCTCCTTGCCAGAATTTCAAAGTCCCTGAAAGAGAAAGCCCTGTGATTCCTGCGTTCCTGTGATTCCTAGCGTTCCTATCTTCCTCAGCCTTTCCTGTCTTCCTGCGTTCCTTTGGTGCCAGTCCATTCCTGTGGTCCTGGTGTTCCTGTGTGCCAGTCCATTCCTTGTGATTCCTTGCATTCCCTGTGTGCCAGCCTCCCTGTGTTCCGCGTTTCATGTGGGCCAGCCCATCCCTGTGGTCCTGCATTCTGTGTGCCATCTCCTGCCGATTCTGACATGAGTCCTGGTGTGCCTTCCTGGCGATTTCCTTCCGCCACCGCGGCTAAGTCCGCACCTGTGGAACGACCTGGTGGAATCCCGCCCAGGCAAGTCCATCCGCTTTGTGCGGGAGCTGGTGAACACCAGGTTCCACTTAGCCTCCGGTCCCAGGTCAGCTATACCACCTCCCACGGTGGTCAGAGGGTCCACAGACTCCCAGTCCTGACAGCTGCTAATGTGCTGGTAATTTTCATAGTATGAACTGGAATGGAGCTGAGTAAAGTGGTTTATTTCCAAAGCTGCACGCTTTTTTTTTTAAAATGCACATTTTTTGCCCCACAACATGCAACTCCTGGTAAGGAGAAACACAAATAAACAAACAATGAGAAGGGCCAATTAATACTTTCAATACATGTCACGGAAAGAAATAATTTTTCTATGGAATATGGTGAAAATAACTATTCCACCCTACAAGGCTCCACCCAAGCGCCTTACTGTATTGTAGATTACTGTGTGGTATGGTAGTGCTGGGACTCGGATGTCAAGAGTCCGCCACTGTATAGCAATAACATAGCTACAGACATTCTTCAACTTGCTTCCTAGCCCTGTCTTGGACTTTTAACCGTCCCAGCAGCCCTTCAGTAAGGGACTGACTGCCCTTAGCCTTGAACACATCCCCCCCTCCCCTATCGGGCCTTTGGCAGCAGTAAGATGCATGGCTCGAAGCATGATTCCCTCATCCAAAGGATGGCCAATAGCCAAAAGCCAATAACTTACAGGGATTTCATTCATAATCTACCTGATAATCATTTACACAAAGATGGTTTAGATCACATATGTCTCAATCGGTTTAAAACAATGTTAGTGTCCTTGTCATGTGCCACACTTAAAAGGCCCTGGTAACCCATCATTCCCATTCAGGAGCCAAATTCTAGATTCACCTGTAAGTCCTGGAAGAATTTACAAGTCGTCTATGTTTTAAACCACCTCAGCCTTCGCTCACCATAATGGATGCATAAAACCGATGAAACAAAGCAAAAACCCTTGAAATATGCTTCAGACATTTAAACAATTGCCTGTTCTCACAATTAACATACAAAAACATATAACAATTTTTTTTATAAGTATATATAATATATAATTTAAATAGAAATATATTGACTCTTGTTTAACTGTATGGAAAGGTTTACTAGGCCAATCATTAGAAATGTCACTCTCGTGCCTTGCTCTTTAGAAAGAAATTGTACGTACTTTTTACATGATTTTGTCTTTTTTTCCGCTGTAGCTTGGGCACGATTAATCCCTGCTCCTAAACCTAGAAGCCTGCTGCCAGCGGACATTCTGCTGTTCTTTAATTCTGTATTTTGTATTTGCCATCCTACTTTCCTAATATTCTCACCTTATTGAACCATTTTGGTAGTGCTAAACTCAGCGCCGGGACTTTATGTCATCTTAAACCAACATTCTGCTTTGGGTAAGTTTGTGATTTCCTTATACAGACATTTAAGTGCAGTTTTTTGATGAAAAGATAGCATAAACATCAAGTATCTTGCCGCATCTTAGAATTTATTGCACTTTACAGTGGATTTGTCCGCAAGGCCCAACCAATGCATTATGTATGTGCATCGATCCTCTATCCGTTGTAAAATTCAAGTTGTTTATTGTTAAACAGTCATTTATTACTTTTGTCACAATAATGATAACTGGCTCTGTACATACATATTTGCGGAGCACTATTTTTCTATCTGGGCTGCGGTATACATGAATAAAGCTTTACAACTGCTTACATTGCATCTTTAATATCACTTTTCTGATTTGGGCGTCATCCCCAGTTTTTCTTAAGAACTCTTTAACCATAAACCTATTTGCTTTTACAAAAAGGCCTATAATGGGTATGAGATATTTTGTACATATTGCCAATGCATTTCCCTAAGTGAACTTTTAGTAACTAAAGCAAAAGATGACAGAGATGTATTTATGTATTAAAGACCACAACAACGAAAATGAGAGATAAAAATCACAACTCTACTACTTACGCACAATGAAGATGGGAGTGCACATCATGTATATCTGACATTGAGACAGTTACTCTCAGTTTTAGAGATAGCCGCAATGGCAATATATCACAATTGTTTTGTTTCTTAGGCAGATTAACCAAGATACCTTTAGCAGAAATTTTGAGTCAACTTCTTATACTGAATATGAAAAATTATATAAAGAACAGGTATTCACGAAATTCGCGGAATAGTGGTGGCAACGTTTCACTAGCTTACCACCTTCGCTGAGCAGGTGTTCCTGCTTTCATTCTAATCCTTTAACAATATCCTGCATAGGCCATAAGCAATTTCCTTAGCTCATTCCCCATCTCCCATTATAAAGACTATCTGAGGCTCTAAATGTGCCATTGGACCTGAGGTGCCCATAGACAATAAAGAGATTCTGGTCAACTCTTGACACATCTTTATTCAACTGGGCTGCCTCGTCAACTGTGTCTCGGAAGCCTTTCTTTTTTGGATCCGTGGCCCCTGTTATGGGGTCACCTAAGGGGTGTCAATGTGCAGAGGACTAATATAGTGATAGCACATCTTGGCAGCGGGCCAAGTGAAGTAGCCCACTCGTATGATCCCTAGCTGTCTCTAGGCCCTATAATGCCATACCTGGGCCTCGCAGGCCCGCTCTGTTAGTTGTTTTCTTTTTACTGCAGTATTACTTTAGATAGAATTCTGAAAACTCTAGGTATTTCCGCAGTTATATAGTTGTTAGTATTTCCAGTTGTTCCTATATGTTTATGTTACAACGGCATTTCGGATAATAACCCCATATTTTACAATCCCTGGGCCTTTTAGGCCCGTATTGGGTTACATTATCCTAATTCTTTTGTCTTTTCTCTGTTGCTCTGGGGAAGACTTGATTTAGGCTGCAATCACACACACTGCCGTGCCCCCCCGCCGTACTGTACTGTAAAGCGGCAATTGCACGCACGTGGAGAGGAGAGGAGGTGGTGGGGCGCAGCTCACCCCCGCCCTCTCCATAGGGATAAACCAAAATTCTGCCTGACACAGCTCGTTTGATAAGGGGACCATGTATGGAGGCAGTGAACTAGTAGTAGATTAAAGGTGCTGCAGTTAAAACTATGTTAGTTGGATCTTGGCATGGAGCTGGCGCTCCGCTGCCAGGCGAGCTTTCGCCAATCCAAGCCCCTGTCTCTAGGCTACTCCCCAAACAGCACTTCTAAGAACCTTTTGTATAAGATCAAGTGTAGTAGCGTTCTTATAAGTTTAGGATATACTGGCAAACTTTTATCATTTACCAATATTATTTCAGCGCTTCATGCCCCCAATATAATGCCTGTAGGAGAAAAAACTGTAAAAAAAAGCATCGGCTCTGGATGCTGGCACACACATTAGAATGTCAGCTTGCGGCTGGTGTCACGATGCCTGCGACGGACTGCGCAGGGACACGGAGCCGATAGGCTAACACTGTGCCTTTAAGATGACTTCATAGATACTATCTTACCGGCACAGCTGCAGGCAGCCCTGGGGTCCTGATCAGACCTCAGGGTTGCCATAGGATAGATCATTGCCCCCAAAGACGGCAGGGGGGTTGGAGAGGGCCATTGTGGAGGAGAGTCCCCCAAAAGGCAGTTTAAATGTTGTAGTCACACTGACCGCAGCATTTAATGGGTTATACACCCGTGGTTGGAGTGGGCTACTGGCTACAGCTGACATCCAGCTCGGTTCCTATCTCAAACTGAGCTGGCGTCAGCTCTGCGACTGATATATCGGATGCGAAGTGTTAGATATATATCAGACGCAGAGCGCTATCAGGTAAATCAGAAAAAAATAAGAACTTTTTTGATCTCACCAATTGGTTGAAATGAAGCCTAGAGTGAAAAATTTTAATTCTAAATACTTTCAGTCAACTCAAAGGGTAGCCTTTAGAGAAGAGCCAGGCAGCAGTCTTACAGATGAACAAAACAGGTATCTTTATTTTGGACATAAAAATAACATAAATAAAAAAAGGGCTTGCTCCAGCCGGAAAAACAAAACTCATAGTCCATATGATAAATCTCAGTCCATGTCATTAAGCACAGTACACATTAACAGGCACAGTACTGTACTTCACCCTTCTGGGTTAGGAGCACCTTTTCAGTCCTCAGATTTCCCCACACAGCAAGCTCATTATTAATATAATTATTAATTCAATACAGACCAAGTATAGAGTTAAATTCCAATATTAGCTGGTAATATTAGGCTTTGTAAAGTAAGTGAAGTATAGTATAATTTTACAAGTAGATGTGCATAAGCTGGAGGCCTGGGTGGAGAAATGACAAATTAAGTTTATTATACATAAATGTAAGTATACAGGCGGTCCCCTACTTAAGGACACCCGACTTACAGACAACCCATAGTTACAGACGGACCCCTCTGCCCCCTGTGACCTCTGGTGAAGTCCGTTCCTGTGTATCCTGCGTTCCTGTGTGCCAGTCCGTTCCTGTGGTCCTGTGTTCCTGTGTGCCAGTCCGTTCCTATGATTCCTGCATTCCTGTGTGCCAGTCTGTCCCTGTGGTCCTGCGTTCCTGTGTGCCAGCCCATCCCTGTGGTCCTGCGTTCCTGTGTGCCAGCTCCTGCGATTCCTGACGCGAGTCCTGGTGTGCCTTCCTGTGCTATTCCCGCCACCGCGGGCTAGTCGCACCTGTGGAACGACCTGGTGGAATCCCGCCACAGCAAGTCCATCCTGCTTTGTGGCGGGAGCTGGTGAACACCAGGTTCCACTTAGACTCCGGTCCCAGGTCAGCTAGTACCACCTCCCACGGTGGTTCAGAGGGTCCACAGACTCCCAGTCCTGACAGCTGCTAATGTACTGGTAAGTTCATAGTTGAACTGGAATGGAGCGGAGTAAAGTGGTTTATTTCCAAAGCTGCACCTTTTTTTTTAAAATGCACATTTTTTGCCCCAACAACATTCAACTCCCTGGATAAGGAGAAACAAAAATAAAACAAACAAATGAGAGGGCACATATTATACATTTCAATAAATTTCATAATTTTTCTATGGAATATGGTGAAAATTAAAGTATTCCACCCTACAGGCTCCACCCAAGCGACTTACTGTATTGTATGATATACTGTGGTATGGTAGTGCTGGACTCGGATGTCAAGAGCCCGCCACTGTATAGCAATAAACAGCTGACAGACATTTCTTAACTTGCTTCCTAGCCCTTGTCTTGGACTTTTACCGTCCCAGCAGCCCTGTCAGTAAGGGACTGACTGCCCTTAGCCTTGAACACATGCCCTCCCTATCAGGCCTTTGGCAGCAGTAAGATGCATGGCTCGAAGCATGATTTCCCTGCATCCAAATGATGCCAATGCAAAAGCCAATAAATTTACAGGGATTTCATTGCATAATCTACCTATATCATTTACACAAAGGATGGGTGAGATCACATATGCTCAATCGGTTTAAAACAATGTTAGTGTACCTTGTCATGTGCCACACATTAAAGGCCTGGGTACCCATCCATCTCAGGAGCCAAATGCTAGATTCACCTGTAGTCCTGGAAAGATTTACAAGTCGTTCTATGTTTTAAACCACCTGAGGCTATCGCTCACAATAATGGATGCATAAAACCGATGAAACAAACAAAACCCTTGAAATATGCTTCATACATTTAAACAATAGCCTTTTCACAAATATAACATACAAAAACATATAATAATTTTTTTTTTACTAAATCAGAACTCTAAGGGAATAGTAGTATTTTAAAATAGAAATATATTTGACTCTTTTAACTGTATTGAAATGTTTACTAGGCCAATCATTAGAAATGTCACATCTAGTGCCTTCTCTTAAAGAATATTTACAGTACTTTTTCACATTATTTTGTCTTTTTTCCTGCTGTAGCTTGGGCACGATTAATCCTGCTCATAACCTAGAATCTGCTGCCAGCGGCATTCTGCTGTTCTTTAATTCTGTATTTTGTATTTGCCATCTACTTTACCTAAATAATTCATCACCTTATTGAACCCTTTTTGGAGTGCTAACTCTGCTGCAGGGACTTTATGTCATCTTTAAACCAACATTCTGCTTTGGGTAAGTTTGTGATTTCCTTAATACAGACATTTAAGTGCAGTTTTTGAGGAAAAGATAGCTATAAACATCAAGTGATCTTGCCCAGCTTAGAATTATTGCACTTTACAGTGGATTTGTCCGCAATGCCCAAGCCAATGCATTATGTATGCATCGACCTCTTAGCCGTTGTAAAATTCAAGTTTGTTTATTGTTAAACAGGTCATTTATTACTTTTGTCACAAAATAATGATAACTTTGGCTCTGTAAATACATATTTGCGGAGCAATATTTTTCTATCTGGGCTGCGGTATACAGTGAATAAAGCTTTACAAACTGCTTACATTGCATCTTTAATATCACTTTTCTGGCGTCATTCCCAGTTCTGAAGAACTCTTTAACTCATATTAACCTATTTGCTTTTACAAAAAGACCTATAATGGGTATGAAGATACTTGTACATATTTCCATGCATTTCCTAAGTGAACATTTTAGTAAAGTAAAGCAAAAGATGACATAGATGTATTTATGTTATTAAAGAACCACAACAACGAAAATGAGAGATAAAATAATCACCAAACACTACTACTTACGCACAATGAAATGGAGTGCATCAATCATGTATATCTGACATTGAGACAGTTATCTCAGTTTTAGAGATAGCTCAATGGCAATATATCAATTGTTTCAGTTAGCAGATTAACCAAGATACCGTTTAGCAGAAATTTTGAGTCACATTCTTATACTGAATATGAAAATGATTATATAAAGAAAAGGTATTCACGAAATAATGTCTGCGGAATAGTGGTGGCACGTTTCACTAGCTTACCACCTTCCTGATGCAGGTGTTCCATGCTGCAGTCTAATCCTTTAACAATAGTCCTGCATAGGCCATAAGCAAATTTCCTTAGTTCATTCCCCCATCTCCCATTATAAAGACTATCTGAGGCTCTAATGTTCCTATTGGACCAGAGGAGCCCTATAGACTATAAAGAGATTCTGTCAAGCTCTTTGAACACAGCTTTATTCAACTTGGCTGCCTATGCAACTGTGTCTCGGAAGCCTTCTTTTTGGATACAGTGGCCCCTGTTATGGGGTCACTAAGGGGTGTCAAATGTGCAGAGTGACTAATATAGAGATAAGCACTCGGCAGCGGGGCCCAAATGAAGAAGCCACACTTATGATCCCTAGCTGGTCTCTAGAGATAAGAGACCTCCCTTAATTATGTGGTAAAAATACCATTGCTCCCCCAACTCTTCATACTTACACACCAAACACATGCCGGGATCACTGCCATCACACCTTACAAGATTCTGCGGAAGTGGTGGGAGGCCCTCCCCCTGACATGTGTCACCGGAAGGGACAATAGGCTCCGCCCACTGACACATGTCACCTGAAGTGACGGTAGGCTCCGCCCACTGACGTGTGGTCAGCTGATCCAGTCAAGTGCACGGAGGAGTGTTTATTATTAAAGGAAGGACGGTTAGTTTACTGGTCACTATAGCAACCATATACAGCTGACACTGCATAGCAGCGATCAGCATACTATGTACTGGCTAATAAGACAGCAGGTAAAAACAGGCTAACGCAAATTTTGCCACATATATTGGGGATGTGGAAGTTGTAGCAGTGGCCACCAACAATACATATTAACCCTATATATGCCCCCCTCCAAGGCTAGTGATAAAGATAATAAAATCGAGGTATATCACACATGCAGCAAATTTATTTACATTTAAGACTTTATTTTTGTGTACAGCTTAGGGTATGTATTAGCAAAGTCTACTGATACTTCAGGGGTACATAATTAGTGACAGACTTATTCTTCAAAGTTACATAATTAATAACAGACTAATGCTCATGTGTAGTGTATGATGTCAGAGAAAACAGGTAAATAGTAATTGCTCGTTGAGACCGGTTGGTGCCACTGTTCTTACTTTGTGGATCCACCAGGTCTCAACCTGCAGAATTTTTCTGTTCCAGTCACCACTGTTCCAGTCGTGAACTAGGGATCACCACTAATATGCTGAAGGATGTAAGACTGCTTTTTGACCTAGAGGACATGTCAAGACTAGAGGGTAAGGGCCCATTCACTGACCTAAAGAAGAGTAGCATATGATGCCCCAAAGGGCAGGCGAACTGAATATATGTCTTTGTTGATCCAGTTACAAAGGATTTGGAGGGTCTGGGAGATAATAGAACACCACATAATCTAACAGTGAGTGAAATACGTTTA
Source organism: Engystomops pustulosus (assembly GCA_019512145.1). Lineage (NCBI taxonomy): Eukaryota > Metazoa > Chordata > Amphibia > Anura > Leptodactylidae > Engystomops > Engystomops pustulosus. The sequence continues at coordinate 132,742,005 of CM033644.1, forward strand.
TTGCATAATCTAGAAACTGACAGTATGCTCCCACTAAAGTGCAAAAGGGTACCAGCCCCCTAAAAGGAGGCCCAATAGTGTTGGGGGTTGGTTCCCTATGCCAAAATGTGGGCATATATGTGGATAGAATCCTAAGACCATTTGTTTTATCCCTTCCCACATACATCAGAGACACCACAGACCTTCTTAAACATCTTGAGGGACCGACTATCGATGAGTGCATACTTCTAGCAAGTATCGATGTGGAGGCATTGTACTCCTCGATACCCCATTAAAAAGGACCGGAAGCAGTGTCTCACTTTCTGGCAAGTAGGGGAAGACAATTTAGTGATCATAACAAACTGATCACAGATTTGTTAAAGTTTTCCTTGACACATAACTTCTTCTTCAATGGCAGCATCTACCCTCAGCTCAGGGGCACAGCAGTAGGGAGCCCTAGTGCTCCCTCATATGACAACGTGCTCCTGGGATGGTAGGAGAACACAGTATTGTTTGGCGATCCAGCTTATCCTGGCATTGAAGGGGCTGAAATTTTCCTCAGATATATAGACAATATCTTTTTACTGTGGAGAGGATGGAAAGATATGTTCATAAATTTTGTTGAAAGCCTTAACACCAATAATATTGCGCTTAGGTTCAACTATGAAATGAATCCGATGAAACTGGCCTTCCTCGATATATTACTAACTAAAACGGGAAAAAGGAAAGTAGAGACCACCATCTACTGTAAACCCACAGCGACCAACTCATTTCTGTATATAGTCGCTATAGTGACCATTAAACTAATCGCCCCTCCTTTAATAACAAACACTCCTCGATGCAGGTAACTGGATCAGCTGACCACATGTCAGTGTGTGGAGACTACTGTCACTGTCAGTGACATTTGTCAGTAGGCGGAGCCTACAGTCACTTCCAGTTACCTGTGTCAGGGGGCGTGGCCTTCCACCACTTCCGGTGACACATGTAAGGTGTGATAGCGGCGATTCAGGCATGTGATTGGTGTGTGAGTATGAAGAGTTGGGGGAGCAAAGATATTTTAATTAACCCCTTAGGGACGTGGCCGTTTTTGGTTTTTGCATTTTCATTTTTCACTCCCAACTTTTTTATTTTTCCATGTAAATAGCTCTGTTTGGGCTTGTTTTCTGCATAACAAATTGAACTTAATAGTGATGGTATTTATTATTCCATGCCGTATACTGGGGAGCGGGAAAAAAATTCAGAATGCAGTGAAAATGATGAAAAAACGCATTTGCACTGTTTTCTTGTGGGCTTGGATTTTACAGCTCTCACTGAGCACCCCAAATCACATGTTTATTTTATTCCTTGGTTCGGTACGATCACTGTATCCCAAATTTGTACAATTTTATAATTTTCCTACCTTTAAAAAAAAATTAAAACCTTCTGTACAAAAAAAAATTCATTTGCCATGTTCTGGCACTAATAACTTTTTCATACTTCATTGTACGGAGCTGTGGGTGTTGTAATTTTTTAAGACTTTTGATGACGTTTTTAATGCTTTCATTTTTTTCAGACTGTATGGGCTTTTGATCACTTTTTATAGAATTTTTTATCAAATGGCAAAAAGTGGCATTTTCGAATTTGGGCTGCCAATTTCTCTATTATAATATTTTGAAGTCAACATTTAGGGCGCGATGATGCCTTAGGTTTTTATGCATTTTTACTTTTGTTTTATATTTATATCAGTTCAGTGACAAGTGAACCTATTTTTTTTTGTTATTTTCATTTTTTTAAAATTTTTTAACCGATTATTTTAGATCTCCAGTGAATTTAATACCCTTCAGGGTCCATTGCTAATAACTATAATCCTGCAATACTACTGTCTTGCGTATATAGCTGATTTTGCAATGATTTTTAATATCCGGACTCCTGTGGCTATTAGAATCATTGCACCTGCAAGCCTACTATTCTCAATGACACGCTAGCTGCATAGCAACCATCTTGCCCTCCGATGATGTTCCAGAAGGCGGCGATCGCATCCAAGATGGCGTCCGCCATTTAACTGTAAGGTTACTGTGCGAATCGGTGCCAGCACTGACCGCTCACAGTACAGGCGGGTGGGTTGGCTTTTAAAAACCGCCTTACCCCCCGTGTGTATGGAGAGAGCTCAGCTTGTGAGCTCTCTCCATACAACCCTTGCCGCACGAGGACGATATAGTTCGTCCTCGGTCGGCAATGTGTTAAGGGAGGTCTCTTATATCTAGAGACCAGCTAGGGATCATAAGTGTGGCTACTTCACTTGGGCCCCGCTGTGAAGTGCTTATCACTATATTAGTCACTCTGCACATTTGATACCCCTTAGTGACCCCATAACAGGGGCCACTGTATCTAACTGTTCATATCCACATTTCACCGATGTAGACCCTTTGATGAATCTGATGTGTAAAGAAACGCGCCATGGTGGGGCGATGCGGGGGTATTTTTGATTTTTCATAGAGAAAGTCTGAATGGTACTGCCCTTGTAAGGGCAGGAGAGAACTTCGGGATGATAGGGAGAGTGTAGGGGCACTATTGATTTCTCCTCACATCCAATCCTCCCCAGGAGAGAACTTTTACTTTCGACCCAGCAACGTACCTCTATATAAACACCAACATGTATGGTAGGATACAAATATTTTTGACTACATCTATGTTTCTGTAAGAGATCAAGAGACTTTCTATCTGAGGATTTGGTGTTTACATTGTTTGATCCCAGTGATATGGTGACCATCCGGGCCAGATGCACTGGATGATTTTACTGTTATGTGATACTATTTAGATGTTGGTTTTTAATGCATATCCAATAAAAGTTATGATTTTTTACCACTTGACTAGCTAGTATAAGATCTATAGTGGCTAGTCTCTAATTTAGATATTCCACTAAAGTTTGTCTCTTCCTAAAGTGCTATGTGCTTATACACCTGAGTTCCTAAATCCAATGTAAAGTGACAATAGTGTAAAAGCACTGCTCTATATATTGTAAATAGCAAAGCATCTAACCGTCACAAGGAGGAAAATATGGCAATGCAAGGTTATAACATATAATCACCGAGTTGCTGGGAGAACTCTGAATCCACATGCGTATCGCCGCCAACTCGAGCTTCCTCGCGGGTCAAGGCACAAGTAGATGATGATGCGCTTAATGTTTGTGATTATATTTTATAGCCTTGCATTGCCATATTTTTTCACCATGGGACATTTTATGCTTTGTTATTTACAATATATAGAAATGTGCATGTATACTTTTGTCACTTCACATTGGATAACACCCATGATTGGGACAGGGCTATAAAATTCAGATTTAGCTAAACTCATCTGAACCTGAATTTTAACGGGTCCACTTATCACTAGCCAAGGCTCTTTGTAGTATACAAAATTACCTAGATGAAGTTCTTGTGGCAAAGAACATTGGCAGATTGAGCTAAAATAAATGTCGAGTTATGAATGCATCATTGGTAAAAACCAAGAAGAGGACAATGCGTGAAAAAAGGGATATTTATTTCTATACATTGTAATATACAAACCCAAAATGTAGAACATACTGTAGATACATATTTATCCTTTGCAAATAAATATTTTTATATGTAAATAAATTAGACATTAGAAATGTATATTGAAAGGTTCTATTAATATTTAGAGGTATAATTACATTTATGTCATACTTGGCATAAGATCAGTTGAAAAAGCCAAGTATAAAGTGTATCATAGTATTATTGCACTTTATTGTGTTAACCAGTAAACATTGGCTCATTATGAAACACTGTATTGTGCAGATGATAACAGTAAAAGAAATTGTGTTTCTTCAGGTTCTTTGGGGAGAAAGAATATAACTTTGTATTTGTAAATTGTACAATAGTTAAGACTAGCAAAATACAATCCAAAACTCGCTCGGTAACAAGTTATGCTGCAGCTTTATAGTTCACAAGGGCAGAACCCAGTGCCAAAATCTGTTATAGCACATATTATCTGGGTGAAAGTGCATTTCCGAACATGTGAAAATAATTACAGCTGCTGCGTCTGTGTCCCTATCTTCTACTAATCACTGCATCTGTGCTATGTACTGCCATTTGCTCAGTGATGCCTATGTGGAAAGCTGCCATGTAATTATAAACTCCACTAAATGAAAAAAGAACTGGGAATGCAAATTATGAAGAGTTCACAAGATAACATTATATTTTTCCAGCATGCCTCTGAACTCTAATAAATAAATAAAATAAGAATAGAGTTGTAAACCACATTAGGAATATTTTTTGATTATTATTTAAAGTACAGGTGTTAAGTGTCAATAATTTTATGTTATGTAGCAAATTGGTTTCAACCATAAAATGTAAATATAAATGAAAAAAAAAATTCCAGTATTCTAAGTTTTGGTAATAAGCATACCGCAAAGGCATACCGTATATACTTGAGTATAAACCGAGTTTTTCAGCACAAAATTTGCTCCAAAGCAGACTACTGAATGGGGCTCCTCTACTCTTTCAGAAAATATACATATTTGTACGCTCACACATTCATACACTCTTACACAAATACACACACTTATACATTGTAGTTGCTTACCTCTTGGGGTAAGTACACAGTAGAAATTAGAGATTAGAGATCCATAGTCTTGTACAGGACATAAGAAGAACACCCAGGGGTGAAAAAGTCAAGCTCACCCAAAAGGAGACAATCCCAGCTTCCCTGGTCTCGACCTTGGTGCATGCTACAACATCCACACCATAGGATCCACGCAATCCAAAAGGTAAGCAAAATGTTTGGCACACAGAAGAAGCCACCAGGATTAATAAAATGTAGTTTATCTTTATTTCAGTCTCAGGAACATAACAGCATTTCGATGCAGCGAGTCTTAGTCATGATCTAAGATGCGCTGCGTCGAAACGCGTTGATCGTATGCACTAAAGCTGTTATGATCCTGAGACTGAAATAAAGAGAAACTACATTTTATTAATCCTGGTGGCTTCTTCCAAGTGCTGAACCTTTTGCTTACCTTTTGCATCCATAGTCTTGTGGTTCTGATGTCCCTCTCCTTCTTTCTTATCTTAACTGTCGGCTCAGATGTGTACTGTGGAAGCTGTATGTTATATACATATTGTCTCATTCTCTATTTCACTGTTATAAACAAAATTACAGCATTTCACAGATGTAATTTCAACCTGTCTTTATTAGTCTTGGTGTACACAATTTCGGTTGCCCCAGGATCAAACCCTAAATCAGAAGTCTAGGGTCAGGCAGGACACATTGTTCTCCTGTCTGGCACTGCATTGAGCTCCTTTCTGCAACAGACCCCAACCTTGCATTCCAAGACAAGCTCCCACATACAGAGACTGCCGGAAAGCAGCACGAGGAGAGTAAAACTACTAGCTACAGACAGGTGAGGTCTTTATCCAGCAGAGAGCACTGACCAGCTTACGGAGTAATAGGAGCTAAAATGGCAATAAAATTGTAAAGTAAGGGGTTAAAAATTATCTTTATTGTTTAAACATTACTAGGGGATTGAAATTTGAGAATTTTCTTTCATGGGTAAACCCCTTAAGTTAGAAAATTTTGAAACCTTAGTTGGTCTTATGCAATTTTCCCCTAAACAGTCAAATGATAGCAAGCTGCTTCAACTGGACATGTATTCATAGTAACAAATTCTGACCATTGAGAATGATGCAAATTAACATTCTCACGAATGCCATGATCCAAGCTCCCTTAACCTTGTTTTTTTACATAGTGCCTACATAGTGCAAGATAATCTGTATCCCACATAATGTTAAAGAACATGTTACCAGTGGCATAACTAGGAGAGGCAGGGCCCCATAGCAGATTTCTGCATGGGGCCCCCTCCCTCTTAAAAATATTCATGCATACATACACGTTTATACAATCACACACATTTATACACTTAAATACACACATAACATTCACATTCTACCTCACTTTTGTATAACTCTACCACATGCAATACATAGACCTCATATGCACACATTTAATGTACTCATATATACATTAATACACAATACATACAGTATATACAACGCCATACTGTATATACTACAGTAATATGCCCAACAGTTTCATACTACTATTTATTATCATACATTAGCAGACATCCATCACATTCTTTTACACTATAGTATACCCCACTGTGGTATACAATAAATGCCAGTATATAAACACCACTATACCCTACTGAATCTATATACAGCATATACACACATGCATACAGTATATATAGTGTATACATACATAATGAATAAACATATAGCATTTACACACATATATACAGTATATACAGCAGACACACACATACACCATATACATATAAATATTTATAGGCATGTATCTACATACAGCATATAAGCACACATACAGTATATACAGCATATACACATACACACAGAATACACATACACACATACTGCATATACATGCAGTATATACACAAATATATACGGTATAAACAGCATATACACACATATATATACACAGCAAATACACACGCATACAGCAAATACACACACATACAGCAAATACACACACATACATACAGTATATACTATACAGCATATACTATACAGCATATACACACATACACACGGTATATACTGTACAGCATATACACACACATACAGCAAATACATACATACAGCACATACACACATACATACAGCAAATACACACCCATACAGCATATACACACATACATACAGTATATAATGTATAGCATATACACACACAAACAGCAAATACATACAGCACATACACACATACATACAGCAAATACACACAGATAAAGCACATACACACATACAGAAAATACACACATACAGCATACATACATCAATTATACATACATAGGGACTTACTTACATTTCTTTTAGACCGGCTGCTGTGCAGTGGGAGGCTGTTAGGCTGGGCAGCTGCGGAAGAAGTGGATGGCGCATGCCGGCCGGGCAGCCGCAAACAGACTGGGGCGGGCTAATGCAGGGGGACTAGGCTGGTGGGCAGCCGTGGACGGAGTAGGCGTTCCCGGCATCCAAGGATAGAACAGATGAAGTGGACAAGCCATGTTGTTGCTGCTGGAGCCATCGGGGCGGTCACACCAAAAGAAATGGGGGCCACAAATGAAAAGGCCAAATCCGGCAGCCTCCAGATGAGGTGGGCGGACAGGGACAGTGGGACGGCACAGGGGTCCGTATTACAGTACAAGGGTGGTCCCATTGCCCCAGTATGTATTTATAAGTTTTGTCTTAGCTGTTCATTCCGGGCCCCTGTGCTGCCCGGGCCCCGTAGCAACCGCTATGGATGCTATGGCTATTGTTATGCCACTGCATGTTGCCCATCACATTTGTCCTTTTTTGTCATTTAGACCGGCACAATGGTCAGTTTGGTCACTTTGACCTGTCTACATATAGGCTGCCCATATGTAGCAAACTAATGCATTGTGGTTTTGGGAAAAAATTGAAAATGACCAAACTGACATTGTGCCGGTTCCTAAATGACAAAAAAACAGACAAATGTTGCTGGGCACTGCAGTGGCATACATAGCCATAGCATCCGTAGCGTTTGCTACGGGGCCCGGGCAGCAAGGGCCGGAATGAAACAGCTAGACACAAAACCACTTATAAAACATACTGGGGCAATGGGACCATCCCTTGTACGTATAAGGAGGCCCTGTGCGTCCCACTATTCCTGTCCGCCCACCTATCGGGAGGCTGCCGGATTTTGGCCTACCCTTTCATTGGGCCCCCCATTTCGTTTGTGTGGTGACGCCCCGAGGTCCAGCAGCAAAAAAATGGCTTGTCACTTCATCTGTCTATCCGGAAGCAGGGAACGCCTACTCGTCCACGGCCGCACCACCTAGCCCCATTAGCCCGCCAGGTGTTTGCAGGCTCGCCCGCCTGCATCGTCCATTCTCACCTCTCCGCAGACTACCCCGACAACAGACTCCCAACCACAGCAGCCGGTTCTAAAAAGAATTCAAGAAGTCCCGGGGATTTAGGTGTTAGGGATTCGGTAGGGTATCGGCCTATCTGTGTATTGATATGTTATGGGAGATATGAGCTGTGATAGCGTAATAGCGTTGATGAGTGGAATGTGTATTGTGGTATGCTGTGATTTATGTATGTTATAACAGATACTGTATGGCTGTGTGTATGTGATGTTGGGTGGGTATGTATGTGTGTGTATGTGTGGATGTATGGTTGCTGTTGTGTTGGTAAATGCTTACGGATATACTACGTATGATGTGTGTATAGTCGGTATGGGTGATTGCTGTATGGTATGTGAGGGTATGCGTGTATGTTATTGCTGTAGGTGGGTATATGCGACAGTTATACAGTATGAACCTGTGTTGTGGTATGGTATTATGTTAGGTATATGGATGTATAGTATATACTGTATGTAGTGTGTGTATTTGCTGTATGTGTGGTATTGTATGCGTGGATTGCTGTGTATATATATGTGTGTATATGCTGTTATACCGTATATATTTGTGTCTAATACTGCATGTATATGCAGTATGTGTGTATGTGTATTCTGTGTGTATGTGGTATGTCTTTATTATGTATTGTGCTTATATGCTATGTAGAACATGCAATAAATATTATATGTATATGGGATGTGTTGCTGTGGTATATACTGTATATATGTGTGTGTGTAAATGCTATATGTATTAATTATGTAGTATACAAGTATATATACTGTAGCATGTGTGTATATGGTATATAGATTCAGTAGGGTATATGGTGTTTATACTGCATTATGTGATACACAGTGGTGTATACTATAGGTAAAAGAATGTGATGATGTATGCTATATGTATGTATATAAATAGTAGTATGAAACTTGTGATGCATTATACTGTAGTATATACAGTATGCGTTGTATATACGTATGTAGTAGGTATTAATGTATATATGAGTACATTAATGTGTGCATATGAGTGTTATGTATGCATGTGGTACGAGTATACAAAAGTGAGTTGGTAGAATGTTATGTGTGTATTTAAGTGTATAGAAATGTGTGTGATTGTATAAACGGGTAGTGTATGCATGAATATTTTAAGAGGGAGGGGGCCCCATGCAGAAATTGCTATGGGGCCCTGCCTTCCTAGTTACGGCAGGATAGTGTGTTGTATGGGTATTCTGGGGGTATGTGTGTATTTGCTGTATATATGTATGTGTGGTTATCTGCTGTATGTAGACACAATGCATAAAAATTTATATGTAGTTGGGTTTGTATGTGTGCTCTGCTTATAACTGTATATGTGTGTGTTAGCTATAGTTTATTCTTATTTGAAGTTAAAATATATAGAATGTAGGATGTCCTTGTGTATATGCCTGTGTTTGCATATAGATTTCAGTATGTGTACTTGATTATGGGGTTTGGATACTGCTAGGAAGGGGTATACAAGTGGGGGGGCTGAAATATATGTAAAAGAAGTGATGTATGTAGCTATACGGTGATAAATGTGCTGTGGCATATGCGTGTAGATGTCTGTCTATGGTGGACGAGTATACAAAAGTGAGTGTAGACATGTATGTGTATTTTAAATGTAAAGTGGGATTGTGATGAACCTGTCTACATATAGGCTGCCCATATGTAGCAAACTAATGCATTGTGTTGTTACATTTTTACTTTCATAGCTAAAATTAACTCAACAGCTTTTGCTTTACTGCTTCTTCTACTAGACAGAATTAGACTCACTCACTTTCCTATATTTATCAATGAGTGGTATACATAGTTGCCTGTTTACCGCCTGATGCCATTCTGCCCCTTGACCCGAACCATAATTTTATTCATCCAACTTCTCAGTGGTATCAACAGTATGTCTGTATAGGTATTAAATAAGACAATCACAAAATTCCCATAGTCTAAAATAAACAAAACATATTCTAAAAGAAAACTGATTTTTGAGTTTATTTATCACATCTTCACATATTTTCCAGTAGATGTCACTGTTGCCAATAAACTTGGCTGTAAATCGTAGCTGCACAGATGGAGATGTTCACTGTTGGCCAACATAGCAACAGATACTAATTGCAAATCTCAATTCACTGCTTGCTTAACTTTCCCTGATGCTGGTGACATCCTTGGCCTTGGCCTTCATATCTAGTCTCTGTAGCATCCAAGGATAATTAGTTTTATTGTTTGTTGCTTTTTATAGCTGATCCACAGATATCTGCTATTAAAAAATGTGTTCTTGATCAGAATGTTATGACCGCATACATAATGTTATGTTCTCTTGCTACCTTGTTTATTGTGTAGTTAATAAACTGTTGTTTAAAATTGTATTAATTAAATCTGTGGTTCCATTCCAAAGGATCAAGGCTAAAAGATAATAGGATATATTAAATGTATTCTGTACTTCTGCCTCTCTGTATGTGATGTATTGATAAATGTTATGAAAGTCAAAATAATTAATTCTTTAAAATATAAAAGCAATTCTACGGTAAGGATGTAGAGTTGTCTAATATATATTTGCTTGAAAAAAATAACAACAATAATAATATCTCTCTCTGTTACTTTTCACAATTCTCTGTATAATTCCATGGCCAATTACCAGCCTCAATGGTGATATTATTTATTTCATTATTATTAAAAAGTGGGTTGTCTTGGTTAAAAATATGTTTTCTTTTTTCCATGGTCAGGTGGGGAAATGTTTTTGGATGAAAGCAACCATGTCTTAAACCCCTTTTAGAGGTAATAGTTCTACAATACACTCACGCTTATTGTCACGGGTGCCCTGGCGACATATATCCCGGGTTGCAGGCGCACCAGTGTCCTAGGGTGCGCGCGCATCGGCTCTGTAAAATTTAAAGGGCCAGTGCACCGCTAATTGGCGCTGGCCAGCTGCCTGCCCTGCTCTTCCTATGTCCCCTGACGGATCTTTGTGCTTCCATGCCTGAGAGAAAGCTGTATTCTAAACCCTCTGCTACTATCCTGATTTCCTGTTCTGACCTCGATTCCATTCCTGACTCCGATTCCCTGCTGCCTGTCCCAACCTACCCCTATGTGGAACGACCTGGTGATACCATGCCGCAACAAGTCCAACCTGCTTTGCAGCGGGCTCTGGTGAAAGCCAGGTACAACTTAGACTCCGGTTCCAGTTGTTGGCTTGCATCATCGTCCACGGTGGTACAGAGGATTTACTACCACCGATCCTGACAGTAAGATCCGGCCATGGATCCTGCCAAGGTTCCGCAACCTGTTCTGGCAGATTTTTGCACCCTTGTGGCTCAGCAGACCCAGCAAGTTGCCATGCAAGGTCAGCAACTCAGACAAGTCTCCATTATGCTACAGCAGAACCCAAACTGTGTCTATCTATGCCATCTAAATATGATGGGGATCCCAAGTTGTGCAGGGGCTTTATCACTCAGTGCTCCCTGCACATTGAACTCATGCCTACACAGTTCATCACAGAATGGTCTAAAGTGGCTTTAATCATCAGCCTCCTGGGAAGGCCCTGGCATGGGCTACTCCCCTCTGGGACAGGAAACACCCATTCACGGCTAGTATCACCACCTTCTTTGCCGAGTTCCGATCCATCTTTGAGGAACCTGCCCGGGCTTCTTCTGCTGAGTCTGCCCTGCTCAACTTGTCAAGGGAACTCATCTGTTTGGGACTACGTGGTTTAGTTCCGTATCCTGGCTTCTGAGCTTGCCTGGAATGAAGCCACCCTGGTCCCAACTTTTGAAAAGACATTGTCAGATCAAAGATGCCCTGTCTGCATGGGATCTTCCGTCTAAGCTGAGTGAACTAATCTCTTTGGCCACTCGGATAGACAACCAGTTTACTGAGCGGTCTGAGGAGCGACGTCTGGAACAACCACAAGTATGGACTCTTCGTCTACCCTGCTTGGCTCCAGTCTTCCAAAGACCCCCTCAGCCGTCTTCTGTGCCTGTTGCAGAGGAGCTCATGCAAGTGGATAGGGCTTGTTTATCTCCCGAAGAATGTTCCAGACGAAGACAGGAGAATCTCTGCCTCTATTGTGCCAGCCCAGAGCACTTTCTTTGATCTTGTCCAGTCCGTCCACAGTGTCTGGGAAAATGCTGCACCTAAGGTTCTTGGGATAAGTGTCCCTAGGTCAGAGCAAAGCTTTTCCTCGTCTGAATGTCCCTGCTCTTCTCAGTTTTAAAACAAGCCACCTGCTTCAGGTCTCAGCCTTCCTGGACTTTGGCTCTGCAGGGAATTTCGTGGATGCTGCCTCGGTCTCCCAGAATCGCTTTCCTGTGGTTTGCCTAGAGAAGCTGCTGGTTATCTCTTCCGTCAGTGGATAGATTCTCCATGACCCGGTCCAGTATCATACTGAGCCCCTATCTGTGCAAATTGGGGATTTGCACAAGGAGAGAATGTCATTTTATGTGCTACCACGCTCTACATCCTCAGTGCTTTTGGGCCTCTCGTGGTTGCTCCAAAAAGCTCCGGTGCTCGATTGGCAGACTGGGGAAATCCTTCGCTGGGGACTGAAGTGCCATTCCCGCTGTCTCATGGCTCTTCACCTGGTGTCCATAATGTCCTGTGGGCTCACCCAAGCAACTGGAAGGCCTTCATACTGGATTTTGCAGATGTCTTCTCTGAGAAGCAAGCAGAGATTCTGCCACCGCCCCTATGGCTGTCCCATAGACCTGCTGTTGGGTAAATCTCCTCCACGAGGTTGGGTATACCAATTATTTGTGCCTGAGACCGCGGCTATGTCAGTCTACAATTCTTCTTTGTGGCCAAGAAGGACAGTTCCCTCTGTCCGTGCATCGATTACCGCAACCTCAATTTGCCTCTCATCACTGAACTTTTTGATCGCCTAAGGGGTGCCAAGGTTTTCACCAAGCTGGATCTGTGAGGGGCATATAACCTCATCCGCATCCATGAAGGCAATGAGTGGAAGACGGCCTTCAATACCCGTGAAGTTTGAGTATTGAGTATCGCATTTTCAGTATTTGGTAATGCCCTTTGAACTGCCCCAGTGGTGTTCCAAGAATTCGTCAACGATAAGAGACTTTCTTTACATTTGTGTTGTCTACTTGAATGATATTCTGGTGTTTTCTCCTGACCTACAGCCTCATCTGATCCACATCTGGCAAGTTCTCAGGCTCCTAAGAGTAGTCTTCAGTTCCTGGAATACATAATTTCTGACAAAGGACTACAGATGGATCCTGCCAAGTTGTCTGCCGTACTTCAGTGGCCTCGCCCAGTGGGACTACGTGCCATAAAGAGATTTCTGGACTTCGCCAATTATTACCAGCAATTTATTCCACATTTCTCTGCTCTTGTATCTACCATTATGGCGCTGACTAAGAAGAACGCCAATCCGAGACTCTGGCCTCCGGCAGCTGAAGGAGCCTTCACCAAGCTGAAGTCTGCCTTTGCCTCTGCGCCAGTTCTCACACGGCCTGATACGGAAAAGCCATTCCAGTTGAAGGTTGATCCGTTGGTGTTGGGGCCGTCCTCACCCAGAAAGGGCACAAAGGTTGAACCCTCACTTGCGGCTTCTTCTCAAAGACCTTCTCAGCTACGGAGAGGAATTATTCCATTGGTGATCGGGAACTTCTGGCCATAAGGAGGAATGGCGCTATTCTCTGGAATGAGCTCAACATCCAGTCTATATCTACACTGACAACAAGAATCTCCTGTATCTCCAGACAGCAATACCATCATAATGAGCCCTTTGAGAACAACCAGAAAGCTGAATCACAATTAAGCTATATTAAAATTAAAAATTTAGATTTGCCTATCTTGTTTTCTGACCATTTCTGAAAGGGTCTGGTATCCATCTGTAACAGGAGTAGCCCAGGTAGCCATCTCTCATGGGGTAGCACAGGTAGCCATCTCTCACAGGGGTAGCCCAGTAGCCATCTGTCACAGGGGTAGCCATCTCTCACAGGGGTATCCCAGGTAGACATCTCTCACAGAGGTAGCCAATATAACCATCTCTCATAGGAGTAGCCCAGGTAGCCACCTCTCAAAGGGGTAGCCCAGGTAGCCACCTCTCACAGGGGTAGGCCAGGTAGCCATCTCTCACGGGTTAGCACAGGTAGCCATCTCTCACAGGGGTAGCCCAGGTAGTCATCTGTGACAAGGGTAACTCAGGTAGCCATTTCTCACAGGGGTTGCCCAGGTAGCCATCTCTCACAGGGGTAGCCCAGGTAGCCACCTTTCAAAGAGGTAGCCGAGGTAGCCACCTCTCAAAGGGGTAGCACTGGTAGCCATCTCTCACAGGGGTAGCCTAGTAGCCATCTGTCACAGGGGTAGCCCAGGTAGACATCTCTCACAGGGGTAGCCCAGTAGCAATCTCTCACAGGGGTAGCCCAGATTGTCGTCATCCAGAGGGGTAGCCCAGGTAGCCATCTCCCACAGGGGTAGCACGAGTATCCATCTCTCACAGAGGTAGACTAGTAGCTATCTGTCACAGGAGTAGCCATCTCTCACATTGGTAGCCCAGCAGCCATCTCTCACTGGGTTTGCCTGGTAGCCATCTCTCATGTGGTAGCCCAGGTAGCAATCTCTCACAAGGGTAGCCCAAGTAGCCACCTCTCAAAGAGGTAGCCCAGGTAGCCACCTCTCAAAGGGGTAGCAAAGGTAGCCATCTCTCACAAGGGTAGCCTAGTAGCCATCTGTCACAGGGGTAGCCATCTCTCACAGTGGTAGCCATCTCTCAGCAGCCATCTCTCACAGGGGTAGCCCAGGTAAACATCTCTAACAGAGGAAGCCCAGGTAGCCTTCTCTCACAGGGTACCAGAGGTAGTCATTTCTCACAGGGGTAGCCCAGTTTGCCATCTCTCACAAGGGTAGCCCAGGTAGTCACCTCTCAAAGAGTTAGCCCAGGTAGCCTTCTCTCACAGGGTACCCCATGTAGTCATTTCTCACCGGGTACCCCAGGTAGTCATTTCTCACAGGGGTAGCCCAATTTGCCATCTCTCACAAGGGTAGCCCAGGTAGCCACCTCTCACAGGGGTAGCCCAGTATCCATCTCTCACAAGGGTGGTGATTTGAATAGCTTGAGAGGTAAAGCTAATAGAAAGGGATGATATCTATCAACAGAACTTCCAAAACACCTATAGACAGGGTCGGCTCAAGGTTTCAGTAGGCCCCTGGGTGACAGAGCCTCAGTGGGTCCCTTTGCAGTGAACTTGTGCCGGTATGAAAAACTCAGAAACCAAAGGAACTGACTATGTATCCAATGAGACTGTTGTGTATTTCTTGTATATTTGTTCCCCCTGTGAGGGCCAAATGTTTTGCCTTTCCTATTGTAAGGCATTTCTTCGCTTATTGATCAATACAGCTACAGTAGTAAGTTATAGCAATCCCAAGTTATTACAAGAAAAAGTCACAAGTGCCAGTTTGAGCTTGGTCACTAAAGAGTAAGTGTGACAAAAAATGTAGACAACCCTTTCCTGTCCCATAGAGATCATACTGCACTATTTGTTTTCTTAAATCTAATTTCCTACCGTTTTGGCCCCATGGCAAACTCCTCTCTGATATCCTCAAAATCAGAATCTGGTGTACTTTTATTATGGACCACTAGTTGCCGCTGTTTCTCTGTCTTCTTGTGATCCACATCTATATTCAATATCTATATCAAGTATTGTGACTTGTTTGGGTCTCTGGCTCCCTGAACTGTCTTACCCAGACTGTTCCTACTACTGCTGTGATCTACTCTACTACCTCCACTCCTGTTACAACACCTTGTCCATCCTTGTGCCTAGTTCTCTCCATTTGGCTACTGGATTCCAGTTGTGTTTACCATTATCATAACAGGATACTCAAGCATGATCAAAAAGCAGTTTTACATTCGCCAGGCTTTACAAGCACCTCTGAGAAAGAACATAATCCATTTTCTCTATACATTCTCCATTTTGTCTCCACACTCGCTGTATTATCTGCAAGCTACATCTGTGTAGACCCTTCCCCAGTGCAGACACAAGAGTGTGTATGTGTTCAATCAACGTTCTCCGATCATTTCACAGAATACTACAATTTGTGAGCACACGCCGATCTAATCCACCTGGCTAGATCTGTGCTAAATGTTCGGAGTCGATTGCTGCAAAGTCTAATGGACTTTTTAAGGACTACTTTTTCACTTTACATTCATGCACAGTATAAGTTTTTGGTATGTCATTTTGTATACAATTTTTTGATAAAGAAAGAAATTTATGTGTGGTGGAGGTATTGGGAAGAACCTTCCTATTCTATTTTGAATCCACTTCAGTGAAATTGGGTCTGCTCTATTTATTTGTACTACACAAAAACAGGAGACTAGGCACTGCCTGATGTCTACCAGACAATTTGTGGACCACCATCCCAGGACAGACCATGCAGCTGCATAAACAAATGGAAAAAAGTTTTTGCTTACATTTTGTCTCTCCATGGGTTGAGTCATCCCACGTCTGGTGAGTTGCATGTATGTATTTTTTCCTGACAAAATACTGATTTTAGAATAATTTACCAGTACTGTTATATATGCCCAGAGCTTTTGAATACAGGTTTTTTATTTATGCTATGTATTTATTTATTTATCCATCTCTCATCCAGTATTTTACTGAGCTTCACTGTTTTATCCTCCCAAATCCATTCATATCTTTTAATATACCTTATATACTCGAGTATAAGCCTAGTTTTTCAGCACAAAATTTGTGCTCAAAAAACCCTAACTCGGCTTATACTCGAGTCAACTAAAAAACAAAACTCACCTTTCTGACGTCACCCGTAGGTCCTCTTCTGTCTGAGACAGTCTGAGACAGAAGAGGACCTATGGGGGACGTCGGAAGAATGAGTACAGTGTTATTTTTTTTTCCTACTACAGGGGTTGAGCAGGCTGTATGCTACAGGGGCTGGCAGACTATATTCTGGGAGGCTGTAACCAATGCATTTCCCACCCTCGGCTTATACTCGAGTCAATAGGTTTTCCCAGTTTTTTGTGTTGAAATTAGGGGTCTCGGCTTATACTCGGGTCGGCTTATACTCGAGTATATACGGTATATATTTTAATCAACCTAGATGACTGTGTACACATATGTATTTTTATTATTTTTTGTAAATCCTAACTGTGCTCTATACGCTTATGAATTGACCCACTTTTATATCATACATATGAATTTGTTTACCTGGGTACCATATATGAGGTGTAATTTATACCGTTTATATTAATTTCTTGACCATATATTTAAAAATGTATAGATTTGTATTATATATTTATATATTTATTTGTATTTGTATATATATTTTGTCTTCTTTTGTGCTTACAAAGCTTTTGATGTTATTTTTAATTATTCTTATTTGGTCCTGAAGAAGAAAACAGTACTCCCCTGAAATGCGTTGTCCTCTTTACTACAATGTCTGCTAATAAAGAATTTGAACCAATGAACGGTGCCTAACAGCTTTTTTCTTTATTTCACTATTTCTGATCTACTCACGGAAGCAGAGACTAAGATTAGTGGCCAGACCAGACGGGTTCTAAGCGTTCAATTCCAAAGTTGCCCTAGGAAAGAAAGACTGAAAAACAGCAGGCCTGACGGGCAGTTGGAGGTAGTAAAGTGTCTGAGTGGATATAAAAAGCCCCTCCCGCTTCAAATAAAGTGGAATCATCTTGGGAGACAGAAGAGTGTGTGTGTGTGTTCAATCATGGTTCACCAAGCAGCTTGCAGTATACTACAATCTGGACCCGAATGACATCAGAGATAAATCTAATTGCTCCAACAGCCCCTCGAAGATCTAGTTTGGTGAAAATATTTGCATGGAAAACTCTGTCAAGCAACTCTGGAATCAAAGGCAGAGGATAACAATTCTTTATTGTAACTTTATTCAACTCGCTGTAATCCACACAGGGTCTCAAGGTACCATCTTTCATTGTAACAAAAAAATATTAGTGCACCTGCTGGTCATGTTGAAGGAAGAACAAATCCTTTAGTCAAATTCTCACCAATGTATTCTTTAAGGGTCTTTAGTTCTGGAAACTATTATCAAAAGGTAAAATAAAACATTGCACTGTACATACACTATACTCGACCTACAGCATAACCAGAAAAATAATAATATGGCACCTACCATTTAAGTTGATGTATCTAACAAAATATCAATAACATACATCTAGCTTTTTGGCTGTAATGTTTAAATAATTAGATAAAGTTCAAGTGGTATGAATTCTTTTGCAAACCCTATTTAAAAAAGACATTTAATCCTGTAAACAAAAGCTAATTAAGGAAAAAAAAGTACTACCATATATACTCGAGTATAAGCCTAATTTTTCAGCACAAAATTTGTGCTAAAAAACCCTAACTCGGCTTATACTTGAGTCAACTAAAAAAAATAAAGTCAAAACTCATCTTTCTGACGTCACCCATAGGTCCTGTTCTGTCTCCGATGCTCCGGTGCCATCCTCTTCGGGTTCTTACGATTCTCTTCAGCTCCTCTGGCTGGGCAGGCTGTATACTACAGGGGCTGGGCAGGCTGTATACTACAGATCTCTTCCGTCAGTGGATAGATTCTCCATGACCCGGTCCAGTATCACACTGATCTCCTATCTGTGCAAATTGTGGATTGGGTGCAAAGTATGGTTGGGAAACCAACGGAAAAAAACTGGTACGGCGCTATTGAAAGGGTAGTCTTCACGTAGGGTAACAGGTTTATTATTTCCAAAGTAAACGCGTTTCGGGCAAACTGCCCTTCTTCAAGTACAATATGGAAGGGGATTTCTATGCAGTATTAAAAACATTCAATCAATAGTCAAACAATATTTAAAAAAGGATACATATACATATACATAAAAATTATAATGTAACAAATATCCGGGTAATGAGCAGAATCTTAATGCCTTACCAGGCATTTCAACATCAAGGGCACAACAATAGACTCAGGACCCACACCAGCCGAAAATACACCCACATCATCTGATCCAACATTCAAACACACCGATCTTAAACCTCGATCAACCTTTTATCCTACATATCATAAGGGAGGTTTCATCGATACCTTCTACACGCTAGTCACCACAGACATTAGCAAACTACTAAACTCAGAAAACAAGACTACACTAAAGGATTCAAGAACTTCGAAGAAGGCTAAGACAAATACCTCCCAATTGTCCATCCGTAATGATAACCTCACTAAAGGGGAACGCCGTGCACTCTCCGAACTAACTAAAAACGCTGAGATAGTAATCAAACCCGCTGACAAAGGGGGTGGAATTGTTATTCTGGATAGGGACGCATATGTCCTAGAATCAATACGTCTACTATCAGATACAGATTTTTATAGAAAAATGGACTACAATCCGACCACTCCCTTTAACAAAGAGTTGGAAACATTCCTTAAAAAAGGTTTTGCAGAAGGCATTCTAAACAAAAATGAATTTCTATACCTTTTAATACAAGAACCAACCACTCCGTTATTTTATTATCTACCAAAAGTTCATAAAAGTATCATTAATCCACCAGGCCGACCTATCATTGCGGGAATCAATTCCATCACTTCAAACCTGTCACATTACATCGATCTTTTTTTACAGAAATACGTCTTAAACTTGAGCTCCCATATCCAAGATACCACCGATTTTATCAATACTACTCTAAATCACCCTTGGACAAACACTTATTATTTTCTAACTATGGATATCTGCTCTCTATACACCAACATTGACCACAGTTGTGGAATACAATCAATTAAATACTTTCTGGACAAAGACCCTGAAAATTTACCGTCACAAATTTCATTTATCTTGGACGCTATACAATTTATTTTGACCCACAACTACTTTACATTCAAGTCAGATATTTACATCCAAACTAAAGGGACTGCCATGGGCACTAAGTTCGCTCCCAGCTTTGCCAACCTGGTCGTCGGACATTTAGAAGAAACCTTCCTTTACCTACACCCATTTTTTACTAAATGTAAATTGTACAAACGTTTCATTGACGACATTTTCATTATATGGGATGGCTCCCTTGATGAAATTAATATGTTTACACGTGATCTAAACCTGAATCCCTGGGGACTACAATTCACGTTCACTGCAACTAAGAACAAAGCAGAGTTTCTTGACATTGAAATATTCCCGAATTCAAACAATGTTCTCAACACTCGTACTTTTTTCAAATCTGTGGATAGCAACAGCTATCTAGACTTTTCCAGTGCACATTTCAAAAAATGGCTCCTAAATGTCCCCTACGGACAGTTTAAGAGACTCAGAAGGAACTGTACCACCAACAAAGATTTTTCAGAACAATCCACCCAACTGGCCAGAAGATTCAAAGACAAGGGCTATCCCACTCAATTAATTCGAGACTCAAGATCTAAAGCTGAATCAATAAACCAAAAAGACTGTTTATACAAAAAAACAAAGAATACGACCCCCAAAGACCCCTTAGAACCTAATAGAAATAATTTTACATCTAATTTCATTTCCACCTTCTCCCAACATTCATCAAGGATCAAACAAATTTTCAATAAACATTGGAACATACTACTTCTTGATCCACATCTGGGCAAGTCTTTATCCAAAACCCCTAGATTTACCTATAGACGTAACACTACTTTACGTAACTCACTAGCACCCAGCCGCCTTAAAAAGCCCATTAGCCACATCAACAAATCCAAAATGTCTTTCTTTCCGGCCATAAAAG
Organism: Engystomops pustulosus; assembly: GCA_019512145.1. Classification (NCBI taxonomy): domain Eukaryota; kingdom Metazoa; phylum Chordata; class Amphibia; order Anura; family Leptodactylidae; genus Engystomops; species Engystomops pustulosus. Next base: position 132,762,605 of record CM033644.1, read on the forward strand.
GATCCTACAAATGTGGACATAATCTTTGTAAATGTTGTCAATCAATTTCACACCGGAAAAAAGAATTCCATTCAAATATCACAAAAGAATCCTTTCCTATTAAATCATTTTTAAATTGTAGCTCATCCTTTGTAATTTATTTGATCGAATGTTCCTGCGGGCTCCAATATATAGGGAGAACCACTCAGACACTTAAAAGCCGTCTGAATAACCATAGATCTAATATTTTAAAAGGGTTCCCCAAGCATAGCGTGTCTAGACACGCGGCGGCTGTTCATGACTGTAATATGGAAGCTTTTTATGTCACCCCCATTGAACAGATTGATATTTCCTGTCACTCACGATTTAATAAACTTAGACAACGTGAAATGTTCTGGATTTTTAAACTGAAAACACTTATGCCCGATGGATTAAATGAAACTTTAGAAGACCCCAGATGAACTATGTCCATTACCCAACCCAACACTTGATAACTGGTTTATGATCTTCAATCAAATTCTTGCCTTACTGTTCCTTTATTGTCTTTTATCCAAACATTTTATATGTTCATTTAATTATTTATTATTATTATTATTATTAATTCTGTTATATTGTAATCTTTATATTTATGCAATGATTACTCTAATACCTCCTAGTAGAACCCCCTTTTTTTACCTTTGGCTCCGTACTGTGCCGCGATCTCGTGCCGACCATTGACACTCAGCGCACCAGGTCTCCATGACAACGCGTCACCTAGCCCCGGCCGTCAACTTCCGGTCCGGTCTCTCCCTCACTTCCGCTCACCTAGCGCTTTTACACGCGGCATTTACGCAGCCCGTGTGTCTCATGTGTTGGCGCTCAAACATTTCCCGACCCCGGAGCCCAACCACTGTAAGTACTAAGTACCTAGGTTCCTTTGTATTCCTATATATATATATTTGATGGCTACTACTAACATTAATTAATAGCCTCTATTATCACTACTATATACCTAACACTCAGTATGTTAATATTTATTTATTTATTTATATATTTATATATTTATATATTTATTTATGCCATTTAACCCCTACTAGTAGATAAACATCCCTCCCTCTAAGAATTGACTGTTGTTTTTATATATATATATTTATATAATAATTTTTTTTTTTTTCCTATGAACCTCTACTATTTTTAAACAAATACATAATATTAATTTGAACTGAAACTTTTTCATCTCACAAATGATCCCGCTCCATTAAGATTCTGCACATTACCCGGATATTTGTTACATTATAATTTTTATGTATATGTATCCATTTTTAAATATTGTTTGACTATTGATTGAATGTTTTTAATACTGCATAGAAATCCCCTTCCATATTGTACTTGAAGAAGGGCAGTTTGCCCGAAACGCGTTTACTTTGGAAATAATAAACCTGTTACCCTACGTGAAGACTACCCTTTCAATAGCGCCGTACCAGTTTTTTTCCGTTGGTTTCCCAACCATACTTTGCACTCAACTATACCGGTGAACCGTTCCTCCAGACGGACTACACCGGCTACCTGATGGGCAGCTATTGATGTAACTCTATGCGCTTTTTTAGCGCACTAAGGTGAGCATAACATATAGGGGGGGTGTTATTTACACCCTCCCACAGAACGACTTTGACGCCTATTGATATTTCCTCCTACCCCACAATAATACACGAGGCGCCGTCCTCTTGTTTTGCCTTCTTCTCCCCCCTTTTTTCTGTCTGTTGCTTTAGAAATTGTGGATTGGCACAAGGAGAGAATGTCATTTTATGTGCTACCACGCTCTACATCCTCAGTGCTTATGGGCCTCTCGTGGTTGCTGCAAAAAGCTCCGGTGCTCGATTGGCAGACTGGGGAAATCCTTCGCTGGGGACTGAAGTGCCATTCCCGCTGTCTCATGGCTCTTCACCTGGTGTCCATAATGTTCTGTGGGCTCTCCCAAGCAGCTGGAAGGCCTTCATACTGGATTTTGCAGATGTCTTCTCTGAGAAGCAAGCAGAGATTCTGCCACCGCCCCTATGACTGTCCCATAGACCTGCTGTCGGGTAAATCTCCTCCACGAGGTTGGGTATACCAATTATTTGTGCATGAGACCACATTTATGTCAGCCTACAATTCTTCTTTGTGGCCAAGAAGGACGGTTCCCTCTGTCCGTGCATCGATTACCGCAACCTCAATTTGCCTCTCATCACTGAACTTTTTGATCGCCTAAGGGGTGCCAAGGTTTTCACCAAGCTGGATCTGCGAGGGGCATATAACCTCATCCGCATCCATGAAGGCACCTCTGGCTGGGCAGGCTGTATACTACAGGGGCTGGGCAGGCTGTATACTACAGGGGCTGGGCAGGCTTTATACTACAGGGGCTGGGCAGGGTGTATACTACAGGGGCTGGGCAGGATATATGCTACAGGGGCTGGCAGACTATATAGTACAGGGGGCTGGCAGACTATATACTGGGAGGCTGTGACCAATGCATTTCCTACCCTCGGCTTATAATCGAGTCAATAGGTTTTCCCAGTTTTTTGTATGTATCCTTTATTTCCCCACCTCCAGATCTAGAATAACTAATTGTATGGATTTTTGCCTTGTATTATGTTAGATGGGTCAACCTTCTGTAGCCCTTTATGTACATCACTAGTTTGCTTTAAGACCCTGTATTTAATTATTTATTTCAACAGAAAAACCCATTAGGCAACATAAAAAAAACTCAAAAACAAGCTATCATTCACTTTTTTTTAGGGTCCCACCCTTTTCCAGTGATGTCTCTCCAGTTGCTGAGTCATCTTGTTTCATAGGACTGGAATTAATGGTTTAACATACACTATGCAGTAAATCTAAGTTTTAGGCATCCATGGGGACATTGGGATGTGGTCTTTGAGAGCACTTATTCCTCGAGTTCATGCACTGTATACATAATGTCATTACTTCCAGTTTCAAGGACCGACTGGCTCCAGAGAAGGCATTACTGCTTCTTGGGTTTAAAACATATGTGTATATTTAATTTACCATGTATCTAAGTCCATAATATAGTGTTAAAAAAACAAAAAATACTAACAAAAACATACATGCAAATGTCAAAGTAATAAGCACTGCTGCCATTCAGGCTGTTCTTTCCTTCTGCTAACACAATAAATAACACATCTCTCACAAAGGAATGAGCACGACAATTTCTCTGTACAACTGTAAATCAAGGTGAAATTACATTCATGATTCTCCTACTGAGCTTGTATTATCACAAAGAAAAGTACAGGCTTCCATACATTAATAAGCCATAGTCCTCAGGCTTAATAATAAAACAGTGCACTACCAAAAAAAAATTCTTAACACTTTAAAAAAAATGAATATAAATGAAAGGATGATGTAACTTATCATCAGGGTTATTAAATAGAAATTTGAAAAAAAGTTTTCGTTTGAAACGATATGCAAAACAAATATCATAAATATTTATGAGCAACAATGGCTTAAAAGAAACAAATTTAAAGGGTTGGACAAAATGCAAACTAAAAAATTATTTTAGTTCAGACATTTATTACTTTGATCTCTGCATTTCCCAACACATAACCGTATTGATCTGTTGGCAAAGCATGTGGGGAGCTTCTTTTTTTTTGTGGGGATGTTGCTGTAAACTCCAGGTGGTGGAAATGGTAGGTGAGCTCTAATAATAATCCCCTCTATAGTCCCTGCCTAATTGATGACTGCTCTAAATGATGGCCCTTACTTGGGCATGTTTCTTACACTGAATAAGGTGAAGGAAAGGTAAGAGGGGTCAGCAAAGCCCAGTCAACACCAGTGAGAGAGAGTGTGAGTGTTAGGAAAAAATCACAAACCACTAAATATGGAGTACAAATCAAAATTACAAGATGGCACAAAATAATAAGGCACAGAATATTCAGTAAACAGAGCAGATTTCAGGCAACTTGAATGAAGATCTGGGAAAATCCACAAGCAAGAAGGTTGAAAAAAAATTAACTGGCAGGGAGCTCCAATCTCAAAGAGGTTTTATTGCTAGCTGATAAGCTGATGAAAACCACTGTCTTAACCCTTGACTATCTTTCCGTCCCATATCGACAAGGAAAATGTGAGAGTTGCATTTTTAGGTGCTAAAATTGATGAACATAAAATGCTAAGATTTCATAAATAAAGTTAGTAGATTGCTTGCATTTAAACACTTATTTTTTTTAATTAAATATTATGACTCCAACATGTTTGCATTTTTTGTTCACTACTACTCTATGTACTCAATTATGTATCCTTTATTTGAACATAGCTTAATTTCATTTTTGTTGATTAAAGTAGGTGGTGAGAAAGGGAGTACACTTCTTAACCCCCCCACACACACACGTACTGAGATGCTGTGATATGGCAGCTCACAGAAACTGTAATGTCATATCACCCAACTGAGGAGAAGGATCATATGAATTAGAGAGGAACATTTGTATGAGGCTAGTGATAGAGGATACAGCTGTAAAGTCATATTGATAACACACTGGTGTAGCCGGCATATGGAGACTCGATGGGAGATGGCACTGGACTAGACAAGAATAGATAGGTAATTATATGCCCCCTTAATGTTTTATATGTGATCTTGCTGTCTGAAAATAATTTGAAGAAAATCTCCTTTTCTTTTTTTTGTTATTTAACACTTTATTATAATTTTCTTTTTATAACAAAAGAACAATACCACATATAACTACACATTAAACATAATTAAATGCCAGTCATCAACACTGTGGTGTACATAGAGAAAAGAGAAAAAGGGGAAGGTGTTCTAGACCCTGGGAATCTCCATCTAGTGTGCCTCCTGTTTTACGGTTACCTCAAGAGTACTAAAGTACCATCAAATTTTCGGTTACCTGACTTACAGACAGCCCCTAGTTACAAACTGACCTTTTGATGTTGATAATTTACTGTACTTAAGCCTTAGGCTACAATAAACAGCTTTAACAGTTTTCAAATGTGTCTGCAATTAAGCTTTATTGTCAATCCTGTTTTTTCTGAAAATCCAACAGTCCTTAAATCCAACTGTCACAGAGAAAAAACTTTTTTCCTTTAACACTTTTCTTTCTGTTTTGAGGTGCTCCAAATTTAGGAGGTGCTTCAGATGGTCTATAAAATACACAAAACCCCCACATATTTGGTATCGCTGCATCCGTAACAATCTGCATACTAAAACAGAATTGTTATTAGATCCGCAAAGTGAACCCGTAAAAAAACAACCTCAAAAAACTCTCTGAAAAAAAGATGATTTTTTGTTAATGCCCTTTAAAAATGCTCTAAAAAGTGATTCTAAAAAGTTACGCAATCTAAAAAAAGACCACTAAAAAGAACAATCATTCTCGCAAAAAATAAGCCCTTAAACAGATTTGTGAGGTGAAAAATAAAAAAGTTATGCATATGAAATACGGTGATGCTAAAATTAACAATAATTTCGCCAGATTACTTTTTATTCAGGAAAAATGGGAAAAATATAAAATATATTTAAATGAAGTATTTTTGTAATCATGGCGACCCATAGAATAAAAATAATATACTATTTTTATGGTATGGTTAACGGCCAAAAAAAAAAACACATAAAAATTTTTCTAAAATTGATGATTTTCATTTCCTCCACCAACAAAGAGTTAATTAAATCTCACCAATTAGCTATAGATGCCCCAAAATTACGTACCAGAAAAGTGCATCTCATGTGGCAAAAGAAATAAGCCCCTATAGGTCCACATTAAAAAAAAGAAAAAAATTATAGCCTGTACAATGTGACATAGCAAATCTCATCTGGATGACGCCTCCTTCCATTCTATTGCCGGCCGTGCGGCCATACAGCAGGTTACCACCACATATGGGATATCAGTGTACTCGGGAGGAAATCAAACTTTGTGGAGCCTTTTTTCATTTAATCCATTGTAAAAGTTTAATTTTCCACCCAAAATAATTGTATTGTGAAAAAATATTACAATTTACAGACTGCACCTCCATTTTGTTTTAACCCCTATAAAACACGTAAAGGGTTAACAAACTTCTTAAAAGTGGTTTTTTATACGTTGAGGGGTGTAGTTTCCACAATGGGGTAATTTATGAGTCTGGCTATTATTTAGGCCTCTCAGTGTCAATTAGAAGTTGAGCAGGTCCATCTAAATACGAGTTCTGGTGATTTTACAAAAAATGTGAAGAGTGATACCTAAATTCTGAGCCTCATAACATTCTAGTAAAATATGTGGAATCTTAAAAAACCATCCAACATAAAGCAGACATTTGGAAAATGTAAGTTATGAATTTATTTGGGTGCTTTGACTATCTGCATCAAAAGTAGAGAATTTAGAACGTTGAAAATAAATAATTTTTCCAGATTTTTGCCAAATTTTGTTTTTTTTCATAACTAAACGCAAAAGATTTCATCCAAATTTTTAAACTAATTTGAAGTACTATGTGTCACGAGAAAAAAATCTCATAGTGTTCCCACGCTATAACCACTTATAGTCACAGGCCAGATTTGAAAAATGGGGCCGCGTCCTTTAGGCCAAAAGATGCTGAGTCCCGTAGGGGTTAAACAAACACTCAGGATAGCAAAATAACACATTCTCTAATTCACTGTTATCAACAAAAATACAGCATTTCACAGTTATAATTCCAACCTGTCTCTATCAGTTCTGGTGTACACAATTTCAGCTGCCCCTAGACACGACCCTGTAACTTCTAACTTTAGGGTTGGATGGCCACCATCTTGGATTTCTGTGTGAGGCCATGCTTGCTGAGTTTCTGAGTCTTTCTACTCTGTGCCTGTAGCCATGCCCCCTGCACAGAGCTCAGAGACACTCATCACTTCCTGCTGGGAGATCGTGAGCAGAGAGAAGCTGCGTACTCCAAACTTAAAGCAGATAAGTGATCCAGAGGCAGGGGGAGGAAGGCACATATCTGTTTTGGTAAAAGTGTACATAAACTTGAAAAATATTACATTTCTATCAAATGAGTACCTTATATCATTTCTCACCACATATGACTTATAAAATATGTCTTTCATATACTATATCCCCTCTCTTCTCTCACCTTACATCTGACCTGGATGTTTCTCATGTTATAGCAGCTGGATTTATCGAGTCATTGTTCAACCAACCACCCACACACAATTCTACAGGCAAAAATAAAATGGCTATGAGTCTTGGAAAGTAGCAATACACAAAAACATTATTTTAATGAAAAAGATTTTCTTTGCATTGTAAAAAAAGTTGCACCCTCAGGAGCAGTTGCCATGACAGACTCGGATCTTTATAACACTCGAGGCTGTGTAATTACATTAGATCTGTTACAATGTGCCAGTAGCACATTGCAACTACTACCATACTGAAAATGGGCAAATTTAATTTTCATCAATTTCATCAATTTCAATTTCGGATTTTTTTTCCACTTTCCAGTACACTTCATGTATTATTAAATAACATCACATTGAACTACAATTTGTTAAGCAGGAAACAAATCATCACATGGCTATGTACATAAGAATAAGAAAAGTTATGGATTTTTGAAGATAGGGAGTGAAAAATTGAAACCGAAAAACATAAAAGGGCCAAGAGGTTAAGAGGGTTAAGAAACAAAACATTTGTATGTGTTATTGTGATCATTTAAACCCAGAGAACCATGTAAATTGTAAAAAACAATGGTGAGATTGTTTTTGTTTTCTATTCCCTTTCATTATTGTCATAAACCGCTGCATTGTGGTTTAAACACTTTTTAATCTTTAACTGTGAAGCAGATTCGGTTCACCATGCACACGACTGTTGGTGCACCGAAGCTGTTAAAACCGCAATACAGCGGTTTATGACAATAACGAAAATATGCTCCGGCACCAGCTCACCCTGAGCTGGTGCTCGGTATTTGAAGCTTACAACTACTATTTCACGTGGTAGGTTTCCTTTAAAGAGAGTTAAGAAAAGATATTTTAGCCCCACCCATAGTAAAATACAGTTATTTCTCTAAAAATACAATGTTCTGATACATTTATAAAGTTAAGGGCTGTCCGTGAAAGCATTTGTGCAGATGTCTTACTTGTGGAAAACGGGTGAGTCTTTAGACAGTTTCTTCGACTTCTGGTTGATAATTCCTTAACTGGACACTACAGCCATTCCTTAATCCTAAATCTCTTAAAACAAAACAATAGATTGTTTTCAAATTCATAGCAAGTGCAGAAAATAAGAGGTTTAGTTCAGGATCCCTTTAGTGTTTTAAATTAAAGCTTAGTTAATGCAATATTAAAATGTAATAGTATGTCAATGCTTATTTAAATAAATGCACAAGTACAGTACAGCCCAGACTGTTGTGTTTATTATTAGGAAATATATTGCAAATGAAACCTATATCAATCAGTTTTAAACAATGTTATTAACATAAGACTGCTATGAATGCATTTCATGTCTATGAAAATCATTTGTGTTCCTGCCATCTCTAAATTTTAGTTCTGAAATCTCATTGCAACATTTCAAGTCACTTCCATTCTTCAATGCAATTTCTTCTAGCTCATTAAACATGTTGCTGCCATATCACAAATGCAGGGCAATAGTTTCATCGTGACACTTTTTTCTACTTAAATTCACAGTTCATTTGCTAATTATGGCCCCAAAAACTTTCAATCTCCTTTGAAATACATTTGACAAGTGTGTAGTTGCAGAAAAACATGAGTTTACATTCCATACAACAAAATTTTATTTTAGTTGTTTTTTCACATGTTAAATAGGTTTTTCACTTCCAATAATTCATTAATGTTAAACAGAAAAACAAAAAAACTAATCACAAAGAATTCCCTGGCTGCACACTAGTGATCAGCTGTTATCAGACACATGACATTAAGTTAAATGGGGACACGGGACTCTGGACAACGGGCAGAACAGTAAACCTTGAAACCCCAGCTCTCCAACAGACCTGCCTGATTGCCTCTGTGTATGCTAGGTGATTCAGCACAGCCACAAAGACACTCCCTACCCCAAATTGTGGACACACAATTAAATATTAACAAAAAAGCAAGGTCAAAAGTTTGGTCACAACAAAGATGTGCAAAGGGCAGGGCTCTCACAGTTAGTATGAATTAACTCTTGAAGAACCATAACCTAACTGCAGAGAGCAAAGTGATAGTTTTACTCAGCAGTCCAGCACTAGAACACTGTTCTGACTGCCAAAAAACAAACAAGCTACAGGGAGATAAGGGGGTTATAACAGTAGCTGGCAAAGCTGAACATAGGCTGGACACAATGGCATCAGCCTGCAAGCTATTGCAACGTTCAAAACTATAACTGCAGAATAATGGTACAGGATGGGAAAGTGTGATGGTTACACACAAATTCAGCAATAGATAACTGTTTACCCCATTCTTCCTGAAAGTTAAACACAAAATACCAACTCACAATATGAGTCTCAGAGTGACACAATGATGAAACACACATGTATCCCCAACTTCTTACAGAACTCTTCCAGGAACCTCTTCATTAAAGGTAATATATTGAGGTAACCCCTGCAGTTTGATAATATTATCAACAGAGTAGAAAATTCCATGGTGTTATGAAGTTTCTCCAGTGGAAAAAGATTAGACATCTTGGAATAATGATCAACAACCACCCATACCATTATCATTCTCTAAGAGATGACAGGATACCAATCAGGCTCATTAGAAGACACTTCTTTAGGAGGCAAAACAGACACAGACCCAGGGTCTTGCAATTCACAGAAGTCAAGATTGATGGACTAGATGACTAGATGGCCTCAGAATCAACAATGACTTTGTCATACACCCTATAAACAAACAGATTACCTCATCTGAGGTTTTGGAATTACCTCAACTATTACATAGGTGCTGATTACTCTTCAAAGAATGTCTGAAAGGATAGGACTTGATGAGATGTCCAGAATTCCCACAGTAGAAGCACAGCTTTACTCAATCTTCATAACTTAAGAGCTTTACTTCATGCTACATAGGCTCATCCACTTCTATTTTCCTAGGTTTAAATGACTCTTCTTTTGCTGAAGAAGTTTAAAAAGGAGTGGAAATAGAGCATTCTTTCTTTCATTTCCTATCCATCTTAACAGCCAGAGTCATAGCCTGTTCTAATGTACGCAGACTCTGACAGCTCACAAGTATATCCCTCAAGGTTTCAGACAGGCCGAGTCTGAACTGATTCATAATCGCATGATCATTCCAACTAGAAGAAACACAGCAATTCCTAAATTCAGTGCAATAGTCCTCAGCTGGACATTTGCCCTTATGTAATGGGGCCAACAGGCTTTCTACATATGCAGCATTGTCAAGTTCCTCATACAACAGACCTAAGGCAGAAAAAAACAAATTAACAGAAAACAACTCTGGAACATCAGAAGCCAGATAAAACATGCATTCATGAGCATCCCAACACAAGAGAGAAATAATTATGCCCACCCTTTGGGCATAATAACCAGAAGACTGAGGCCTTAAGCTGTAATATAATATGCAGCTTTCTCTAAAGGAAGAAAGCCTTCCATCTCCATTGATAACATCTGACAGCTTAACCTTGGGCTCAAGCACTAAGCCACCTCAAATTAATGGGGAGCTCTGTAGTTTCATCTGCACACATTCAGCTAGATGAACCTTGTGAGCTAGACTTTGTACCTGTTTAACCATAGCTTCCATGGCCTCTATATTCAAGTAGGTATTTTAGTATTCAGCTGGTTAAACTATAAAGGGGACACTGGACTCATGACAGCAGAAAGGACAGTGAACCCTAAAACCCTGCCTGTATGCCTCTGCCTATCCTAGTGTGGAATCAAAACCAAACCTTACAAACAAATAACACAAAAGCAAGGTCCAGGTCACAACTGATGTAGCAAATATGGTACGAAATCTGAGTTGGAAAAGGGTAGTCACAAAAGGTAAACCAAGATCAGATAACCACAAATACAGAAATAGCAAACAATAAAAGTACAGGTAAGAAAACTAGAAAAAATTAACTGGCGAAGGTCTAAAAATAAGCGAGTCACATCTATAGATCAGCGGGTAACGACAGTAAATTTATATTTTTTTCTCTACAAAGCACACATAGCTGAAACATAAGGCCTTTCACTTTGCAGTGTTTTCTTCCTAAATGTAAACTAAAAAAAACTTTTATTTTCATTTAAAAAAGCATTATTTCCAGTTCAGAAGAGTTGTGACTGTTGGAACCAAGTATATAACATATTTCCCTGCTTACAGGAGTAATATTCCTGTTCAAGTTAAAGGGAATCTACCATCAGAAATCTACCTCTTAAGATAGATCTGATGGTAGTTTGCTAGTAACATGCTAAATCCTAATCTATTGTTTCCTAATCCTAAAATACTTTCTAAACTAAACTTAATTTTATCTATCTAATATCACTGCCTGTAAAGGCTCCACCATGCCCCAGTAGCCTATGCCAATACTGATCATATTACATAGATTAAGTGTATTTTAGTTTAAAAAGTATTTTAAGATTATTTAAAAATAGATTAGGGTTTAGCACGTTACTAAAAACTTACCATCAGATCTACCTTAACCCCTTAGCCCCTTAGTGATGTGGCTTGAAAGGCTCTAGTGACTGGGCATTTTAAGGGAATTTTTGTATGCATCGGTTTAAGGGCCATACATTTTTTTTTTGCGTGCTACCTTAACATTTTTTGCACAATTTATTTTGGGACACAGAGCTAGTTAAAAGTGTAATAAAAGTTTTTTTCCTTTTACAAGTTTTTCCCTATAACTAAGGCATCCATTAATTAATTAATTAGACCCATCAGCTCTGTTTAACCCCTTTACACCCAACGGTCACATGACTGCCGAGTCTTTGGAGACCGTGGCTGCTCATTCAGCACGATGCTGTGAAGATCGGAGAAGGGAGAAGCGGTAACAAACCACATCTCTCTTCTCCCTAGTGTCTCTGGGTGTCCCTGACTGTAGTAGAAAACTGCAATGACATCTAAAGACGCTTCACTTCAGACTTGGAACCTCCTGACTTTAGACGTCAACGGGCTCTCCCAGAGGAGTTAATAGGTAGATTTCTGATGGTCAACTTCCTTTAAGTGAATAGATATGCATGGAAAAACCTGCATAATAGGAGAACAAAAGCACCACATAGCAGATTGGATAAAAAGAGATTTCCAGAGGTTGGGCACCCCCTGGATACAATGGGGCAGATTTACTTACCCAGTCCATTCGCGATCCAGTGGCGCGTTCTCTGTGGTGGATTCTGCTTTGTTTTTTTCCATTATGACGACCATATACTGTAAGCGATTACAAAACTGTTCCTTTTATTTAAAGGCATAGTTTATTTAGAGACCATTGGATTTTTTATCCATAGTTCAAATCACACTGGTTCCACTCACACTAGACAAATAGATATAAATGAGGAGTCATTCATATGTGTGCATGTGTGCATAACTTGCCATTTTCTATTTGTAGAATGTAATTTGTTTTAAAATATATGAAAAGAAAATGTTGAAAAAGAGCTTAGTCGAAGACACAAAGTTTGAGAATCGGTTATATAATTGTAGTTAGATTAGTAGATCTGCTCTGCCACTGCAGTTAAGTATATGCATGCCATCAGAGATTTTGAATGTAAGCACGCTTCTTAACACATAGCAAAAATCTGAAATCGATATGAAGTCTAAGACGTTCATTGTTATTCTAACCAAATGTTATACAATTGACAGCTGTTAAGCCTTCTTAAGTAAGCTGAAATTCACAATAAATGACATTGGGTTGACTTTATATCTTTATTACCTTGTATTGTATCCATAAATATCTATCTATCTATCTATCTATCTATCTATCTATCTATCATTTATCATATATCTCTACGCAAAATGTATCATGTGAAAGAAAACTAAAACACAAGTTTACCAAGTTTACATTTATTAATGTTTATATCCAAACTAGCTTCCCCGCACCGAGGTCCGTGCTTGGTGCACCATGCGCGCTACCACTTCCTATTCAGATGCACGCACGGTCGCGTGCATGGTGTGCTGAGTGTGAACCTTGGTGTGGGGAAGCTAGTAAGGATATAAACATTAATAAACTGTTAAAACGCTTTAAAACAGTTTAAAAACATAACGGAGATAAACGCCGGGAACCATCTCACCCTGAGCTGGTGCACGGCATGTGCTGCTTATAAGCCCTATCCTAAGTGGTAGGTTTCCTTTAATATATATCTCTTCTTTTGTCTAATTAAATGGTGGTCATTTCTTTGCAAAAAGCAGGAAAAGGCACTTCATCTAGAAGCTGCATATCAGATCTAAATATACCACACTTTTACCAACCCAATCATTGTCCATTAATATGGTTAAAATAATCAGTCAATAGAATGGGAGTAAAAGCGCCAAGGTAGTGTGATGTCATCCATTACTCCCACTCCTCTGCACTGTCAGGGGAGTCTGGGGAAATACACACATAAGTTTCCCTGGATGGGATAAGGAAAATCATGCCTCTTTTAGCTAACATGTGAGGCAGTTCCCTTGACATCAAGCATGACCTTCAGAAAGCCTAATGACATAATGTGGGGTCACTCACTGTCATGGGTGGATATGGACATATATGGTCATGGTCATGACCATCAAACTATGACCATCCATGTCCATGACCATCCATGACCATATATTACCATGACCAATCAGTCCTCTTTTGTCTCCTGACTATGTATCATTGCCTAACTACCCCTCTCTTATTAAAGAGGTCTTTTTGTGTTAAATATTATAACAAGCTCAATTGCTTAAAGATGAAAACAGATTTTTCTCTAAAATGATCAGCAACTTTATTTTTGAAACGGTGTAAGCTTCCAGGCCCTCCATCTATAAGCAAAGTTTTACTAAAGACAAACTTAGACTATTTCTGTTGATACTAAGGAGACTTGTAAAACCTTTCTGTTTAGCAGAAGTTACTGCAAGTAATCAACCACTCACAAGAAAAATGTCATAAATCTGACATTTAGTATTGTTATATACAAGAAATATTATATAGTGAAATTATTTCCTATGACTTTTAAGGTGATAAATGTTTTATTTTTTTTTTTTTTAACTTTTCTACAATGACTTTAAAATTGTATAAAAGAAATTGTTCAGAAAATATCTTATGGAAACTTGTACTAATGTTTTACAGTAAAAAGAAACTGGATGCTGCACAGTGTGAACATATTTAAAGCTAATCCGTCACTGTTTTACAGTTGTTACCAAAGAAACTTTATAATATATGTCCTCGAGCACTGTCATGTAAATGATTTAACTTACTTTGTTATCATTCTTCCTGCCATGTCTGTACATTTTAGTTAGCTGTGAAGTCTGAAGGTGGCTATGGAAATAAATGTATAAAGCCAAATAAATCATCCCACTTCCTTCCTTAAAGGGGTACTCCTACAAAGACAAAATTCTTAAATATAAGAAGGATAACAAATACACATTCTATAATTCAATGTTATAAACCAAAATACAGCATTTCACAGACATAATTCTAGCCTGTCTCTGGTATATACAATTTCAGTTGCCCTGGGATCTTCTGATTTTTATAGTCTGGCACAACTGATTCTTCTTATGAATAGCTTCTTCTGTCTGCACGATGTAGTGTGCTCTCTGTCCTCTCCCTCCATTACAAGCTCACACATAGGCACACACAGACACATCCTGTCAGCAAGCATTGTGCATAAACTTACTCTACAAGCTACAGATAAGATCTTTATGGCAGGAAAAAGAGACATATAGCAGAGATGACTGTGTTATAGCTGAATTGAGGGACATGTATCATTATTTCTGCTAGGGAAATTTTCTAATTTTTGTCATTTTTGCGACTTTTTTGCGACTTTTTACTGCGACTTTTCAAGTACGCCTAATTCTGCACCTTGTGCAGTGTGCCGTGTGTATCTTTGTTTTCGAGATGTTCCGTGCGACTTTTCACTTATGTATCACTATTTTTGCTTATTTTTGCAACTTTTCATGCGCAAATCTGCAGCTGGAAGGATTTTTTTCATGGACCCTATTTTAAGATGTAAATTGGAATTATTTCACATGCTTTAAATGTTTAAAATTTTGCACAGTAATCTGTTTTTTGAAAATTGAAATTTTGCATTTACATTTTTTTTTAATTTATTGGTTAGTTCTAAGGGTCACACATAGTGTTTTAAATGCGCTTCAATTGCAATTTGAAACCTTTTAAAACAGCTGAGGAGAGTTGATATGTCTAATTACATTACATATTACAAAATGCAATATAAGCATTATGTTAACGCATGTGTTAACATCACATTTACTCTGTGTTTTGTAAATGCTAATGTTAACAGTAATGTAATTAGGCAAATCACCTCTCCTCAGCTGTTGTAATGTGTTTTAAAACACAATCAAAATGCAATGTGTGACGGCACCCTTAACACCATGTGTGACTGCGGCCTCATATGTCGTCATTTCCCTGGAGTGTGACTACAGTGCTTAAAAATGCAGGATACAGCCTCAAATCCCAAATTAACAGTAATGTTCACTACTGCATATGACCCCCTCACATGGCTTGTGTCCGTGTGGATTTGAGACATTTGAAACAAAAAGTCTCAAAAAGAAGCCAAAATTTGCGCCTGCCAAGATAGGATACACATAAGGCGCAAAAATGAGCTGCCAAATGTCTCAAAAATTCACCAAAGAAAAAAAAAAAAAATGTTAGATGCTCGCCATTGTGTGTTATATCCATCTCATGAATCTCATCATCTCTCATCTCTCTTTTTTATGTGGTAGATACTAGTACAATGTTCAGAAGGTAAATGAAAGTGAAGATAAACCTGTACCCTTAAAATCTAACCACATTGTCAGCAAACAGAGATTATAATGTGTCTGCTTAGACAGACCCCACCCATAGCCCGGAATATTACACTGATCACCACTTGATTGATAGGAGCAAAAACAGCAATAAAATGGTTTCAAATTTTAAAGTAAAGTGTTAATAATTATCTATATTGTGTAAACATCACTAGGGTATTAAAATTGGAGAACTTTCTTTCATGGGCAAACCCCTTTAACTAATGCACAAACGTAGAGGTCATGCAAAATAACCCCCTAATCATTTTTTGTGCTGAAAAACTTGGCTTATACACAAGTATATACGGTACTTCGCGGCAGTGTGGAAAACTAACATGACAGGACTGATAGCTGTCAGCATGTCTAGGAAGCAAACAGTATCTGCTTGTGATTTTATCTCTACATTGTGGGAAATAATACATTGATATTTCATCTGGCATAAAATTATATGTCTGATAAGTCTGATTTCTGATTAGTTTACATGTTTACACTGTCACAAAGAAGCTTATCCCTTAGTTAGACATCAGCTTGTTCCCATGTACATATTCCAAGTATCCTTTCACATGTTTTTTTCTTGCAGACCTGATGGATAACCAACGCACATATATTATGGATACAACCGACACAGATGGATGTAACATGATTATGATTATTGTAACATGGAAATTTATATGGTCGAAAATGGTCCATGTTTATTGTGTATGCAGACCTTTATCATTTCTTTAAAGGACATTTACCAGCAGTATTACTGATGGTAGACATGTCCTACTGAAAAGTTCCTGTATAACAATGCTCTTCACGACTAAATGCGGCAATATAGAGTTATAAAAATTATGCTAACCGGTCTGGGGTACTTCAGTCCTCTGTACAATTCAAATCTACCTGGTCCTGCCCATCCACGGTGCATGGAGCAGCTGATGCCTAGGACTTATTATAAATCAAGGCGCTCCGTTGAGTGACGTAGTCGGAGTGCCCCAGACTTATCAGCATAATTTTTAGGATTTTATATTTCCTCAATTGCTGCATATAGAGTTATAATAAAAGAAGTCCTGAGGAGCATAGTTCCTCAAAAGAAAGTTCCTAAAAAAGGAAAAGGGAAAACTCTCCTAACTCAATCCTTCATCACCATCAGAGGACAATTTGTACACATATCTCCTTCAGTTGTCTCCTCTATATCTCTATTACTGACTTCACATTTGTATCTTTCCTTTTCTTCTCCATTACCACTCCAGATTATTTTTTATGCCCAAACAAGGGGGATGAGAAGTTGCAGGAGGCTGACCATAAGCCAGTCCACACTTATCAGAGCCAGCTTAAGCTAAACTTTCAGCCTATTAGCGAGATCACTGATCAAATGCAGGACAAATATTTCTATTTCTTCTCCACTTAATCTAATACAAACCACAAAAAAATGAAATAACCATTTCATCCATCTTTCCCCTCCCAAGACTCTGCCATTCCCCTCAACCATCTTCTAATATCATATAGCAAGATCATTTATATCTTCACTTTCTTATTACATCCTAATCTTACCAATTTATTTCTGACATATCTGCTCACTCATCACAATAAAAATTTAAGAGAAAAAGAAGAAAAAAGAAAACATAAGGAAAACAAATGCCCCTTCAACCTCCCACACCAACCTCAGAGTCAGCCAATAACCACCTAAATAAAAACCCTATTCATTACCTTATCTAAATTACCCCATCCTTTTTATTCCAGAACTCTGTCCACTTATTGCAGATATCTTGAAGGGGTTGGCCACTTTACCTCATGTTTTTTGTCATGTGTGTGTAACTCTGGGGGGGGAAGGATATTAGGTAATTTACCAATATAAATAGCAGATGCAGGGTCATGTGATCTCTATCTGTCCATGAACAATCACCCTGCCACAACCTTGATCTTATATTCATAAATGTTATCATAAGGTTCTGTCAGGGTGATTGCTCATGGAAGAATAGAGATCACATGACCCTCCATCTGCAATTTTATGGGCAGGAGGCTTAACTCATGGGTTTTATTTTGTCTTACTCTGGATTAATACTAGCATCATAGATTGCAGTTAATGGATCTGCCTCTTTATTCAACCTTATCTCTTGTACTTTGATATTGTTATAGGTAATTGCTAAATACGTTTACTGCTGAAAAAAACACTGTAAAATAAGGTTACTCTGAAGTGAAAGTGCCATTATATACAGGCTCCATTTATTAAAACAGATTGTGTTTCCTTCCTTATCATTATAATTTACATATTTCTACCAAATTTTTTCTTTTTTTTCATATAAACTCTATAAACATGCAGCCCTGTATTTGTAAGTAAAATCTTTTTGCTATACAAAATTTTCTGAAATAAAGTCTGTAACTTCTGAACCCTTTCAGTCTGCAGTGTCATCCTCTGTATGATAGAAGAAGCATTGCTGGCTGTAATTTTGTACTTATGTGTCTTTTGCTGTCTCTATCTCAGTGTTTTCACTTTGGTGCACCAAGGGAATGTTGACCAGTTGTCACCTAATGCTTAGGGTAGGGAATCAGGTAGGTACAGCTGGAGAGGTCTAACTTTAAGGTTAATTTTCCATGTCTTTACTACCTTTTCATATATGTGTCCATTGCCTTACGGCAGGATTACACAGCCATTGGTTGGGTGCAGGTACGCAAACTCAACGGAGTTGGCGTACATGCATCCAACCCTGCGCTGAACCCGGAGCATGCGCGGATAGAGTGGAGACCATCGGCACTTCTCCACTCCTATCTACGCATGTCCGCGATCTGATGCGGACAGTGTAATTGCTCGGCCTGCAAGAGTATGCAGGGAGGCGGAGACATGAAGCTGTGTACCGGAGGGAGATGGGAGGAGTTTTTTAAATTCAAAATCGAGGAGGACGAGCTTGTGGAGGGGACACTTACTTTCAGAAACAATACCCACAACCAGGGGGTGACTAGACAGGGAGCCAGGTAAAGTTTTATTAAAGTTATTACTTGAAAGAAATAAGCCAGAAATCTAATGAAAACTGGTTTCGGATATGCTTGGGATTGACTGTGGGCACGTGGGAGAACTTAAAAACAGTGTTTTGGTGACAGGTTCCCTTTAAAGGAGTATTCCAGGAATCAGCATAATTCATATAGAAATGGGTCCTTAAAAAATAAGCTTATATGTAATTAATTGTTATTTAAAATGTTGCTCCTCTTAGCAGAAATATGCTGGTGACATAGACTGTAATGAAGAATTAAAATGCTACCGGCCCTTTAATCAGTCCGTTAATTTCCTCCGCGCGGTCTGTTACAGAGCATACACAGGACAGAAGATGGCCGCTGGTCACATGTCCACATCACATGTCCTGCACCAGCCTGGCCAGGTCACGTGATCAGCACTTAGTTTGGCTGTAGTCGTTTGGTTGCAGTGCATCCAGTATGGCCAGTGATGTGGTGATGGCAGTTACACATCATTACTATGGTAACAGAGCAAAAAAACCTGTTACATTATCACTGGGAGCAGAGCATGAGAGGGAGGAGGAGTTACTGAGAACTAAAGGATCTTGGGACTTATAGTTTCCAATGGCATTTATTTATAGCATTATGAGTTTTTGTATCAGACATTCATATTCCCGGAATACCCCTTTAAGTAACAGAGTTCCATATTGTCTTTGAAGCCACCATTTTTGTACTTTTAATTAACTTCTTTTGATTTTAGTGGTTGTAAAGATGTAATCTTAGATTTCTGTTTAGAAGACCAGAAAGATGAGTTATGTATCAGGTCGGGACATAGTCCATATTACTGACAATACTATACAAAATCATCCCAAAGGTGTCCATAACCTTTACACTATATGACAGTGATGGCTAACCTATGGCACTGGTGCCAGAGGTGGCACTCGGAGCCCTTTCTGTGGGCACTCAGGCCATCACCACAGATGACTCCAGGTATCTTCCTGCAGTTCCAGACAGCCCAGGACTTGCTGTGCACAAAGCTATATTAAAGTGACAGCTGTACCTGGGACTATTTTCTGCTATATTGGTGCCTCAGGGGGCTGGTATCAATGAAAACTGTGACAGAGAAGGGAGTATAAATCACAAATTACATTTCTGTGTTGGCACTTTGCGATAAATAAGCGTGTCTTTGTTGTTGTTTGGGCACTCGGTCTCTAAAAGGTTCGCCATCACTGCTATATGAGAATGAGGCCTTGTAGGAAGAAAT
The DNA here is from genome assembly GCA_019512145.1 of Engystomops pustulosus. Taxonomy (NCBI): domain Eukaryota; kingdom Metazoa; phylum Chordata; class Amphibia; order Anura; family Leptodactylidae; genus Engystomops; species Engystomops pustulosus. The sequence goes on from CM033644.1 coordinate 132,782,575, forward strand.
GGAATGGCACACAATATAGTTTATATTTTCCTATTTTGTTAAAGTAACTAGGTAACTTTTGCTGAAGTCTGTATAACCAATTGTATGAACTCTACAGGGCATATACTTACAGCACTTGAAATATGAAGTGTACAATAATGGAAACACTGAAAGCCCTATATTACTATTAGCATGAAAATGAAACAAATACTTCAAAATGTAATTTCTACCAAAAGCATACTTTTTACGTGGACAGTTTATTTCCAGTTGTGAGCCGCAGTAGTTGGTTATACAGACATAAGTACAAGACACTTTGCAAAGGGAATTCTGTAGACAGTTTTAATAATCAAAGTTTTTTTGAACTTTGCCTTTTTGATAGTTTACAGAAGTTAATTTCCATGCTTTGCTCATTGAGAGACAAAGATGAATTGTTTCCCTTTATCAGAGCTTTCTGCGAGTAAGAATGTACTTCTCTCACTTGTATCTTCTATCATGAAATGTAGGCGCTCAATAAAAAGATATTCACTGAACACGGGCATCCATTTTTCACCAATGCAATATGCAGCAACAAGTTACCAGTTTTGTAAAGCTATTACTTTTACTGTCAACATGACTGGGACTATAAGTTGTCTCATTAGATAGGATAAATTGAAACTGAATCAAAACATCTGACCAGACTAAAACAAGTGCTCTCTGGAGAACGTATAATAAATGATCTGAAGCCTATCAGACACATCAAAGCAAGAAGGAGAAAAGTAGCTGACCCTAAATGGCTGTTCCAGAGACTTTATAGATCAGGAAGATTAGAAAAATATAAATAAGTCCCATATGCTGATGGAAAATTGAAGAGTGATGTGCTTCTATACCTGATGTGTCATTTTAATAGAAAAGTGAGGGCAGCCAAACAGAATGTAAAACAAACAGGGAAATAAGAACACAAACAGACATTTATTTTCTTCCATGGAAGTCATTTTAGATATGTAATGTGCCTGCTATCTGTGACTGTTGTGTTCTAGTTCCAGAGGAAACTGATAAAACTGAAAATACATATACGTCTTTACTCCCATGGATGTAGAATTTTCCATGCATATATCTATTTTGTCAAGAAAGGTATGTTAGGTATCTTATCTTAATTTGAGTGCATTTTGGTTATATTAGTGAAATACTGCAGTGGAACTGAAAAGTACACGTCCATTTTCATGTATGTATCATTAGATTAAAAAAATAATGCATAGTTATTCTCTCTGTACTATAATATGCCCTCTTTCCAAACCTAGAGGGTCAAAGGGTATCTACACAAACCATCAGAGCAGGTTTCAATGAAATTAGGCTACAAGCCAGACATCCAGTTACAGGTGTTTCATGAACCTCACACAACTGTTCTGAAAAGCTATCATGGTGTAGAGGATGGAATAGAGGTCAGTCCTCTATTGGTCTGGAGAATATGTGGCCACTCCAAAGAGGCCTTCATAGGGGAACCTTATTCCTGAGATTATAACCGTTGGTAGCATAATGCATGCTGGCTGAACCCCTTTCATGTCCATTGCAATACTTTAAAATGTTTCTGGAGCAGTTTTTTAACAGTTAACTTGTCTTGGGCCTCCTTTTACTTGCAACCGCACCATCACCTGCTCCAAGGACCAAACTACATTCCTCTTTGGCTTAATATCCTCCAATGTAATACATACTTTTGAAATAATGCATAAGGTGTGCAGGACTTATGCACTTTTATACCCCCACCTGGTCTTATCTGCTTCTGCACTTGAATCTGTACTTTGTTTTTGCTATGGTCTCTGGGAATCACATTTTTTTATTTTTTATTTTAAATTTTAAAGACTTCTGAATCTTTACCAAATTTTTCTGCTAACATGAAGTACAATGTGTTACAAGAAAACAGTCGCAAAATCACCTAGATATGTTAAAGGGTTCCAAAAGTATAAGCTCTTAAATATTTTTTTTTAAATCAAAGAACACTTTATTAATGCAGATATCTCAGAGTAAATTACAGCTTTACATTTCAATCATGTTACAAACTGCATCAGAAAAAGAAAATGATGGTAACGCAATCAAATACTTCCCCTCTTCCCTCCCCCCGAACCCTTTACCCCCCTGCGATCTGGTCAATTGTATCAATCTTCCTAACCCATGCCCTCCTGTCCCCACCCCTACTGGGACACTCCATTATTTTTTATACTCCTAGCTCCCCCCCTGGTTGGGCCTGCATCCAGCTCTGCAACAATTCCCCCGAGGCCACCCCCGGACAGGCAAGCCACTTTCCCCACTGTTTCTCAAATTTATCCACCGCACCTCTTTTCACATACACCTTCAGCTCCAACCAGTGTTATTCAGTAATTTCTTCACTTCCCTCACCCTCAGCGGGGCAGCATCCAACCATTGCATGACAATAGAATTGCGCACCTGATATAGCACCTTCGCAATCGCCAGCTGTTGTTTTCTGTTAATCTTGAGCTCTCCCACAAACCCTAACATGCACACTTTTGGATTCCTTGGCACAGTCACTCCAAATACTCTGTGTATCATTTCCAGCGACACATATTAGATATTAAAAAAATGGGCTTAGACAAGAAGGTGCAAAATGGTCGAGTTGTTAAAGGGTTAAGTTGAGTTTGTTGCTCTCAATCTATTCTTCAAATTTATTGTATATTTAGACGAAAAAGCAGAACTAATGCTCTAGAAAAATTCTGTACACTGTGATTTAACCCTTTCCTAACTGCATTTTTTTATCATACTATCAGCTAGGGTTTATGGGAGGGTGTCTCCTATGCAATAAAGAGCTGCGGTCATCGCAGCCACAATTCACTGCTTTTATCCTGTTAGATGCTGGCAACAGCACCTGCCATACCTCTCCTCCCCAACAACATAGATCATTAAACATTTATTTTTATTTTTATATATAATTTTGGTATCTCTGTGAATATATTAACACACAACAGCACAAGTAAAATGACACATGTACAAGTTCCTTCACCATGAGTGTCACTATCAGGAGCACAATACTGTATACATGACTTTTGAAGTCTTTCATACACACAATATTGCTGCTTATTGGTACTATACAGGTAATCCCAAACACACACTTCTTACACACATGCAACAGGATAACACATATTTGAAAGAAATCTACCAATAAAAGCAAGCTAGATAAACCAGGGACACTTACTCATAGATCCAGCATTGTGATTGTGGGGATCTTCCTATATCTGTTATGTTAATGAGCATGAAAGGCTACTGGGGTGGTTCCCAGATCCCCTCCATACTGCAGCTTCACAGGATGTCAGACAGCCTGTTTTAGACAAAGTGGAACCCTGGGCAAAACTAAAAGAGGGGCCCCAAAATAAAACTATTTTATGAATAATCACAGTCAGTAAGAGACTCCCTTAAGCCCTTCACTATAATAACACTATGTAGTTTATGAACAGTAGTAGGGTAAGGAAATGTGTAAAATGGGACTGTAGGAGAATGTTATAGGAGATAGGCAAAATGATAGGTAGATTGATTGCAGAAGATAAATATGAAAGTTGATATAGATTTCTAGATGCAGAAATATAAAATAGATTATATATACAGTAGATAGAAGATATATAGATATGAGAGATAAATACATTAGAAGATAGATAAATAATAGATAGATAGATAGATAGATAGATAGATAGATAGATAGATAGATAGATACTTGTAGAAATTTCAAAACAGCACACAAAAGTAAGGGAGAAGTGGGTGCAAGATCACTAAGATCGGGCTCTAGATCCCGAAAATAACACGAAAGGTAAGCAGCACTCCAAGGCATCAGATGTCAGAAAGCAAAAAAGGTGTTTTTATTCCATGTTTAGGAGTACAACAAGGTACAAGCCTGGAAAGGCTCCCTGGAGCCGAAACATCGCTGTTGTACCTTGTTGTACTCCTAAGCATGGAATAAAATCACCTTTTTGGAGTGCTGCTTACCTTACATGTTATTTAGATAGATAGATAGATAGGTAGATGGATAGATAGATAGATAGATAGATAACCAAAGTTTAGTAACCCTTCTACTGCCATGCATTTCTGGATATTTGGTTGCATTATTGAGCCGAGAATTTTTTACAATTTTAAAGTTTACAAATAAAAACAAATTTACAGCAAAAAGAATTATAGTAAATCTCAACAAGCCATATATTTTGGAAAAGCAGACACTTGCCCCACTTTCAATATTGTATAAACGAGTTTATAGACATAGGGGCCTTCATGCAATTTGATGTAACATTTTATAAAAAATACATAAAATTTGACTTTGATTGCAAAAAATGTGCTCCAAACAGAAAATATTTACCTTAATATCTCCTAAATGTAGAGTTTACAGATACCTCATAATCATATGTTCACATGAATCAATTATAAACTGAAATAATTAAATATCTGCTTTTCAGCTAGAAATTTTAAGACAACCTGCAAACTATAGCTATAAAACAGATTCAAAAGTAAAGGCACCCATAAAACCTATATATTTTTTCAAAGCAGACAACCAGTGATCGCATTTGCCATGATTAACAGTTGACCACATGTACCACTATCATATAAGTTTGTGTCAAACACAAATTATTAAACAAAAAGTGCATTAAAAATGCCATGTAAACGAAATCAAATCTCAGGTTTACACACAAATAGGCATTTAAAAATAATAACACAAAGTGGGCAGATTTATATATACCACAATACACAACAAGAATTTACCAAAAAATTCTGAAACAAAAACCATGCCATATTTGGTTGATATCCACAATAAAAAAAAAGCTCATATTCTGTCAAAATCCATGTTGTTTCACCCAGAAATCACCATGTAAAAAAGAATAACTTGGATGATGAAATAAAAACCTTTATTCAGGAACATGTGGATGTTTTACGTGTTACATATAACTTTGTAGACATGTTCTGGGTCGCAGTGTTAATATGTAGCCACATTAGGTGAAGAGGTTCAAATGTTCATCGTATCACTCAATTTTTGCAAAAAAAACCATCACAAATCAAAAGGCAATAGGAAAGCAAGTGTGTTCTTAGATTGTTCTGGATAGGAGATGGTTAAAAACCTGAAAATTAGCTGATCTTATCCCTTATCAAAAAGTAGTAACATATAAAGTCAATATTTTAATTATCTGTGAGGTGCAGCATCTCCCATGTGCAGCAAATTCTCCCTGTAGCCTGATGGCTAAGAATCTGTAGGGGGGACACAATTCAAAGGGCTATATCTGTGGCTCTGTGACACCTGGATACTAACTACTTTTTTCTTATGAAAGAAGAGAGTCTGCTATATTAATCTGTATTGTGCTTCTAGGTGTCAGGAAAATTGAGATATTAACTGTTAAAATTCTTTTGGGAGTGATTTTTTATGTATAAAAATCGTACTAAAATTCTCACTTTAAACATCTCTGGATCCATGGTACCTAGAAACACAATTTTTTTATTTGAAAGAAGAGATTATCCTCTTTCAGGGGGGCCTTGGCATATTTCCAGTTTGCCTCCCCTAATGCCGGTTCCTGCTGTCGCTCCTCTCTTGATCTATCTGCAGCCCCCCCACCCTCTGCCTGATTTAATGTCACTTCTGCTTCGGTAGTTTTAGCACATAGAGGAAGGTGGAAGTACTCCTTACACAGTGTAACAGCTTGCAAATCTTTGGACGGGCTCTATAAGACTTCCCAATACCCTCCAAGGCCCTTTAGCATAAGTTGATTTTAGAATTAATGAGCACCACAGCCACAGTGCCTGGATCTATGAGGAAGTGTCCCTGGTTTATCAGGTTTTAATTTGATGGTAGATTTTCTTTAAAGGGTAACAAGTAAATTTCTTCTTTGCAGGTATGGGCACATATTAAGGAGAAGTAAGAAAATACATATTAATCTCCAAATCTGGGTTTCATCTCTTGAGTTTGACCAGATGTAAATGATCATATGTCATTTTGGAGGTGGTGGTCTGTCTTCTCTCACCTCTCCTTCTGGTTATATCAGAGGGGGATGGGTAATCTTATGAGTAGGTATAATGTTGGAGGACAGGCTCCCAAGCAGGATTTTTTATATCACCCTGAAGGTGATATATTTATAGGTAAAAGGGTGCTTTTTAACATAAAAGTAGAAATCCCAAAAAGGATATTTCATAACCCCTTTGTGAGAACTGTTCATTTAGGGTGGTAAAAAGTCTTTTAAGGACTGTAGGTACATGTATCAGCTCATAAATGTGCACCAGTTGATCACTGCTTCTGCTACAGTATCTCCTTATCTAATAGCACTGAACTATTTACTGTCTGTGGTCCAATAGTATAGGTGGGGGTTCCACACAGAACTTGTCTATACAAGCACTATACATACACTGGACATTAAAGAGGGTTATCTAACTCAAAACATTTGCACTGTGGATTCCACAGGTATGTTACTGACTGAATGTAGCAAGATACTTTAAACAATCAGTATACACGATCAACAGTCTCTGGATGGGTTGGCTCAATATTGTCAAAACAGGCAAAATCAATGTGTAAAGAGTTTTAGAAATCAGAATGAGAAATCAGGACCCCTAATAACACTTACCTAAATGATCAGTGCAGGATTCACAGAAACAGTGCCCACATACAGTGAACGTATAAAATCACTGCTCTGCTCTCCATCAGCTGTAACAAGTGCTGTGAACATTTTAAGGCTGAGTCCAGAAGAATGCTTATTGTGCCTTTTGCATTTTTGTGCAAAAATTTGGTAAGTAATAAACATCAGCAAACTCGAAGCCGCATCAAAGTCATGGCTAGTTGCTGTGGAAGTTAATATGCCGGATTGACTGTTTGGCAATATGTCCGGGGCATGTGTGACGTACTTGAACCCCAAACCCAAATGGAAAGTTTGGATCCTATCATCTCCAGTAGGAACCCATGTGATACAGAAGGACCCCACACTGGAATGCTGGACTTCTGGCTCATGGACTACTTTATTTAATGCTTCATTTGGCTATAATGATCCCTGTATTTTATGTGCTCTGGAATATAATACCATTGTTTGCACTTATTAATTTTATATTTATTAATCCTCAGGAGTGCAATCTGTCTTTTTAAAGGCACAGAGAGGGAGAATACTATTTTAAATACATTTGTTTTCTGGCTTACTTCTCTCAAAAAAAATCTATATCTAGGGCGCCACATTTATTTTGTGTTTTTTTTTCTTTATTGGAATCTTGCAATAAATAGCTGATGAAAACTTGAGTTAATAAGAACTTCTTTTCTGATCCCAACTCCTTAGTTATCTGAAACACTGCTGTGCAGGCAGGTGTACTAGAAAGTAACAATTAAAAGAAAGAAGGCATTAAGAACATTTTTATAGCTTTGATATAGATGTTCAATAAACTTTTTTAGACCACATTTAACCTTGGGGCTTTTAGGTAAATAGCTATGACCTAATATAAAAAGAATTTACTGAAAGACATAAAACTCAAATTGTACTATATGTTCATCTCAAATTAAGGCTACTACACATCTTTAAGGCAAGAAAGATATCACAGTAAACTGCTCATTCTTAATTTTTAGTGTGATCAGAGTTGTAGCTTTAGGCCAGATAAAATGTGTGACCTTGTGCAGGTGGAATTTATGTGTTACATTTAGTTTGTGACCTGGTTATTCAAGTGAGTACACCATGAATTTACCTCATCTGCTTCTATCCTATAACAGAGCAAGGAGTAAACTGTTTTATCCCCATTGAGTATTTTAGGAAATTTAATAGTAATAAGATGAATCAAACCCTAAACAAGGTTCCCAAGTTTTGGCCCTTGTGTATAAATAAAAAATAACAATGTAATTTAACAAAACAAAGACCAACATGCAAAAAAAGTTGGGCACATTTACTAAGGGCTTTATCCAGGTGAAAACTGATTGCACGGGTATTTAAGAAGTGTCTGCACACAAGACCCTTTCGTGGTGAAGCTGCACTAGCCTCCATGCAACACAAATTAGGGGGTGTTCCGTTGCTTGGTCTGACTGAGCGCTGTATTTAACATGCAAATTGTGTTGCACATCCTATGTTGGGCCAGTGCATGGAAGCGACAGATTCATGATTTCTGGCACACATTTTAATGAATGTGTCACACTCAGCATTATACAAGAAAAGAACACTTTTAGTGAAGTTTCCATCTTTCTAAGTAAATGTGCCCCAGTTTGTGAGAAATTAAGTACATTATTATTGCTTTGGTAGGAATTATCATATTTTATAGGTAGATTGTAAATGACAAGTAATGCTACTCAATAAACATTGATCATCAGCAAGTGTGACCTCTTTGAAAGCATACGTTTCTGAAGTTTATTGATTTGATGCATCAAGACATGTGCTAACACAATTCAAAAGGAGGGAAGGCGCTAAAAGAGAACTAAAAGAAACAGTTGTTTTTGCATTTTAATCTAGTAAGGTTTGTAAGGCCATAAAAATATGAATTGATATTTTCATAGGTCAGAGTTTGCAATTCTTATGCAATGATAAGAAAAATGTTACTGTAATCTCATAGGTTGGATGGTTAATATTTAAGCACTTTAAGACTGGACAATTGTTTTCCAGAAAAGATCTCTTCTACGTTAAAAGAACATGGCAAGATGCATAAAATTAGCAAACCTGTATTTGAACAAAGCGAATGATTACATTTACTTATAATAGTGCAAACTGCACTAAAAGTGTGTTTGCCTGTGTATAATGCTGGCGTGCGCCAGATATGTGTCTCACACACTTCTCAAATACCTGTGCAAGCAGTTTGCACTGAAAAAACGTGCTAAATCTGACAGAAAACTGGCGCACGGCCCTTAGTAAATGTGGGCCAATATCTTTTGGATAGATGAGATAAAAATGTAGACAATGGCCATTATGTACACAACATCTGAGCACAAACACCACATGATGTATGTAAACTTGAGGTGATCATTTGGCTTATACTTCAGTCACAGAACCTGGAGACTTTTAAGATGGTGGGTTTGGACAGCCATTCTGTAAGAATAAGGCTTCCAAATAGCAGAAATTCAGCCACAGAACCTGAGCTCCTGTTTCAGCCAACCATCCAATGTGTAAAAGGCATTGTAATGTATCTAAAATGTCAGATATAAAGGGAATACGGGGGCTTGGGAAATTTAAAATCTACCTGCCTAATCATTTTGTTCTTGAAAGATAAACCACTGCCAGAGGTACCTTACAGCGGCTCTCTCCATTAACTACAAGTAAATGACTATGAATAAGGCCGAAATGCGTAGGTCTGTATATTGGACTCTTTGAATACATGTTCCCTGTTTTAATACTTTGTATTCAATAAAAGAAGATTACTACTACTTATGGCTTTCAAGTCTTTGAAGCAGTGCCGGGATAACACCTTTGTTTTAAAGATGAGTGGGCCAAAATGCCTATGTTACAGATTGCAAAATGGGATCTAGAGACTTTTGCATCAATGAGTGAAACACATACTACATACCTCTCATAGATTTTAACATACCACAAGATTATTCATAGAAATATGAAATAAATATAAAGACTCTTTCGTATAACTGTGAACTAAACTGCACAGTATTGACATGATGCTGCTATTTGTCTAATATAGTATTGTATAGTAAGGCTAGCGCAGTTCAGAATTTAACAGCATAATAATTCCCTATTATGTTGTGAGTGCCATTCATATGAGCCACATTCAGAGCAAGAAATACATTTGATATATAGAAAAAACCCTAACATTGAGATTAACCAATTCATGTAAACTATAAACATTTAAAGGGATCCCTTTCTTAAAAGAATTGACATTTTGAGTGTTACTTTCCTCGCTTTTTTGCTGCCTGATTGGATTTACATTGGTAATTGACATTCTATCATCATTTTTTCATAAGCTGGTTCATAAACAAGCTGTATTTGAGATGTAAATGATACATATTAACAAAGTCACATCAAATGCTATTACAGGCGGTCCCCTACTTAAGGACACCCGACTTACAGACAACCCATGAAATCAAAGCCATTGCTGAAATTCCCATCCTAAATAAGGGTGTGACTTGTCCTGCTGAGAAATACCAGTTCTCAACAACAACAAATGTGACTGCAGGATGTCCTGCGAAATTCCTTGCGCTACTAGACCTCCTTGTGACACTGTTAGGAATGCTTAACTTTCAATTTTGATGTGAGCCTCCATAAAGTCTTTATACTCTACTTGGACAAGTTTATTGAATCATGTCGATTCACATTAAAAAACAGGTATTTCCTGGCTGCAGAGAGCCTGTAGCATAAATCAACAATGAGATTTCTTTTTATATGGAGTTGGGTAGTGATGTTCTTGGCAAAAGGCTGACACATTTTTTACCACAAAATAAAGTCCTGTTGTAGGTTCCACCTATAGAGAGTAAGATTATAATAGATTTCCAAAAAAATAGGTTATTTTGCATGTAATATCCTTCCCTTAGTTAAATATGTATCCTGAATGCTTGTATGCAATAAGCATATTACAATCAGAATCTAAAGTAATGATCTTTACATGGCATTACTTGTATTGTCAGACCTTTTTATATTTGAATCATGTTTTTAAGTTAATTTTCTTTCAGCAAAAGACATAAAATGATTGCAGCATGCACCAAGGCTGGAACTGTTGTTAAGTGTATCTTTTCCGTCGTTCTTAAGAGGAGCTCATGCATGATAAATAAAGAAGAACGATAGTTGAAGCCCTTGTACAGAAAACACTTGTAGCAATATGTAGAGAACGCAAGATCCTCTATAGGTTCTAAGGGATGATGAACGCCCAGGTTAGTAGGATGTAGATCTAATATGGACTGGCAAGTGTAAGCTATTAAAGGAACATACCACCAAAGATCTAACCTGAAAGGAGATCGGGTGGTAGTGGTATATGGATGGGAGAATTGAAGGGTAATCCTAAAGCCACTGCAATATTTTTATAACTTTTAATTAAAATATATGAGTTTCTAAGAGGACTAATGGGGAATGAGAAGTAAGGAGCTGAGGATAAAGGAAGTGGGGGGGGGGGGGGGCGGGGGGGTGGGGCGTGGTCGGGGGGGGGGGGGGGGGGGGGGTGGGGGGGGGGGGGGGGGGGTGGGGGGGTGGGGTGGGGGTGTGGGGTTGGGGGGGGGGGGTGGGGGGGGGGGGGGGGGGGGGGGGTGGGGGGGGTGGGGGGGGGGGGGGGGGGGGGGGGGGGGGGGGGGGGGGTGGGGGGGGTGGGGGGGGGGGGGGGGGGTGGGGGGGGGGGGGGGGGGGGGGGGGGGGGGGGGGGGTGGGCGGGGGGGGGGTGGGGGGGGGGGGGGTGGGGGGGGGCGGGGGGGGGGGGGGGAAGAACAAAACAACAAAAGACAAACCAGCCCAACCCCAACACAAAAAACGGGGGGGGGGGGGGGGGTGGGGGGGGGGGGGTGGGGGTGGGAGGCCCGTCGGCCCGCGCGCCAGCTTAAAACAACACAAAAAAAAGAAGTTGTTTGTTGGGGGTGGGGGGGGGGGTGGGGGGGGGGGGGGTGGGGGGGGGGGGGGGGGGGGGGGGGGGTGGGTGGGGGGGGGGGGGGGGGGGGGGGGGGGGGGGGGGGGGGGGGGGGGGGGGGGGGGGGGGGGGGGGGGGGGGGGGGGGGGGGGGGGGGGGGGGGGGGGGGGGGGGGGGGTGGGGGGGGTGGGGCGGGGGGGGGGGGGTGGGGGGGGGGGGTGGGGTGTGGGGGGGGGGGGGGGGGGGGGGGGGCCCCAGGATTCCTATTGATCATCCTTACCAGATATATTTCGGCGCACAGTATGAGGAGCTGCGTCGCCTCGTCCCAAGGCCTGCCTCTGACATATATGCCTTCTTTGTATGTTTTATACTTTCTTCATGGTGGCGCAGATGAGCAGTAGCGAGCAGAGGGTCCAATATTGGCCCTTCGTGTTGTTTATTTTGTCCTCTCTTTGTCCATTCGGTATTAATATTTTTGCACTACAATTGTATATTATGCTTGGTCCAGTGTATGCATCTGATATTTGGGGATGCGCGGACATCCTCTGTTAGTGCTTTATTTTGTTAGCGCCTGTCCTTTGTTGTTCTTGGTAACAGTGCATCTCTACAGTCCTTTGTGTGTGTGTGGTCAGGTCGTTGGCCCGCTGACATTGTTGGCTCCTGACGGGACGTTAGCTCTGCCTAGGCTGCTCCATTGTAGTTAGACATGTTATACCTACTATAACATGTAAAATAAACTTCAATACATTATTAGAATTATGCCAGTACTGACTAACATATTTTCTGAAAAATATTGAAAACTGAAAAGGTGCATTTTGTAATAAAAAACAAGATCCCTTGTGTAATACTGAGATCATAGGCTCAACGTTTCTTATGCTATTAATGAGCTAAGAATCTACTCACTCATAGTTGATCTAAATACACTGAGATTCGACTGCATCAAAGTTTATATGTGAAAAGTGTGACAGCACATGCTGAGACTGGAAAATATAAACCAGGAACAGGGCCAAGTACAAGTAAAGTGTGAGATACAAAACTGCAATAATTACAATTTTTAAGCTATAAGTTTGTAGCATGTGATGAGGAAGGGATCATATCTTATTCTTGTTGCTAACATATATAAACACAAATCACAACAAACATAGGTCACCTTACAGGAGGAGTGAGGAAACGGGGGAGTTTACCGTTTAGTGTTGTTTTTTTGCAAAATAAAAGCTAAAATTAAAATGTCACTTGGACTTTTTAGAGTGCGCTCACTGAAAACTAACACACCTTTGTTTGGGTCCTGAAACAGAAATCCAGGGGTGGAACAGACAGATCACCTAAACCAACGGAACAACAGTGTTAGCGCACTTGATACGGCCAGCATGCTGGATGTAGATTCAGGATAGGATGCTCAGGGGGCCCCTGGGTAAAGATCAGAGGTGTGATACTTACCGCTATACTTTTTTAATCCACAAATTAATTTTCAGGACATCCATTCACATGAATATACAAATCATAATTAATAGTAGTACTAATATGGATAAAAACTATTATGTTTAGAAAAATAAAATGCTTAGTTTAGTTGTTTTTTGTGTAATTTAATCTAATATCTTTTTTCTTGATTTTGTCATGATGGAACTGAGTTCATCTATGGTGTATATTCAGAATGGCCAGTAACTACATGTTGGGTTTCATTAAATTTCACAGGCAGAGTACAGACCCAATTGGTCATGTGCCAGTGAGAAACTGTGTGACTTCTCTGCACCCTTGAAATTGAATACAGCGGGGTCGCTTTACTAAGGCCCGAATTACTTTTTCGTCGGTGTTCCATGAAATCACCGATTGCGCTGATTGCCCGGATTTTGGTGCATGCGAGCAGATTGTGGCGGCATCGCGCAGCATGCACTCACGCAATGGGGGGGCGTCGGCCGTGGGAAACCAACGGATTTGAAAAAAACGCTAGAAGTTTTTAAAAAAAATGTGCCCCGCTTATTTGCCCCAGAAGACGGTGAACTCACGATAACGCCGACAGACTTCAGCGCAGCATCGACACCTGGTGACATGGGGTTGCACTACTTAGTGAATCGTGAAGACCGCTAATCCTTGACGAGGAACCTTCGCTGGATCACGAACTGGACCGGGTAGTAAATGAGCCCCAGGTGATGTCCTAATGGCAGTCATGAGCCGTTCAGAGCCACCAATAACGGTGCTTTATCATATGCCTTAATAATCTATTATGTGTTAAACTATATGGTTTTAATTACTGTTCTAAATATCGTACATTTTTCAGAAACAATCGGAGTTTACTTGAAAAATTTTATGAGTCTTATGTCATTGTATTATGCCACTCTTATTGTTCAGAAAGTGGAAAACCATGACTGTGTCAGTCACATAATTCAGCAGAATAGACAGTCTGGATACATCAGTTTCTCAAGTCGATGATACATGGTTTTACCAGCTCTAAACAGTCAAGAGTAAGTCTTCAGTCATCTACATAGTGGATTTCTCATACCCACCTCAAAGCACAAATCTCGTCATGAATCCAATTTCACACAGCTTTTGTCTTACCGTTCACTTTAAGCTTTGTTTGAATGATACGGAAGTGTGAAGGTTAAACACGCTGCGACAAATGAACCACACCATGTAAAGCACTATTATATTAGGCTCATAGGAGTGACATTAGGGGGTCAGACATTGCCATCATCACTAGTGAAGGTCCATGAGCACAGTGACCCAAGGGGCACTCATTGTGTATCCAATTGGGGAGTCAGATGGATCCGTTTTGGTATAGAGGTGTACTGAGCAGTTTTGTGCCACCCTGGTCCTTTTGTGCATATGAGTGTAACAATCAATGGTTTGTGCACTAGATCGCTAAGACACTATGAACACATTTACAAAAAATAGTGCAAACTGTGCAGTTTGCATTGTAATGTAAGAGGGCACTAGATTCAGTTGGAATTCTAATCTGTGCGCTCCCTGCACGCTACAAAGAGTGAACCAACTTTTTCTTTGCACTGAATGAGCACCGGAACGCCCCATTAGTACCAGAAATTTGTGTCCGGTAAACACATATGAGTCATGTGCGACACACCAATTATCAAAAAGGAATATTCTGAGACATCCTTTATATACACTCGCCGGCCACTTTATTAGGTACCCATGCTAGTAAGTGTTGGACCCCCTCTTTTTGCTTCAGAACTGCCTCAACTTCGTGGCATAGATTCAACAAGGTGTGGACGCTCCTCAGAGATTGGTCATATTGCATGATGGCCACACATTAGTTGCCGCAGATTTTCGGCTTGCACATCCATGATGCGAATCTCCATTCCCCACATCCAAAGATGCTCGTATTGGATTGAGATATTGACGTGGAGGCCATTTGAGTACAGTGAACTCATTGTTCTGTTCACAGAAACCTGTAGAGATGATTCCAGCTTTTATGACATGGTGCATTATCCTGCTGAAGAGCCTCCCAGATGCCATTGGTCCATTGTGGTCCATAAAGGGATGGATATGTCAGACACAACTACTCAGGAAATTTGGGCATACCACGATGCTCAATTGTTACAAGGGCCCAAAGAGTGTCACAGAAATATATCCCAACACCATGGACACCAACCACCACCAGCCTGACACCGTTTTACACAGCAGGATGGATCCATGCTTTCATGTGGTGTTGACGCCAAATTCTATCTGCCATCCAATGTCCGCAGCATAGAGAATCGAACCATCAGACCAGGCAACGTTTTTCCACTCTTCTACTGTCAATTTGATGCTTGCCAAATTGTAGTCCTCAGTTTCCTGTTCTTAGCTGAAAGGAGTGGCACCCGTGTGGTCTTTGCGCTGTAGGCCCATCTGCCTCAACAGTTATCGACTAACTGTGCGGTCAAGATTGCTCTTCTGCCTACCTTGGTTGTAATGGGGGCGATTGCGTCACTGTTCCTTTATAGCTCAACCAGTTGCCCTTCTCCCTGACTCTGCTGCAACAAGACACTTTCTGCACCCAGAACTGCCGCCACTGGATGTTTTTTCTTTTTCGGACCATTCTACCTTAAACCCAGAGATGGTTGTGCGTGGAACAATCACCCGTAAGATCAGCAGTTCTCAATACGCAGACCAGCCTTTCTGGCACCAACAAACCCTGCCACGTTCAAAGGCACTCCAATCACCTTTCTCTCCCATACTGATCTCGGTTGAACTGCAGGGATTGCTTGACATGTCACATGCCTAATGCACTAAGTTGCCGCAACTTGATTGGCTGATTAGAAATTAAAGTGTTTAACGAGGCAGTTGGACAGGGGTTACCTAAAAGTGGCCGGTGAGTGTCATATTATTATATAATATATATATATATTATACCTACACTAACCTATAACTTTACCATCTTTGCTTGAAAAAGGCGTCTGGTTTAGAGCGGAAGAAACGTAGAACACTTGGTTCTTTTTGTGTTTGTGCCACTTTTGTTAATTTTGCTTATGAGAGATCAATGTGGCTTCATCACCCAGCAAACAGGATGCTGCGGTGATTATTCAGGACAAACAAAATAATATGATAGCAGTGCTTTATCTGGCTAGCTCTAATTAGAACGATTGTGTAGTGCACTGTTGCACATTTGGCCACAGATATTTAGCTGGGTTGTAGATTGCTAAGATGGCAAACTAGCTGGTTCCATAAATGTTCCATTTGATAAATCAATTAGACAAGCTTAAAAATAGTTGAAATCAAAGACCCATTGCGAATTCCCATCCTAAATAAGGGTGTAGGATTGGTCCTGTGAGAAAATACCAGTTCTCAACAACAACAATGTGACTGCAGGATCTGCGAATTCCTTGCGCTGACTAGACCGCCTTGTGACACACGTAGGAATGCTTACTTTCAATTTTGATGTGACCTCCATAAAAGTCTTTATACTCTACTTGGAAAGTTTATGAATCATGTCCGATTGATAATTCTTGGTCCAATTACACCAAAAATTTTTAAACTCCAATTGTCACTGGGGCAAAAGAAAAAAAAAATTGTCTAGAACTTCCATTATAAAATATACAGTTTCGACTTACATACAAATTCAACTTAAGAACAAACCTCCAGACCCTATCTTGTATGTAACCCGGGGACTGCCTGTATTTAGGAGGTTTTCTGGTGATGTATTTATAAGCTCAGCTTTGCTTGCAGTCATTCAATATATTGATTTTTATTAAATGTTGATCATGGTGCAATGTTTTTGTTGAAAAGGAAATGAATGCACTTCAGAAGAGCAGATGTCTAACACCTCAAAACTAATAAAATTGTGTTGATCGAAAAAATGTTTTTTTTAGCAGAATTGAACACTTATTCATATAATTCATATTCATATTATTTCCTTCTTACAGATTTTGGTAAGTATTTTGTAATTATTGTATGACTTAGGTGACCCGTCAGATTTATATTTTTTGAATGTCGTCTTTTTATCCTTAACTGCCCTTTTAATGTTAGCTGTAAGCCACGTGGGGTGTAATCTAGCTCATCTATACTTGTTACCTACAGGAATAAATTTTGAAGTATAATGACCCAGTATAGATTTGAATGTCTCCCATTTAACATTAGTATCCCCATGTGACAGTATCTGATTCAATGTTTTCAATTTTCCCACATGTTTTTGTCCTTAACAGTTTAAGAGGAAAATAATTATGTTATGATCGCTGTTCCCAAGGGTTTCCCAGAAAATGAAATTTTCGTATTTTTAGAAATCCCAAGGTCCAACAAAGCATCACCTTTTGTGGGATCTTCTGCAAGCTGTACCATAAAATTATACTGCAGAAAGTGGATAAAATGTCCCCCCTTCATAGATGAAGAAGACCCCTGACCCCAATTTATATTTGGAAAGTTAAAGTCTCTTATGATCACTACTGTCCCCTCCTGTGCAGCCCACTCCATGCACTCCATGGGGCATATTTATCAGGACCTTTGCGCCACGTCAGATCTAGCATTCAATTAATAAAAGACAGTGAAGAACAGTGTTTACAGTGTAGAATAACACATTACAGATGTTTACAGATGTTTTCCTTGTAAGAACACATTGAAAGAACACTATTCTTCACTTTGCATGTGTTCGCGCGTGTCTCCCGCTAAGTTAGGAGATGTGCACGAACATCTGGAATGGGAAGAATAGTGTTCTTTCAATGTGTTCTGCACTTAAATGATCCTGTGTTCACTGTTTTCACTGTTTTTATCCTATTCTTCACTTTGCAGATGTGCGCCCGTGTCTCCGAACTTATCGGAAGACATGCGAGAACACCTGCAAAGTGAAGAATAGTGTTATTTCATTGTGTTCTTGCAAGGAAAACATCTGTAAACATCAGCAATGTATTATTCTGCACTGTTCTTTTAATGTGTTCTTTCAGTGAAAAAATGCTCGGATCTCCCATTGACTTTAATGGGGTTCGTTATTCGATATGAGCATTAGAGCATCGGGAAAAGTTTGTATCGAATAACGAGCACCCAAGCATTTTAGTGCGCACTCATCTCTAATAGTAATGCTAAAACAGACAAAGGTTTTCCACATTTTTTTCCATGATTTTATTCAGTAAAACTGCCCATAATCTCCCAAAAAAGAAATCAGATGCCCACATTAGTGGGAAAGAGAGCCTATTGGCTTTTTGGGGGCAGATTTTGCCAGAAAAAAATTAAGGTGCTTTATCTTATTTTCAGTTCTGGGGTTTCTCATGCCAGAACACTGGAAATACATAAAGTGTGAATTCCAGATCAAGGAATTTATGTGGGGGGAAAGGAGCATTTTGGGGCCACATGTATTTTCCAAAAAGTGCAACAGCAAAATACACAGGGAAAATCATAATTTTAGATGAATGTTCCATTCTAGTGTTGCATGCCATATCCAGCTTCTGCTACTATAAAAAGTCAGTTCTCTTCTTATGCTTTGTTTTCAAATTTTATAAACGAATGAATGAGTACATTATGAATTTGAGACATAATTTGTTGACTTACATTGTATCATCTGACAACTGCATAATTAAAACGATTAATCCCATTAACATTTTTTAATGTTGGAGACTACAATATTTTAGGAATTTGCCAAAGTATTAAGAACTCTGACCCAACAAATGAAAATTACTAGTTTTCTATAAACACATAATTTCAGTGCCAAATGTATTGTGTCCAACCCAGTCAATTGATTAGTTCTTATGTTAGTTCTCATTTTAGGAACACCCTAATGTGGCCATTATCTTTGTTTCAAGAACTACAACAGGCAGGGGCAGATTAAGGTTTTTTTTTCAATAAAGTAAATGTTATTAGTACTAATATGTATATAGCTCCTCCTGTAATAAATATGTACAGCCCTCCAGTAACACATATAAACAGCTTCCTAGTAACACATAATACATATTCTTTAAAACAATATAATGAAACTGTACTTTCCTTTTCATCAGTCAGAGATGTCTGTATCCAGAATGTGATATCACTGCACTGCCTGCGCCAAGGCAGTCTTGTGCACTCCTCTGTATATGGTGGGGCAGAGAGCATATTGTTGCCTCACTCTGCCTGTTTTAACAGAAAAGGTGAGTAGCCAGACCAAATTGAATCCCTGCTCATATAGTGGCTCATGTGGATGACCATGAATCAGCCACAAATCGGCTGTGGGGTGACAATGGGGTTAGATTATCAGGGTACAGGTGTATATTCACTTTGATCCGGCTTCTGACATTGTACTAACAAACTGACACATAGAAAGAGAGATGAGACAGATGAGAGATGCATGAAATACCTATTGCACAGAGGCTGACAGACAAAAGCTGACAGACTTTTACACTGTCAGCACTGCTACATCTCACAGATATGTGCCTGCCTCCCCCTTCCCCAGGATAACTTATCTGCCTGGAGTTTGTAGTTTGCAGCTTCTCTCTGCTCACAATGTGGTGCTGGAAGGAAGTGATGAGTGTCTGTGAGCTCCGTGCTGGGCTGCAGGGGGTAGGGCTACAGGCACAGCGCAAAGGGAGACAGAAACCTCAGCAGCACAGTGTCAAAGAGAAATCCAAGATGATGGTCCCCCAACCCCCAGTCAGAAGTTACAGGGTCATATCTAGGGGCAACTATTTTGTCTACACTTAACTAAATTGTCTACACCAGGACAGGTTGGACTTATATAGAGAATGTGTTATTTTGCTATCCTAAGTACATATAAGAAACTTGTCTTCATGGGTATATCCCTTTAAAGGCTCACCTAAGCTAGAACATTTTAATTTTATTGTAAAAATCACCATATGAGGGCTTATTTTTTGTGGGATGAGGGCATCATTTTTGCAGTGGCAATATCGCATTTAATGCATTTTATTAACTTATTTTGGGGGGATACAATTCAGCATTGTAACAGCGACATGTTACTTTTATTCTATAGGTCAGTAATATTATGACAACATCCCATTTTATGTTTGATTTCTTTATGCAGAATAAAAACCTGAGGAGAAAAATCACTTGTTTTTGTATAGCCATTTTCTATGAAGCATACCATTTTTATTTTTTTGTTAACAAAGATGGAACTAGTTTTTTTGTGCAATGAGCTCTACTGTTTATTGGTATCATGTCAGGATTACTTGTTACTTTTAGATAACTATTTGTGAGGATAGATGTTCAAAAATCATAATCTTTGGCATGTCTTTTTCAAATTTGGTGTATACTGTACATTTTGGATATGACATTTAGGGAGCATTTTATCTTTTTTTTTTACTTTTATATCTTTAAAATAAATGTTTGCACTGTTTTTTGAGGACTTGAGCAAGTGGTCTCTTGTTTGGACATAAACACTGGAATAATAATGATGTATTTTAATTTTTGGCCAGCCTATGCACGTGTATATGTTTGACTGTGGTGCGTACAGGGTTAAACAGTCGAGATTGCAACTATTGCAGTCCGGGCTGTTAGTGTGGTGGGCTTGACTACCAAATACAGAAGTAGGGACACCTAGCATCATATAAAGCTGCATAAAGTGCAACTGCCATAATTTTACACCAGTGAGAAAGCTAGGGTTATGGGCAAGGGAATTAGTACCAGCTGCATTGATGTCTGCAGGTTAATCCTGAACATGCTGATTTAGGGAGAGGGGTATGCTGTTTTGAGATTCCTCCCCATTCCTTAGGTCAATTTAGTAACATGTGATTGCTGTGTAGTTCACTGCGGTAATTGGTGACTGTTCTTAGGTAACCTGCCCTCATATTACACTGTAGGCGCTGCAGCAGCAATCACCACTGGACTTGTAGGCAAATGTAATTTTTTATATCGCTCATATTGCTGCTCATTGGTCGATTTAAAAAGCTTGACTATATGCTTTTTATTTCACATTGTTCTACTCATATTAAAGAAGCATCAAATAGCAATGAAAACTATTCAATAATCACAACATTCTTCCATTTGGTCCGAATTTCAGGGAAAATTCGATTTTTCGTGAATCCGAAGTTTACGGTGATTCATGAGAACTAAGTTTTTTTTCCTACTTTATTACCAAAATGGGGGCGAGCCCAACGTGTTACATGGGGCAGAGAACTCTGGGAGGAAGAAAGGAACACCCCCGATGACATCTGCAGACCTGTAAGCCAATCAGCGACCGACAGGCTTATGTGATGTCACACAGCCCTATAAAAACAGGCAGCCATTTCCAATTGCGGCATTTCACACTGCATGTGCTGTCTCCAGCTTCTATCTGTTTGTACTGTACTGTGCTCAAAACCTATCTTTCAACCCCCAAACGAAGAGGGGTGAAAAAGACCAACATAAACAGCAGAACAACGTAATCAATAGTACAAAATATAAGGCTAATTACATTATCATAGATATTTTGCACTTGCAATCATCATTACCTTTTTTTCCCCCTTCCCTATAGTGTGTGTTCAATTTTAGTTAATATTGTACTGTACTGTGCTGTAGCGATTTCTGCTTTTGTTGCTGAAGTTAATAGCAAGAAATCAGAGTAAAATCCACATAGTTGCACCAGTGATTTTTGCTCCTATTCCAGGGTGTCAGTTTTGGGGGATCGGTATACCCCAAATTGCTGGTCTTTTTTGTTGCTGAAGTAAATAGCAAGAAATCTGTGTAAAATCCACATAGTTGCAGCAGTGATTTTGCTCCTATTTCAGGGTGTCAGTTCTTGTGCTTCTGTATACCCCAAATTTCAAGTTTTTTGTTAGATAAAGTAGGTCTGTGTCAAATCAACATAGTTGATTAATCAATATGTCAGACAGAGAGGTGGCAGGTGGAGCAGGCACAGGTCGAAGCACAGTAAGGGGAAGTCACGGCAGGGGTGACTCTGTGAGGCCTCAGTGTGTTGATAAACAACCCAAAGGTTGTCGATTGGTTGACTAAGTCATCCACTTCCTCCCAAATGACATCTGACAACCCCAACCAAGAGTCCGGGGGCTCATCAGATACAACCCTTAGTTGGCATGGCCCAGGAGCAGGTCAGTGGCGCTCACCTGTCCTCCACTAGCCTCTGTCCTTTTCATTTCCCTCAGCCAGAGATATACTAGTTGGTCTGGATTCAGCGCCACTATACAGCGAGGATTAATTATTTGAGGAAAGCCAGCAGCTGCTTGGAAGTGAAGAGGTGGGGCAGACATCCCCTGCTTTGTGCAGTAGGCTGGAAAGTGGAGATGTGGAGAGTGGTACGGGAGGTTATGTTGCACTTGCATGTAGTCGAGCTGTGCATACTGAGACCGTTGGGGAGAATGATAATGTAGCCAATTACGAACACCCCACCCGCTGCATCAGATAAATTTTTAGGCTTTGGCCTCTTGCCAGGCAATTTCACAACAGGCTTTTTCAATACTTACATTTGCAGGCTATGGCTAGTGTGGAATATCCTGTACCAGCCTACTCTGCCACTGACTGGGACACTTTCGTGTTCCCTCCACACCCCATACCAATACTGTCTTTTAGTATTACCAAACTGAGCTGATCCAAAGTGTCATTTGTACTGCGCAAGGAAAGCCATTAAAAATAAGCCACAGCATTTGGAACTCATTTCCAGGTTCCCAAAATACTGCACAAAGTACTAAATGGTGCCAACAGAAGGCCTCATACAGCTCTGTAAGCTCAAATATAAAAAAAAAGGCCTTAGCGAGGTTTGCCCATAAAAGAAAATTCTCAAATATCAATCCCCTGGTGATGTTTACACAATAAAGATCATTTTTAACCCCTTACTTCACAATTTTACTCAGTTTTAGCTCATAAAGCTCCCTAGGCTGGTCAGTGTAAGATTATTAGGGTACAGGTTTATATATGCTTTCACTTAGCTTCTGAACATTCACCTGTATCTGAGATGAGATATGATGAGATCCATGAGATGCATATAACACACAGCGACATTCTCAGTTCTGCTACATTTCAGCTTTGCTATTTCTTCCATAACATACACTGTTAGCTCTGTTGTGCCTCCCTCCTCTGGATAAAGACCATAACTGCCTGTATCTTGTAGATTTATTCTCCTCACACTGCTGTTTGCCAGAAGGAAGTCTTATATGTGTGTGTGAGCTCGCCTTGGAATGCAAGGGGAGGGGTCAATGCAGAGAGAAGCTCAGTGCAGCGTCAGACAGGAGAACAATCTGAACTGCCCGATTCTAGGCTTTTGATTTATGGTTATGATCCTGGGGCAACCGAAATTGTATACACCAGGACTGATAGAGACAGGTGGAATTATATGTTTGAAATGCTGTATTTTTGTTAATAACAGTGAATTAGAGAATGTGTTATTTTGTCATCCTGCGTATAGTTAAGAATATTGTCTTCGTGGGAACATCCCTTTAAAGTTTGTACTCCACAGACGATTTTTCAAATATAATTTTTCAAAAGCCACTTTTTATTATTCTGTTAACAGAGGGCTGTTTTGTTTTCTGCAAAACAAATTGTGAAGATTGTTTTTGTATGCCTTTTACTATGTTGTCCAAATGAAACATCCTCTTTATTCTTTGGGTTAATAGTGACATGGAGATATCAGATTTATATAGTGTAGTATACAGAGGAAAGGGGAGGGATTTGAAGTTTTAGTGTTTTTTTATTTTGTAAACTTTCTGAAACTTTCTTTTTTGTAAGCCCACTAGGGTACAAATTAAGATACAAAAAAGTGGTAGGGAGTTAAAAATATTAGGGATATTTTGGAAGAATGCAATTTACTAGTTGTTTGCATTAACTTACGAGACTAAGCCCTTATTAATTTTTGCATTTCTGTTTTTACTCCCATTATCCCAAATGCCCGAACATGTTATCTGGCGGACCAATTGTACATTTTATTAGCGGCATTTAATTTTACATGCAATGTACAGGAAAGCTGGAAAAAAGGTCAAATGAGCTGAAATTGAAAAAAAAAATTAATGTGAACTTTGTTTTTATGTCTTTCACTTTGCACTCCAAATGAAACCATCCCTTTATTCGTTGGTTGGTATTTTATTAAGTTTATTATGATGCTTTGAGTCCTGAAAATAAGAGGGCACAATCACATGGTTCTTTCCTTAGCTAGAGAAGAAGTGAGCCCATGTGATGGGACTTTGAGACACCATGAGCAAAAAGAAAAATGAAACAGGGTGAAATCCAAAATCCAACATGGCATCTGTTGAGTGCTAGTGAGGAGGCTGAATTGCTGAGAAGAAATTGCAGTATTCATAAAGAAGTCCAGAGTGTGATAGGCTGAAATGTAATAACAATGGAAAGTTGTGTTTATGCTGGAGATCTTCTCAAACACAATTAGTTTTTGCTGTGTTTTTAACCGAAAGAACAAGTTCATGAAGCATTTGTATACAATGTTTCCCTCACAGAAGTCAATTAACAACTTACAAACAATAACTTGAAATCTAGTACGTTTTAAAAAACAAACTGTTGGTTACTTTTTAATATGAAGAGATTTTGTATGAATGACATGTGCTAGCTCTTTGCATTAGACCAAAACAGCAATGAACAGGAATGCTATGTGTCTTCACAATATGAAATGTAAGTGGTATGTATGCTTTGTCTCCAGTGCTTAGTATTTCACATATTGTAGAATATGAATTTTTTGTTAAGTTTTAATGAAGGTACTGTGTTGTTTTGTGTTCATGATCTCTTACACTATGTAGTCAAACATCCCACTGCTTGCCTAGCTTCATGCCTTTTCTTCTGTGACTAATGTGCACAGTTCACCTTCATTTTACTCTAGAGATCTCTTACTTCATGCTAATGTTTGACATTTCGTAGTTCAATTAAACTAAGGGAACAAGCAGAAAGCTGGTATGAGAAAAGGGCGGAATTTATTATAGCTTTTACATTGGTTTTGCACTTGTGTAGAACATTGAGTAAATAGCCTTGACATTATTTTGTAAATACTGTATGACAGATGTTAAATTGTGGAGAAAGATCAAACTAACATTCATTATCATCTGGTTTTGCAGAGAGCTTAAAGCACTATGCTCCAATATCTTCCTGACCTTTTGTTGGTTTTTAATGTATAGGGGTTTTTTTTTTACCAAAGAAACTTTAGTCAGTGTAGCTTCATCGTTTAAATGGAACAAAATAAGTATGCCAGTAGCTAGGCTTATTGCCTCTATTGTAGAATTAACAATTACACAATATAAAAAGCTACATTATTGGCTCATGTGTGTATATATAACACACGCAAAGGAACCTGGAAGCACCTGCAATTGCTAAGGATGAAAGCTAGTGGCGGGATCATTCAGCTCCAATCTGACATGACATTCTTTGCTAGTTGAGTATATTTGTGCTGTTTTAGCAATAGAGAGCAGCAGAAAAGTGAAGAAATCAGGCAATGCCTTTTTGAGGCTGAGTATATTTAATAGTGAGCTTTTCAAAATACTAGTTAGTATAGTGACTAAATAGCTATGACTCCTACTGGTATTTGTAGTCTCTAGGCCAGATATAAGATATGAAATCCCTGCATTAATGTATACTTCCATTCTTTCCCTTTCCTTTGTATTTTGAATTTTCCCATTAAAACAGTAATCTGCAAATCTCCAATAATGTGGTCCTCTCTGGAGAAACATGCAGCCACTGGGGGATCTTTAGTTTTGTTGTTGAAAACAGATTTGTGCAGGATCATGTACTGATAAAGTCTCTGGCCTATATATATGGACCATAGCCGTGGCTCTCTGTGTGTTTCCCTCTGCTTGGCTGTATTTCTCCTTTTTGTACTTCAATAAAGAAAATATCATGTTTTTATCTACAGCCGGAGTGTCCGTGGAGCTGGATTATTTGCATTTTATATATTCTTTATATTTGTGACCTGCAGGCTTTCTCCACACACATAGGGGCTCATTTACTGAGGGTCCCAAACTGCACTTTTGTCCGGTATTCCGTCAATTTCCGTTTTGTGCAACATTCAAAAGAGTTTGTCCCACATGTGATCGGATTTTGGCACATTGGCGCCGACTTTCATACAAATGGGGGCGGGGGGCGGACCGTCAGACGATCCAATTGATTCGAACTAAGTTGCGGTATTTAACTTTTAAATTGTGTTGCAAGATATTCACTTACATACACCGGGAATAAGTAGGTGAACTCCGGCAGACCTGAGCGGGGAGCGACAAATGCAAGATATCGCGCACACAATCTACATGGACCGCGGCACAGTGCATCATCAGGGATTGCGACTCGGATGGGTAAGTAAATGTGCCCCATAAAGCCTTCTCCTAATGCAGAGTAATAGTAAATAAGCCATCAACCAGCAGTTGCAGGACCTTATAGTCAAAAAAAATTACATGAAGTACACAGCTTACTGCATGTTATTTGTTTTTACCAAAACACAGCATATTTATAAATAAATTATACAAGAATAAGAATGAACACGAATAAGAATTTTACAATCATGTCAAACTCCCCAATTCTACCCTAATGTGGAGCAAATGTGATAGTTTTTGGGTTAGTAAGGAGGTCAGAAGAGAGCAAGTGAAACAACTGCATTTAAAAGAAAATCAACCGCTCCTCTTCATCTTGGTCCTAGAAAAGATATAATTAGCTGACCAGAGCACCAAGCTCTCCAGCTGGCTAATTAGAACTTTATTTTCTAGGCAATCCCTGCCGTATGTCAAGACTAGTCAGAGACAGCACATGATGAAGAGGAGCGGGGGGGAGGGGGGTATCTGTAGTTTTTATTTACTGTTTTACACTGGTTGATTTAGCAGTATCTGCTAACATTAACCAGTTTCTCCAAGATTCTTTCTTCTACCTACTCTAACAACACTATGGTAGGCAAGACCTCTAAATCTGCTGGTAAAGCAAGTACTCATGACAGGCCTGACGAAGGCTCCGGTACGGAGCAGAAACGCGTAGCATTTTATTGTTAGTCATTTATACAATTTTTAAAAAGAAATTTTTTTATTTTGTAAAATAAAAAAGTGCTCTTTTTGAGCCATTTATATTTATTCTGGAGGATTCTCTAAGCGCCAATACTCCTGCCTCCCTTTGGGTTCTCCGCATCGATCCTCTTCAGCCTCGGAGCCTGGTCCGGGTACTGTAGATCCACAGGAGATCACCGGCTGCTGGAATTGTATCTTACATCTGCACTATGCCTATGTAAATAGGTGAGTGACCAATTTACCCATACTTTTTTTTTTCCCTTTGGCATTATTGTCTTCACGAGGGAGCGCTCTTTTTTCTTCTCTTCTTCATTACACACCGGTCGGAGACCCTCTGACGAAGTGTGTATAGCCATTCCAGTCTCAAGCATCTGTCTGAACAGAACAATGGTCAATTTTTTCCTAGCAGTTTTAATAATTATGTGGCACACCCAGTAGTCTCATGTCTGGAGAACTAGGATGGAACTAGGATTCTGACATCTCATAAAAGGTCCTGGAAACCTATCCTCAGTGCTTGTTATAGTTCACATTTGATCAAGACTTGGCTGTGACTATTTTTTTTTTAATCGTATGTTTGTCTTGTCCTCTGTCCTTAACTTGTAGTTAAGCAGGGATAGTCATCCATTTACTGGCCACCTCCTATGGAGGTTTTGAGTAAGTTCAGTTTTAGGGCACACATTCTGTGTTCGTCTTTCTGTTCACAGTCTGCCTCTTTCCTTTATTTCATATATCAGGTAAATGCTATGCTGCTGAAAGTCCCATAATACACAACAGCCATATGTACATGACTAAGATATCTACTGGTTCATTTTGCAGAAATAACATTTCTGAAAAGGCTTAGTCATGTAGGTACATTTAAATGTGTTTTGTAACATTAGTATGAAATATATTAAGAATTGATGCCTTTTAAATTTCAAAATATATTGACACTATTATAATATAAACTTAATAATAAAAAGATACAGGAACAAGTTGAATGTTACATACATAGTTACATAGTTTATGTAGTTGGAAAAAGACACTTGTCTGTCAAGTTCCTCCTAGGAAGGGAAGGGATTGGATGAGGAAGAGATTTAGGGGAAACAATTCTATATAACATAACCGTCAATATTATTTAGATGTAAAATGGCATCTAGACACTTCTTGAAGCTCTCTGCTGTCCCTGCTGTGAGCAGCACCTGAGGCAGGCTATTCCACAGATTGATAGTTCTCAAAGTAAAAAAAGCCCTGTTTCCTCTGGTGATTAAGCTTTGCTTTCTCCAGATGGAGACAGTGCCCCCTTTTGATTTGATTTAACCTTGAACAACTTTCCACCATATTTTTTTGTATGGACCATTCATATATTTATATAAATTTATCATGTCCCCTCTTAGTCATCTCCAAATCTAGTTATTTTAATCTTTTCTCATAACTGAGATCCTCTATACCCCAATTTGGCAAAATATGAGTAGTGCACATACCGTACCAGCTCTTAAACTGTGATTTCTGTTACTTCTTACAGTACATAGCCTCTTTTGTGCTTAAAGATTCTTGATAAAGTTTAAGTAATTCTACTATTAGGTACGTTTTAAAATATTAAATACCTTTTCTGCTTTAACTATATCTCTCGTCATTTACGTTACATTGTTTATTGGAATGAAAATGAAATATAACATTTATATTCACTCATAGTTAAACAAGAGCCTAAAAGATTATCTCAGTAACAAATTACATGCATTACGGGCATTTTGGATGTTTGTTTTTCACAGAAAAGCACAACTGGTCAGGTTTGATAAGAGAAGGAGCTTTTCCTGTAGTTTTCTTTCAATTGTTGTTCATACTATTTCAAATGAAGTTAGAAAAGTAAAGTAAGCATTCTTCAAATTCTTCCCCTTGTCGAAATAATGAAACCCAAATGAATTTTATTTCCTTTGTCCTTACATTCTACTTTTCTTTTGCTTAGATGCAGTTTTTGTTCTATAATTACTTTAACCTCTTGATGGCTGTCCAAAGCATTTTAATCCCTGGGACCATAGTCTATATTCTGTGGTTTTCTTTATAGTTTTATGATCTAGAAGCTATTATGAAGCCATCTATCTATATCTATGACAACTAAGTTTGTTACAAAAGAAGGCAAATGAGTGCTGACAAAGAAGCAGAAGGGAATTTTCACCTAAGACGCAGGTAATGCACCAAGTCTTTATTACTGATTGAAACTTGCTTCCTTAATAAGTCTATGTTGATATCATCCATTTATTCTAGCACTAACTCTACATTAACATTATCCTTCCCATGTGTCTTTCCTGTCTTTTCTCTGGGCTAACTTTTCATGGCAACATTGTGTGATAATATTCTATATTCTATTAAATTGATTTAATTAAAAAATTACATTTTAAAAAAATTTGGAAATTCTAGAAAAACAAAAAATACACCATTTTGTATGCAATGGTTAATGTAATATTAAATTTTACAACATTAAACTTCTAGGCCGTTCAGGTAGGGTATAAAATGTCCTTTTCCTCTTTGATGTAAAATCTTGCACATTTTCATGAAAAACCTCCTCCAAAGCTTTATGTGAATGCACACAGAAGAATCAAATGATGAGTCAAGTTTAGAGGCTGCAGGGGGAGCTCAATAGCAAATTTTTGCTGGTGTCATTATGAATATATATATAAAATCTATTTTGATCACATCAGCTTTGTGCTTGACAAAAAGTGTTGTAGTGACCTACCAATGGGCTCAGAATGGTAAAAGCACCAATCAGTTTTTGGAGGGGAGAAATATCCCATAAGTTAAAATTTATTACCTTATTTTTGGGGGAGATGCAAAAAAGCTATTCTGTAATTGATTTTTAAATGATTAAATTTAACTTTGTTGTTTTTTTGTTGTTTCTACAGGTCAGAGCATAGCAATTTTATTTTTTCATTGATTGAGCTGTTTTAGGGATTATTTTTTTGGTAAGAGTTGTACTTTTTATTATTATTATGATTAGGTAAATATGACTTTTTTAGTACCATTAATTGCAGTTTGGTTAGATGCACAAAAAGCATTGTGCACTGATCCAATAATCAGTACATCTAAAAGCTTTTAGTTACATGATGAACAATATTATACCTTTGCTCTTAGCTGTTGCAACAGGATGATGGCTGTATATTATTGCAAGGACCTGCTGATGGCAGTGTCACAGCTCTGAGGCCTTAACCACTGTGGGCTGACTAATATGTTCTGTTGCAGTTAGAGCAGAGCAATTGAGTTAAAGTTTGTCTATTGCATGAGAAGGTTATGTGTTACTATAAACCAAGGATATTTGATTGATTTGCCTCTCCAAATTTCAAGCTTATATCTGTTATTATTTATAAACTATTATCATAAACTAAATGTAATATTTGGCAATTTATTGTAAATATGTTCACACTAAATACTTTACTATTGCTCAAATCAATTATATAATATTTTAGAAAATGTTGAAAGCAGCAATGAACTACTTGGAAAAGTCAAGATGAGAATTTAAAACTTGTCCAAACTTATTTTAAAGCCTTTAAGAAAAGATTGGGATCAGACTGTATTTTCCTTTTTTATGTTTTGTTATGTTTCCCCTTACTGACAGCATGAGCTAACTTTGCAAATTTACCTGATATTAGTTCTCTGGATATCGCCCTTTTGGGAAATGGGAAATGAAAGTTGTAATGCAAGTTGTGATGAATGAAGCATAAGACACTTACAGAATGGAATTTGACAATATATTTCACACTGACAGCACAATAAAACTATGTTTTTTCTTTCTATAACTAGATTTTAAGGATGTACTCTACTACATGCCAGAGAGGATTGTACTTTTTGTTTAAAATATGTCTCTGGAGAAATCCGAATTCTTCTGGAATTGTTTTGATTATACATGATGAATGTCAACATATTAAAATGCGATGCTTGTTTATTCTTTCTGATCACTTAGAATTGAAAATTTGCTTGACTTCTGTCAGGCCACAGTTTAGCTAATACATTACAAAGGAATAGTGCAAAGGCTGTTTGAAGGCTGCTATCAATTTCCCAAATCATGGAAATCCATTTAAAGAAATCAGCAGACCTCCTAAGAAAGTTATACAGTAAATCAAAGTAAACATGTTCATGGGTCACATTGATGCATTCAATAAGAACTTTGGCACTAACTAAATCATTGCCCTTGTGTTTGGAATAACCTTCAGATAAGAGAAAAATAACAACATTTTTTGTCCCCTATTTACAACATTCAACAACCTGCAGAATTTTGTTTTAAGGAAATCTGCAATCAAAATCCAGCATGATAAACCAGGAACACTTACTCATAAACTGATAAACTGTGACTGTGATAATCCATTTATCCAGTTATCCATGGCCTTCTTCCTTCTAAAAACAACTTTTACAATTATGCTTATGAGCTACAAGGGCTCATCCATGCTGCAGTTTTACAGGCTGTTTGTTACATCGGGCAAGGAGCCCATCCCCTCCCACTGTGTACTGAAACTTCCTCTGCTGCAGTAAGATTTCATCAGACAGAGGGAGAGGGGAAGAGATGAGGGACATTTACTTAAAACAATGCAAACTACACTATGTGCAGCAAAAATTATAAAAACACACACTATGTGCAGTTTGCCTGTGTAGTGTGCAGAGTGCGCCAGATTCATGATTTCTGGCGCATGCTCTTCATGACTCTGGTGCTCCCTGCACTGCACTGATAAAATGTACCAATTTATTTTAGGTACACCTTTAACATACGACAAACTTCTGTTGGACTTTGCATGATAAATGTGGTGCACCGAAAAGCCCATTTCAATAACAAAATTTGTGTTGCGTAGAGAATAGGGTCGCGTGTGTCAAATATGTGGTGAGGACATTTCTTAAATACATGTGCAAGCAGTTTACACATAAAAGAAAGTGCAAAGTCCGACAGAAAACTGGCGCAAGGTCTTTAGTAAATGTGCCCCACTGTCATCATTGTAGCCTATGTTTACAAATGGAGTGAAGCAGCACTCCAGTGCACTGGAAAAGGGTGAAGGTAGTGCTTTATTTATTTCTCTGCTTCCTCTGTCAGTGTCTAGAAATCCCCTTATACTTATTATCCACTTAAATAAATAAATATTATCCCCTGAAAATATTTTTATGTAGCAAAAGGTTGACCAGAATCAATTTTACTGATGGATTCTAGGTACCTGTAAAATACACAGTTAATTAGGCATTTTTAGTAGACACTCTAAATGTATTGCTATACTTGGGGATATGTGTTCTAGGTGCACATGAGGCAATAGTGGCAATAAATTTTTAGAGCTTCAAGGCTCTTATTTCAAATTTGTGGGAGGCACATAATAAGGCTTAATATGGCAAATATGGCTGAAACATATGTGGACCACCCTGAGCAGAACATCTGTATCATTTTAATCTTGAAATAGGGAGACTAATTATTATTTCTGCATGCATGTGTCACACTTATATCCAATGTCATCACTGTAAATATTTAAAGAACACCTTTAACGTATTGGAATGACAAATGATTGATTAATAAATGTGATAACCAAGTGAGAAATGTATCAATATGTATCAATATCAATCATATATCAATATCAAAAATATATCAATTTCAGGACCACTTATTCATAAAATTAAGTACATTTACACAACTGTTTTTGTTAACTTGATGTTATACAGTACTATGAGCAAGCATCACAGTCATACTGTACCTTAACAGTATAACAATTCAATGACCATCCATGAGTTCTATTTCAAATCTACCAACAAAATCTAGCATGATAGATCCAGGAACCATGACTGTGGTAATCTTATATTTGCTACCCATGGCTGCATACCTTCCAAAATCAACTGCTAAAATTTACTAATAAGCCAAGGCTTTAGAGGACACTACCTAAGCCCCTCCAAGCTGTAGCTTCACAGGCTGTTACACTATGTATAGTGAATAATTTCACCATTCGATTTTAGCAGCAAAGAGGCAATTGGATAACAAATATAAGAAGATTACCACAATCACGGTGCCTGGAACTTTAATTAAAGGGATATTCCCATCTGGGCATTTACATTTAATTTAATTCATTTGCCATATGTGAACATTTCTTAAATTAAAAAAAAAAAGTTCTGGTGTGAAGATAATTTCTCATAAATGTAGCCATGTTGTCCCTTAGAAACGAGATAACTTTCTCAGAGACGACCACCCCGCACTCTGGCAGTTGTGGCCATATAGAGTCCTATAAAGTCCTGCCTGACCAGCTGGATTCAAGGTTCATTACCACACGACAGCTGTGAGACCTGCAGTAACTCCCAGTCATATACAATATATACAATATATATACACATATAGAGAAGGATGGTTGTATCTTGTTTGTAAGGGACCATATGACTACATTTATGAGAAATCTTCACATAGGTAAAAAAAATTTGAATTACATCAAATAGAAGAAATGTTTATATATGGCAGATTAATGAAACTGAATGTGAGTAGCCAGATGAGAATACCCCTTTAAGTGTGTATGATTTATTAATATTTGTTAGTAGGGTTCCTTTAAATAATAAGATGGATATGTCCAAAATAAGTAAATCAGACTTCTGACTTGCTTTAAAAGATTAATTACTCCTAAACTGTTCACAAAAAACCAACAAAACCCCTTTGTTGTTGAATTAGACCAAGGAAAAACAGAACAGCCTAAAGCAAATGCATTAGAAAGGTGGCCTTAAAAAGCCTCCTGATGATACATAGGGGGATATTTATCATACGCCAGTGCTCGTGTGCCCCGCCACTGCTTTTTCACAGTGCGATACATCAAGAGCCTGAAGCCTCTTGATGTATCCGGCAGGGTGCTGCATAGTGTTTATTTCTACGTCAGGCCCTGCCTGGCATCGAAATAAACACAGCCGGCGACTTATCACATGTAAAAAAAAGTCGCTGGTTGCGGCGAGTGTGCAGGGACAGTGACACCCCGTGCCGGCCCACTCACGGCCGTCCGCATTCACCACACCGACGGCCATGCCCCCTCCTAATAGAGATGTAATAGAGTGAAACAAAGCATACAAAGATGCATTTATCATGTCTCTGAAGTTCTGCTTCCCATCAGATTTATTAAAGTAGCTTTAGCCCTCAATAAATCCTTCATTAGTGTTCTTATGTTCTTGTGTGGACTACAAGAGTAGTTTTGTGGCTTTATGACTTATTTTAGGACTTTTGAAAAAGTTACAGTTTATAAATTCAACTGTAGCCTAGGACTAGCTGACAGAATGATAATTCTGCTGGTTAGTGAAGCAATCAGTAAGTGGCGAGAATTTCCTTGCGTGACTTTTTGACATTGCTAAAAATCGCTTTGCAATTTTTTCACACTATTTACTGATAGAAAGGCACCAATTTACAAATGATAAATGCCCCCCCCTTGACTCTCAAAACATTTATACATTTGCCCCTTCCTTGACTTATTTTAATTTTCACACATTTTTCTACTTAAACTTATGTTAGGTATAAAAAGAATCTACACTAAAAAGAGTACTTTAAAATATAGGGTGGTCACTGAATGAGTTTAGATTAATGCCACAAACAAGGATCTATTCACGTCTTAAAATAAGGGACACAGTTAAATACCCTTAAGGTTCTTTGTGGTATTGTCATTGCATAAATTGAAATGTGGTTAACTTAGTGTAAATTAGTAGCAATGTCAATATCCACATTATGATATGAAGGTTCCTTTATGTCATATAGTGTACTCCTTTTTGAAATTTATTTTTAATGTTCCATCTGGCTGTACTAAATTAGATTATAATAATTTCATAGAGAATATATAAAAAGGCAATTAAGCACATTAAACATGCTAGAATGTCTAACCATATTGATGAGCTTGCAGTAGTCACAATGCAGCTGTCACTATTCCAAAAATAACTTCTTTGATGCTTCTCTTTGAAGTAAAGTGTAGCTTAAAAATAAAGACAAATGTTAGTAAGAAGTACAAAAAAAAAGCTGTTTGAGCCATTGGACTACTATGAGAATTCATTAGTGTACACAGCCAAATATGCTTTTGTATAAGATGCTTTGTGCTTGTAAAATATTAAATATTTAATTGCTGATTTAAACTCATCCATAGAAACCTTTGAGTTCAGAAGTTATAAAATGAAAACATTAAAAAATGGAATAAAAATTTTTACATCTTATAACAACTATTACATAAATATTGTATCATTTCTGATATAGTACTGTATGTGCTATAGGGGCTATGAGTGGATCTATTTTAACTGAAAAAAAAACATAAGATAGAGAAGGGCAGTAAAAAGTTTGTACTTCTCACTTCCAAAGTGTTTCTTATTTAGACTTCACCAACAAGGAATTAAGTAATGAATAATTCTACGGTCATGTTTGCTGTTGGCAGTGGTGGGCTGATAAATAGGCAATGGTTAAACCTTGGCTAGTTTGCTCATTAGCTTCTCAGTCAGTGTCCTTTGGACTGCTGTTCATTGCCAGTTATTTTCCAGTTCTTGCTTCCAGAATTTGTACTATACTGAACATATGCATATACTCTCCACTGCACTGCCTTTTGCTATGGTTAATTTTGGGTTAGGTGTTGCACATTGGCAGTGAGTAGCAGGACGGTGGAAACTGTAGACTGCATGCACAAGATTTGCATAGACTATAGTGACTTAACCTAATAGGGGATGCTCCAAAAAAAGGAAATGGTGTGGTAGAAGTGCTTTCGGGGACATGCAAGATGGTGAAAGCTGGTCCACGGAGGAGCTCTGGTAATGTACCCCAAAGTACTTCTGCCTAATTTTTATAAATGTAAAATCAATGTTTTCTAAGTGATGGACAGAACAAATAGTTTATGTAAAGGTGTTTATAGGGATAAAATGTAATGATAGATTTCCTATAAAGCTACAGCTTGTTTGGGCTTTCAGGACAAAGCATTTTCTTTTCCCTTTTCAATGTTCCACTCCCACAAAACATGACTTTTTTCATCTGACATAGGCAAGTAGTGTTTGTGTCTTGTGATATGAGTTGCATTTTCCAGTGGCTTAATTGGACAAATGTAAAATCTATTAATTCTTTTCTTTAGGGAAAGGAAATAAAATAGTTTTCAACTAAAGCATTTAAATAGATTATTATAAAAATTTGCTACAATATTTCTTTATGTCTATTTCTTAGTTAAGGAAATTCGAAATTTGTGCAAGATTACTTGTGTTTTCCAATTTTAACACATAACATCTTTTAATAAGAACTAATTTGCTATTGTGTGTCCATATTCTGAAAGCTCTAAATGTTTTATTCCTCAATCCAAGTAGTATTATAATTGCTTGTTTGATAGATTCATTGCTTTTTATTACATATTTGGCTAGGCAATTAAACAAAATGCCAATTTTGTGATAGTTTCTTTAATTACAATATGATTTTAATAAAATAATTATCTTTTAACACCTTGACGCCACAGCCCTTTTTATTTTTTCATTTCAATTTTTCACTCCCCACCATCAAAAATCTATAAATTTTTTACTTTTACACATAAAAAGTTCTGTGCAGGGGTGTAACTACAGCCGTAGCAGCCATAGCAGCTGCTATGGGGCCCGCAGTGTCAGGGGGCCCCGACATCTGACCTGACAGTAAAGAATGGAAGATGTGCACCTTTATATACATATTATGCTCTACATTATACAACATAATATGTATATAACACTGTACATCTTCTGCATGAATTCTCTCATCTCTAATTCCCGCCGTTTACTTAAAAGTACACATGGTATATAAATGTGTGGTTATCCAAATATGTATATTATTTGAGGAGTAGGGGGGGCCCATTCAAAAGTTTGCTATGGGGACCTGCCTCTCCTAGTTATGCTCCTGGCTCTGTGATGGCTTGTTTTCTGTGTAATTTAACTTCATAGTGATGGTTTTTAATATTTCATGTCGTGTACTGGGAAGCAGGAAAAAAAATCCAAATGCAGTCAAAATTGTGAAAAAACGCATTTCTGACGTTTTCTTGATGGCTTGGATTTTACGAATTTCACTGTGCACCCCAATTGACATGTCTACTTTATTCTTTGGGTCTGTACAATCACGGTATACTAAATTTGGAAAGGTTTTATAATGTTTTCATACGTTTACAAAAATTATTACCTCCTGTACAAAAAATGGGGGGATTTTGCCATCTTCTAGCACTATTAACTTTTTCATACTTCAGTTTACGAAGCTGTGGGTCATGCCATTTTGTGCAACTTTGGATGACGTTTTAGCGTTTAGGTGCTATTTTCCGTCACTGGGAAAAACCATTATTACATTTTGATATATAGGGCATTTTGGAAATGGTGATATCTAATGTGTTTATGATTTGTACTGTTTATTTATATTTATATCAGTTCTAGGGAAAGGGGAGTGATTAAAATTTTTAGGTTTTTTATTATTATTTTTTAAAACTTTTTTATATTTTTACTTCACTATTTTTCAGACCCCGAGGGTACTTTAACCCTAGGTTGTATGATTTATCCTACCATATACTGCCATACTACTGTATAGCAGTATATGGGGATTTCCACCACATTCATTAAAATGTGCAAATTGAAAGACCCAAGGCTGCCATGGGGTCGTGTTACCGGTAAGTCTTTACCGGCTATGGAGAGGGCACACAAGCACCCACGTGATTAATCAAGGTAATTACAGTGCAGCAATATCCATTTTGTATTTTTTAATTACAGATTCTATAATAACTTATACAAGTTATATAAGTTAAGTGTGGCTTACACATGACATAATTTATGTGACACAACACAGTAGTTCTGTGTTGCAGTGCATCATAACTGTCAGATTCACACTGATACTTAATCAATTAAAACCAGCCTCTGGCTTCTGTATTTGGGAGATCCAAAGGCCACATTTAAGGCCTCCGTCTGCTATGGGAAAACTCGATAGCAATATCCATTGACCACATTGTAGAGGGCCATGGGCCCAACAGAGGGAACTCCCTTTCCCTCTAACTGCCTCCTTAGCTGCCATGATCACCCTCGATCACAAAAATGAAGGGGTTACAACTGCCATGAATAGAGCTCAATTTAGGGCAGAAGCAGCAGGAGACAGGCTGTGCATAACAGTTAGGTATCTGCTACTAATTGTGATGGTACATATAATGTATCTGCACAATTCACAGGAGTCCTGGCAAATCAGGACAAACATACCCATCCAGTGTCCTAGAGAGGTTAACCTTGTTTATTTATCATGGATTTATGTATGTCTCATGACCTTGACCTTATAAGTATTGATTTTGTTACAAATACTCCTCCAGCATATATCATTTCAAGGATGTTGTATCTTCCCTGTTAAATGCTACTCGGTGTACTCCTTCTCCTTTTAATGAGAATTCTATGCATTTTTAAGTTCATCTGGTTAAATTAAATAAATAGTATGATGATTTATGATTGTGTCTTGGTATTTCTATGTAGGTGATATCACCTCCATAAACCTGTCTATGTATTTAGAAAGTATGTCATAAAAGTCCTTATAACTTTTATGTCTAGGAGTCTACCAAAACTTTTGACCATATGGAACTTTAGGGTGTTAAGCTTCAATTATTCTCTGTAAATTCAAAATTACTTTTTAAGAATACCGGGCAAAGAAATACTTTTAAATATCACGCTGAGATAAAACTCTAAATCTGAAGGTGTAAAATGGTTGGTAACAGTGGCAAGATTGGAAGTCATCCAAAATGGGGAAAAAACACTATGGTTGTCATGGACACAAGCAAAAGTGAAGCCAGCAGGAAAATGTTTGACCATTTATATATAAATAAACTTTTTTCTTGAGAAATTTAAAAAACATAAATAGTCACAAATTACATGAAAGTAACAATTCACACAAACATAGAATTTAGACAGTTAAGTATTTTGCATTGAGAGTAAACAAATCCACTACAGGACTTTGATATTAATTCTTTTGAGTTCAGTAAAAGGGCTATATTGTTATTCAAGACATACAAAATAAGAAGTACTAATGTTTATTCCTCTAAAAAAAAATTGACCTGATTGAATAGTTATGAACAGTTGTGGACAAAAGTGTTTAAATCTCATCTGGACATTGCCAGCAATTGTCAATGGTGAAGAGGATAATGGGTTGGAATACATAATACTGGATACAATGTGGCTGTAAAAATGAACATTTTCTATAATTAACATTTACTTCCCATCCACAGGCTAGCGGAAACGTTTCTGATTACAGGAGACTCTACAGCCGGGACTCTCCATGATGTGTAGAACAGTCAACTTAAATCTAGTCTCCCTAGACCACTAGGGACTTCTGGAACTGTTTATTCTTCTAAGCTGTCCTACAAGTTCTATTCAGAACAAGTCCATCATGAGCACCATTGATTTCCAGGATCAAGTGCAAGTCTATCTTGGAATTGTTAGTACAATAAGCATATTAGCAATAATTTCTGGGGCTTAAAATGAAATATTCTTATTCACTATGGTGCAGGTTGCTTTTATGTTATTAACTTGGCATGTTGTGTGTAAGCTGAGCCTTAAGAATTGTGGGCTTTCTTAATATCTTAGAGAACTTTTGCATGCTATGTTCCTATGTAGTAAAACACTTTTTATGTTTATCGGTGTATAGAAGCCTTAATATCCAAGGTGGTCAGCATGTGGGAGCGAACTTCTATGTCGGGTCCATTTTGGCATAGAATTGAGCTATGGCCTGCGCCAATTCCAGTCTCTGTCCCCTGTCTGCCAATAGAAATGATTATAGCAAACATGTATATAACATGTATATAACAAAAAAGTGTCAGCATTTCAAGCTTTACTTCAAAACACTGTGAACTAGTTTACTAACAGGTGACCATCACAATGGGGGTCATTTACTAAGGGCCCGATTCGCGTTTTCCTCACATGTTACCCCAATATTTCCGATTTGCGCCGATATCCCCTGAATGGCCCCGGGTTTTCGGCGCACGTGATCGGAATGTGGTGCATCGGCGCCGGCTTGCATGCGACGGAAATCGTGGGGCGTGGCCGAACGAAAACCCGAAGGATTCGGAGAAACCACCGCATTAAAAAACAAAAAGTGTCGCTGGACACGCGCTGCCCTTCACCAGGAATAGGATCGTGAGCTCCGGCAGACCTCGGCGGACTTCAGCGCAGCAGCGACACCTGGTGGACATCGGAGGAACTGCCTTAGTGAATCGCCGGAAGACCCGAATCCACCGCAGATAATGCGTCGCTGGATCGCGAATAGACTGGGTAAGTAAATCTGCCCCAATGTTTTGGCTCCTGTGTGCTAAAACAAAGTAACGTTCACTTGTGAATAAACCAGTACACAGTGTTTTGAAGTGAAACATGGAACATTGCCATTTTTTTGCTTTATATCTGGATGGATTTTGTCCACATCCCGGGCCCTGCATTTGATTACCTGTTTAGTATGAGTTTAATGACCAATTTATTCAAGTTTATTGGAGCTGTTTGTGATATGAAAACCAAAAATGGGTGACCTTCATTGATTTAAAACATGTACTTCATATGCTAAAACAGAAGACAGAAAAGAAGTAGTTAAAATGCACAGGGAAACTGGATCATCCTTTAATAACCATTAGTTAAATCCTTTTGCACAATAAATAATGAATTTTAAGCCCTGATTGTCTGATATTGTTTATTTTCAATATCAAGTATAAAACCTCTTTTGCCATTATACCATTATAGCATTGGCTGTAAAGAATTTCACCAAATCATAAAACTTGTAATTATATCCTTTTGAAATTCCAGAAGTTGAAGAACTCAGTTGTAGATCACAAATAATTCATGTTACTACATCAAGCAGCAAGTAAAATGGACAGAAAGTGATTGATATGTACTCACAGTTTGAAGAAGAAAGACATTTTAAAGAGCTCAGCTATAAAGCCGGAGAAAACAAATAATTAAGAAATGTATTGCGTTTGCCCTGGCAGTCTTTTGATTGATGGATTTTTCTGGCAAATCCAAACTTTTAATATCAATTTATCTATCTATCTATCTATCTATCTATCTATCTATCTATCTATCTATCATGTATCTAGCAGTAATATCTCTTAAAAAAAAACAAAAAGGAAACATAAGTTTATATTAATAATATTTTTATTTCTAAGCATCCATCTTATTAAAGTCACCACATGGATTTTGTTGCAACATCGTAAGTTTTTGAATTTCAGACCTCATAGTTTTGTTAATACTTTAATTTAGTTGTTAAGACTTTCATTTTTTTAGAATATTTCTCAAATTAGTAAATATTTAAAATAAGATTATTGCATATTCATTTTTTACTCTAATACTGTCACAACACATAATTTGCATTCATAAATCAAATATTTTATCATTGACTGTCATATAACCTGTTCTGATTCTAATTCAGAAACATGATAAAGCATGACCAGATTGACAAACTAATTAATCAATACCAAATAATGTATTCATTTGTCAAGCCATTGAGACATAGAAAGCCATGTGCAACGTGTTGATTAGGATTTGTCTCTGAATGTAACCTGATTGTTATTCTAGAGCATAGCATAAAAAGGAAAGGTTGATTTAGATGGATTACAATGATTTAGGCAACTGAGCATAAATGTGTCTTGCAGAATATAGAACTCCCATTCACATACATGAGTAAAAATGATATTCAGATGTCATGAAGTCAAATTATTATGAAAATAGAATTGGGAATTGGTATGTAAATGTATTTGGAATTAATGTTAATTTAACAAAATAAATGAAAAAATGTTGTTCTTCAGGTATGGTGATCTTATTACCTATAATTACCATAATATGTTAAAAAACAGCCTTTACATTTATATAAGCACCAGTCAAAGTTGTCAATGCATGTCTAAAACCTTACAGTGCAGGATATATACATCATGTAAGGCTGTTCTCCAGTCTCCTAGGTGCACCTAAAATTTTTGAGGGAAGAATTATCTTTTCTTATCAGTTTAGCTTCTTTTTATCCAGTTTTAGTGCATAATTTGTCTGAGGTGCTTTTTGTGTGTGTTCATATTAGTCTAACCTTGTCTAGTGTGTGACTGAGATTTTTTTTTT
Source organism: Engystomops pustulosus (assembly GCA_019512145.1). Classification (NCBI taxonomy): domain Eukaryota; kingdom Metazoa; phylum Chordata; class Amphibia; order Anura; family Leptodactylidae; genus Engystomops; species Engystomops pustulosus. The sequence continues at coordinate 132,824,334 of CM033644.1, forward strand.
TTAAATCTCACAAATTAATGTGCAAAAAAAGTCTCCTCCAAAGCCAATTAATTGCAATAACACAAAACAAGCAGAGGTAAAATGCTTGCCAGAAGATACCTTTGCCCACAACAACAAGCACTCGTGCAACCCCATTTATTAGCGTCTTCCTCAGCTTATACTGTCAGGCTGAGAAGATCCTGAATTTCTAGATGGTTCAATTCAATAGGCAGTCTGTGACCAATTATTTACCCAGTGGGCTGGGGAAGGGGGTTGTGTGGATCGCCAGTGAAGTAAGTGAGTAAGTAAGTGAGTAAGTAAGTAAGTAAGTAAGTGTTATTGTTGCTGAAACACTTCTTCTCAAGGAGGGGAAAGGTTAAAAGAGACAGATTTTTTCATCCAGTAGGTGGAGTTAGGCCAATCGACAGATTTTGTTACGCTTTTGTTACGCTCCATACTAAGAAAAAGAAGAAGAAAAAAAGATTAATCTTCCCCATTGTATCATCTTAATCTCAGTTGCTGATATGACTAGAACTACGCATGCATTTTGAGATTGATTTACAAGTATATCACAATTTGAAGAGATACATGGCAAGTTAAAATGCTAAAGGTTATCTGGGTGAATTCTTGACAGAATTACTGACTTTTTAACAGCAAATATTGGAAGTCTTTCTAGCATGTAGACTAGAAACTGGCTAGCAGACCAAAATCAGCATCAAGAATAAACTCTGAGTGGCACACCAACTCAAGATGAACTGTCCAGCATCAACAGCAAGTAAAAGGTGGTTCCGGGGCGGTTCTTTCCGGCCTTTCACATTTCCACAGAGACACCTTATACCCTCATCATTATACCAGTACTAAACAGGTGAAATTAGTACTATTTCCGGGACGTTTTGGAGGCATAGTGTGTAGGGAAACGGGGGAGTTGCGTGTGCGAAGTGCCCTGTGGGTGGACGGGCTGGTGTGCCCCATTATGGAGGATAATGACAACCTGTACAAGTATCACCTTAGGATTAATGGGGTTATGTGGTTTGCTTAAAATCCTGAGTAGGACATTTATCTACGTTAAAGAGATATGTAGGGAGATTAAACAAAACCCCTTTCAATAACGTTACACAGAATATATTCATCTGAAGACAGTTGTCAGTTAACAGACCCTCCCGATCTCCTACTGCTGGCGGTGCCCTTCTACAGGCAGATTCGAAAGCAAGTAGTGCTGGTTAATGCAGTGCATGGGAGATCAGGATATTTCATGGTAGGCGGCCTCATAACCCCTCAATATGGTGAAATAATGAACATTCAAGTTCAAGCATCCACCAAAAGATCTTACAGGGTCAGGTGGTCGCGTACCAAGGCACATGTGAACAATTTCTAACTTGTCGAGAATAAATATAATGCTAACAAACCACATCTATACTTTAAAGAAAGTTATACTCAATCGGATTAACAGATTCGCTCGTCAGGCCCTCTGTTTCTCCTTCTGCTGCGGGTGTCCACGGAAATTCTTCGTTGGAACGAGGGTGCCGCTAATGGGAGACGGTCGGGCCCCCAGTAGGAGGTCTGTTGTACGTTCCATTTGAAAAGGAGGTGGGTCGTTCCAGTCGGGATGCGAAAACATCTGGAAGTATCCCAAGGAGGGCATAGATTCTGTAGCTCCTCAATAGCGAGAGAGAGTCACGAAACTTGCTTCCCGACTCGTGCATGTAGGCAATTGAAAGCCCCAACTTATGAACGTTCCTTTCTTGTAGAGGGAAAACAGTGGTCCGAAGGATGGTCTTTGACGAAGGGTTCGGGGAAAGGTCATGGACAACGTTATTGTGGCTCCGTCGAATCTAGGTCCCTTTGGCTCTGGCTTTCTGCTATAATTCTTTGGTGGCGTAATGATGATTTGAAATAATATCTCTTGGCGGGACTGGTCGAATCCGCACGTAAGCTAGCTATGGGATGGTCCTTCTTGGGTGTCTCCACTGGTCACCCAAAGGATATTGAAAATGCCAGTTAAGTGGGTAATAGGTTTTTCTATTTTAACACATACATTTTTAATAAGAACTAATTCGCTATTGTGTGTCCCATATTACTAACAGCTCTAAAGTTTTATTTCCCAATCCAAGTAGTTATAATTGCTTGTTTGATAGATTCATGCTTCTATTACTATATTTTGGCTAGTCAATTAAACCAAAATGCCCATTTTGTGATAGTTTCTTTAATTACAATATGCTTTTAATAAAAGATCTATCTTTTAACACCTTGAAGCCACAGCCCTTTTATTTATTTCATTTCAATTTTTCACTCCCACACATCAAAACCTATAAATTTTTTATTTGTACACATAAAATTCTGTGCAGGGGTGTAACTACAGCGTAGCAGGCCATAGCAGAGCTGCTATGGGGCCGCGTGTCAGGGGCCCCGACATCTGACCTGCAGTAAAACATGAGATGTCACCTTATATACTATTATGCTCTACAGTAACAACAAATTGTATATACCACTGTACATCTCTGCGAATTCCCTCATCTCTAATTCCGCCGTTTACTTAAAGTACACATGGTATCTAAATGTGTGGCTTATCCAAATATTTATATTATTTGAGGAGTAGGGGGGGCCCATTCAAAAGTTTGCTATGGGGACTGCCTCTCCTATTGATCGCTCCGGCTCTGTATGGCTTGTTTTCTGTGTAATTTAAACTTCATAGTGCGATGGTTTTTAAAGTTCCATGTCGTGTACGGGAGAACAGGAAAAAAAAATCAAATGCCATCAAAATGGTGAAAAAACGTCATTTCTGCGTTTTCTGATGGCTGGATTTTACGAATTTCCCATGTGACCCCAATTGACATGTCTACTTATTCCTTTGGGGTCTGTACACTCACGGGAATACAAATTTGGAGCCCGGTCTATCATGTTTTCACACAGTTTTGCAAAAATTATTACCTCCTGTAAAAAAATGGGCCGGGATTCTTATACACTATTACTTTCTAGCCTATCTCCTGCATCTTAGTGTTACGAAGCTGTGGGTCATGCCCTTGTGAACTTTGGATGACGTTTAGCGTAGGGCTATTGTTCGCTCCACTGGGAAAAACCAATATTACATTTTGATATTATGGGCAGTTTTTGTAAATGGTGAATCTAATGTGTTTATGATTTTGTACTGTTTTATTGATTTTATCGGTTGTGGAAGGGGGTGATTAAAAATTTTTAGGTTTTTTTATTATTTTTTACAACTTTTTTTATTTTATCTTCACTATTTTTCAGACCCCGAGGGTACTTTAACCTATGTTGTATGATTTATTCTACATATACTGCCATCTACTGTATAGCAGTATAGGGGATTTCCACACTTACATTACAATGGGAATCGAAAGACCCAGGTTGCCAGGGGTCAGTGTTACCGGGTACAGTCTTTACGGCTATGAGAGGCACACAAGCCCCAGTTATTAATCAAGGTAATACGCTGCAGCAATAATCCACTTTCTATTTTTTATTAAACCGATTCTATAATACTTATACAATTTATAGTTAAGTGGGGTTACACAGGACATATTCTATGTGACAACAACACAGTAGTTGCTGTGTTGCAGTGCATTCATAACTGTCAGATTCACAATGTACTAAATCAATTAAACCAGCCTCTGGCTTCTGTATTTGGGTAGATCAACAAGGCACATTTAGGCCTCCGTCTGCTATGGGAAAACTCGATAAAAGCAATATCCATTGACCACATGTTAGAGGGCCAGGGCCAACAGAGGGAACCCTTCCGCTCTAACTGCCTCCTTAGCTCCATGATCACCCTCGTCACAAAAATGAAGAGGGTTACACTGCCATGATAGAGCTCAATTTGAGGCAGAAGCAGCAGGAGACAGGGCTGTGCAAAACAGTTAGGTATCTGACTATATTGTGATGGTACATAATAATGTATCTGCACATGCACAGGAGTCTGGCAAATCAGGACAAACATACCTCCAGTGTCCTAAGAGGTAACCTTGTTTTTATTTATACTGGATGGTTTATGAGTCTCTGAACTGACCTTATAAGTCTGATTTTTTTACAAATACTTCCCCAGCATATTCAATGTTCAAGGATGTTTATTTCCCTGTTAAATGCTACTCGGTGTTCCTTCTCCTTTTACATGAAATTCTATGCATTTATAGTCATCTGGTTAAATTAAATAAATAGTTATGAATGTTATTTGTGTCTTGGTATTCTATGTAGGTGAATTACACTCCATAAACCTGTCTTTATTTAGAAGTATGTATAAAAGTCCTTAATAAACTTTTATGTCTAGGCTACCAAAATTTTGACCCATAGGGAACTTTAGGGTGTTAAGCTTCAATATTCTCTGTAAATTTCAAAATTACTTTTTACAGATACCGGGCAAAGAATACTTTTAAATATCACGCTGAGATAAAACTCTAAATCTGAAGGTGTAAATGGTTGGTAACAGTGGGCAAGATTGGAAGTCATCCCAAATGGGGAAAAAAACACTACTGTGTCATGGAACCAAGCAAAAGTGAACCAGCAGGAAATGTTTGACCATTTAGTATAGCAATCATAACTTTTCTTGAGCAATGTTAAAAAACAAAAATAGTCACCAAATTACATGACAAGATAACATGCAGCGACGAAACATAGAATTAGACAGTTAAGTATTTTGGCATTGAGAGTAAACACATCCATACAGGACTTTGATAGTAATCTTTTGAGTTCATATAAAAGGCCTATATTTTATCAAGACATACAAAACAAGACAGTACTATTAGAAGATGATCGAACATATCGTCCGAGCTTGATGCTCGATCGAACCATTTCGTACCGTAACTGCTCGTTGCTCGGACGAGTATTTCGCCAGCTCGAAAAATGGCGCTCCCGCCGTTTGCTTTTTGCAGCCAGAAACAGAGCAATCACAAGCCAGGACTCTGCATCCACCCAGCATGACGTGGTACCCTACACGTGTAGCAGTGTTGGCGGCAGATCAGGTGACCCGGCTGATAGCACTAGCCGCTTGCCCGCGCTGCTCGGATATCTCTGTCCTGGATTCGCTAGGGAGAGAGCTGCTGCTGGTCAGCGGAAAGCGTTAGTGGTGTTCTATTAGCTAACAGTTAGGACAGGGGTGATCTACAAACAGACCTCTTCTTAGGGCTACAATACGTTTCCTGTTTTTTTATTTGCTTGTGGCTGGCCTTGCTGGCCTATAGTTGGCAGCTAGTACATATTGTGAGAATTAGCAGGGGACTTGCTACGTTGTGTTTAGCTCTTAGTGACACACATATCCACTCAACACAAAGGGGGAAAATTTATTAGGGTTTTTGATTTCAATAGGCACAGTCTGCCAGTTTCTTTTTATTTTACGTTTATTTTTGTTCAATAACTCAGCGTCATCTCAATCTTGCATAGTAGTGTGCTTTATACTTGGCTAGAAAATAGCCATAGGAGAATCCAAACCGCTTACTTACGCCTACGATAGCGTTTCTATATATGTGATTTCTGGTTATCTGGCTGGTGGCTGTAGGTTTGCATGATCTACGTAGCAAAAAGTTGGGATCATTTGGAGTGAGACTTGGCGACCACTGTGTTTTGCCGCTTAGTGACCGCACATATCCATCGCAAAGACCGAAGGGTTTTTTTTGGGAAAATTTATTAGGGCCCGGGTGGATTCAATTAGGCACAGTTCCTGCCATTGCGTTTTGATTTTACGTTATTTTTTTTCATAACTCAGCGTCATACATCTGGCATAGTAGTGTGGCTTAATACTGATCTAGAAAAATAAGCCATATGGAGGAATCAAAGGCTTACTTCCCTACAGTAGCGTTATATATATTGATTTCTGGTTGATCGTGGTGCTGTAGTTGTTGCGTGTCTGCTACTACAATTGTGAGCAATTTTGAGTGAGACTTGCGACACGGTGTTTTGTCGCTTAGTGCGCACCTATCCATCGCAAAAGGACCCGAAGTGTGAAAATTATTAGGGCCGGGGTTGGTTCAATTAAGGTCACAGTCTGCCATTGTCCCTTTGTAGTTTACGTTTATTGTTTTGTAATAATCAGCGTCACTTATCTGGCATAGTAGTGTGCTTTAATATTGGCTAGAAAATAGCCATAGGGAGAATCAACAGCGGCTTACTACGCCTACAGTCACGTTATGATTATTTGATTTTGGTGATCTGCTGGTGGCGTAGTTGTTGCAGTGGATTAACTAGCAAATGTGTGAGCAATTGGAGTGAGACTTGCGCCGACCACGTGTTTGCATTAGTGCGCACATATCCATCGCAAAGACCGAAGTTGGGAAAATTATTAGTGGCCGGGTGTTTGGATTTCAATTAGGCAATCTGCCATTTCCTTTTTTATTTCTTTATTTTTCAGAACTCAGCGTCAATCATACTGGCTAGTAGGTGCTTTAATACTTGCGCTAGGAAATAGCCAGTAGAGAATGCCAACGGCTCTTACGCTACAATAGCGTTATTATCATTTGATTTTGGTTTATCTGATGTTGGCTGTAGTTGTTGCAGGCACTACTAGCAAATTGTGAGCACATTTGGTAGTGAGACTTGCGAACGCTGTGTTTGCGTTAGTGACGCACATATCCATTGCAAAGGACCGAAGTGGGAAAATTTATTAGGGGTTGTATTTCATTTAGGCACAGTATGCCCTTTCCTTTTTATTTTAACGTTTATTTTGGTTAATAACTCACGAATACTCATCTGCCATAGGAGTGTGTTTCAAATTGCTGAAATAGCCATTAGCAATATGATAGCATCGTTTGGTTGTTAAAACTAAAAAAAACAAAACACAAAAAAAAAACAAAAAAACAAACAAAAAAGTAAAAAAAAGTAAAGTTATCAACTTCATTTTAAAATGTTTAAACGAGGGCTAGGGTAGAGGACGAGGGCGGGGACGTGGCGTCCAATACTGCAGGTTCGAGGCTGTGGGTCCTGGCGGGGTAGACACCACCTGCTTATGAGGGAGCAGGGAACGCCGCATGAGCTACACTCCCTAGGTTCATGTCTGAAGTTATGGGACTCGTGGTAGAGAACTGTGAGGCCAGAACCGTGCGAAACAGGTGATGTTCGTAATTGCCGACAATGCTTCGAGCCAATTTCGTCCACCAGTCAGTTTCCACGCAGTCCCCCATGTTCACCGAACGCACTCATCCAACTAACCTGCACCTCATCCTCCTCCCCCCCAGTCCCCCTCGCCAGGAAAATTATGCCATGTGACCCGCTACTCTGAGGAACTGTTTTCTGGACCCTTCCCACACTCACAAACCCTTGTCCCGTTGCTGCTGAGACAATTTTCGATGCCCAGGTTTCCACCAGTCGCAGTCCTGGGTGAGATGACTTCTTGACGTATTGGAAGAAGTGTCTAAAGAGGTGTCCGACGATGAGGACACACGGTTGTCAGACAGTTGGGAATTTTGTCAGGGCAGGAAGTCCGAGGGGGGAGCAAACTGAGGGATCGGAGGATGATGAGGTGACAGACCCAAGCTGGGTTGATATGCTGGGTGAACACAAAGTGCTTCTGAGACAGAGGAGAGCTCTCGACCAGAACAGGTTGGAAGAGGCAGTGTGGGGCCAGACGGAGAGCAGGGCCAGAGCTGGTGCATCAGCGCCAAATGTGTCAACTAGTGAAGCCTCCCTGCAGGGCCTGCGCGAGGGTAGATTTGTCCGAAGTCTGGAGGTTCTTTAAGGAACCGTCCGATGACCGACGGACTGTGTTTGCAACATTTGCCAACAGACCAGTCAGCAGGGTTCCACCCTTACTACTTAACTACACCAGTATGCGCAGGCATATGAATGCTAAACACCCCACTCAGTGGCAACAAGCCCGTTCACCTCCGGCCGTGCACACCACTCTCCTTCCCCTGTGTCAGCTGATGTCGCACCCCTGCCCAGGACCCTGCCACAAAACCCCATCGTCGCCGTCCACTATCCTCCACAGCATCCACCAGCGGTTCACTCTCCATACCCCAGACGCTGGAGCGGAAACGCAAATATGTGCAACCCACCCGCACGCCCAAGCCCTTAATGTCCAACTCTCCAGATTGCTAGCCGGAGATGCTCCCTATAGGTAGTGAGACCGAGGCCTTTCGCAACTCATGGCGGCGGCCGCCCCTCGGTATTCGGTCCCCAGCCGCCACTACGTTTCCCGATGTGCCGTCCCCAGCCCTGCACCAGCACGTGTCAGACAACCTCATCCGTGCCTGACCAACGCCGTTTTCTGACAAGGCCACTGACCACGGACACGTGACGAGTGCCTGCCGGGCAGGGCCACTATATATCGCTGACAGCACATTGGGTTAACTTGGTGGAGGCTGGGACCGAGTCTGACCCTGCGGCTTGGTCTATACTCCGATGCCCGAAGGATGGCGGGGCCTCACCTCGGTCCAGGTGTTTCAGGCCTACTATGCCTCCTCCTCTCCCACCCCTCCTCACCTCCTCCTCCTCCTACTTACCATCCTGGGCATGGCGCCATCAGTCGGTAGCTCTAGGCACAGCAGTGCGTCGCTAAGCGACAGCAGGCGGTGCTCAAACTCTGACCTAGGCGATAAAGGCACACCGCCCAGACAGCTATTACAGGGCATCACGGCGCAGGATGATCGTGTCTGGCACCGCTGAAACCTGAAGCCAGGCATGGTTGGTGTGTGACAACGGCCGTAACCTGGTGCGGCTCTGCAACTCGGCAGACTGACACATGTGCCATCCTGCCCATGTTTTAATCTGATAGTTCCACGTTTCCTCAAGACATACCCCAATCTGTCTGATTTGCTCACGAGGTGCGCCGCATCTGTGCGCATTTTGAAGTCCAGCACCGATGCTGCCACTCGCAGGGCCAGCGCAGCGCGCCTCCAACGGCCCGCTCACCGACTGTTGTGCGACGTGCCCACGAGGTGGAATTCACACTGACCATGTTATCCAGAGTTTACCAGCAGCGGCCGAGCGATTGTAGACTGCCAGATGTCAACTTTCCACCAGAACTGGTAGCCAGGTGCTCAGCTTCCTCAGTCTACAATGAGAGTGGACGTGGATGTCTGATATCTGTCAGGTGCTGAGTAACTTTGAGGATCACCACAGATGGCAGTGGCGATCCGCCATCATCAGCCTCAGCACACCCGCTGCTTGGCTGTTGAAAAACTCTTGATCAGCATGAGTCGGAAGCTTGCGCTCGCGTCACAAGAGACGGGGAAAAGATTTCCCTTTGTTTATAGCCAAAGCACCCTTAGGTCTGTTTCTCAGCGCCTATCGGAGGAGTGGAGGTGGAGGAGGATGAGGAGGAAGAGGAGGAGAATGTTGGCGAGACACAAGAGGGGACCATTGTTGAGTCTTCACTGTTCAGCGTGTATGGGCAGAAGAAGAGGAGTCTGGAGGAGTTGGAGGAGGAGGAAATGGACAGTCAGGCCCAGTGAGGGGAGTGAATTCTTACGCTGTTGGTACTCTGCGCATATGGCAGATTTACTGCTGGCTGCCTATCCCGTGACCCTCGCGTTCAAAGAATTATTCCAGCACCGATTACTGGGTGTTCACTCTCCTGGACCCACGTAACAAGGCAAAATCTTTCCACTCCATCTCCTGGAGAGGAAAGGAGTGTGAGAATGCATGAATACCAGCAGGCCCTGGTTCACAAGCTGAAACAGTATTTTCCCTTCTGACAGTCGCTATCAGCAGAGTGCGTTAGTTCTGCGGGACAAGTAGCGAGGAGAGTAGGCGAGCAGGCAGCTTGTCCAGCACTGGCAAGGTCTACGCTTTACAAGGCTTTTGCCGCTTTGTCACCCCAGCAAGACACTGTCACCTGTCCCCAGTCCTCGGCAAGTAGGCTGATCTTTACAGAAAGATGGTGAGGGAGTACATAGCTGACCATACCATCGTCTAAATGATCACACAGCTCCCTACAACTACGGTTGTCAAAGCTGGACATGTGGCACGAACTGGCGCTGTACGCCTTGGAGGTCTTGCCTGCCTGCCGACGCAGACAATTGGCGGGCCTACCTCGGTCCAGGTCTCAAGGTCTAGTATACCTCCTCCTCCCTCCACCCTCCTCCACACCCCCGCCCTCCCCCCCCCCTCCTCCTCCGATTACCCATCCGTGCAATGGCGCCATCATCGGTAGCTCTAGGCACAGCAGCAGTGCCGTCGCTAAGCAACAGCAGGCGGTGCTCAAACTGCGGGCCTAGGCGATAAAAGGCACACCGCCAAGAGCTATTACCAGGGCATTCCACATCAAACTTGTTAACTTTGTCGCCCCCTTTCTGTGAATCCACAAATATACCTTGCAACTTTATCATTTACCGATATAATTTCAGCGCTTCTTGGCATCTGTTTACATTCCCTCAACCCGCCATATCCTAAACTTATAGAACGCTACTACACTTGATCTATACAAAAGGTTTTAGAAGTGCTGTTTGGGGAGTAGCCTAGAACAGGGCTGGATTGGCGAAAGCTCGCCTGGCAGCGGACGCCACTCCATGCGCATCATGCGCTTTCTTGCGCATGTTTACATTCCCCTCACCCGCCATATCCAAACTTATAAGAACGCTACTACACTTGATCTTATACAAAGGTTCTAGAAGTGCTGTTTGGGGAGTAGCCTAGAGACAGGTGGCTTGGTTGGCGAAAGCTGCGCCTGGCAGCGGAGCGCCAGCTTCCAAGCAAGACCAACTAACAAGTTTTAACTGCACACCTTTAATCTACTCTAGTTCCTGCCCTCCATACATGGTCCCCTTCAAACGAGCTGGTCAGGCAGAATTTTGGGTTGTTTTCATGGCTTCCATGTTAACTTTGTCGCCACCCTGCTGTGTAATCCACAAAATACTGGCTACTTTTCATGTACCGTATTATTGAGCGCGTTCTTGCTCCCTCCTTTGGTTTCCTCTCTGCCACCCATTGGTTTGAAGCCTGAGTCCATCTTAGAGTATGTCGCCATGCCACTCTCTAGCCTGCCGCTGCTGCCGCTGCCTCTGCATGCCCGTCCCCTATAGTGTCAGGGTCAATTATTGGATGTTTTACATGCTCTCTAGCTTCATTCTGTAATCTGTCATGGCATGCTGTTGCCCATAGTTTTGGGCATAATGGTGCGATTAAGCAGCCTCAGACATCCATGCATGCTGCCCCTGCTGTTTCCTGTCCATTCCGTGTGTGTTTTCATCCTTTTCTGAGGTTCCCAGGTGTTTGGCCAAGCTTCCCTGTGCAGAGCCTTGGTCCCCTTGGGGTGTCTATTCACCTTGGAGACTGTGTATCTCTGGTGCCCAGGTAATGGTCTTACAAGATTTTACCACCCATGATCACCTCTATTGTATTGTTGTCGATGTAGGCACCTTAGAGTAACTTTATTCATGCATTAATATCCCTTCATTGTTCAGTTCCCTTTTTTTTTAGATTTTCCTCTCCAGCATTAACTGGCTATCTCCCCATGTAACATTGTCTGTCTTGTACAATTTTGTATAACTTTTTTTATTAAATAAAGTGTTTCTTTCATATTATTACTAGATCTGTTGCAAATCTGGTTTCTTTCTTGAGTAGGTTGTGTTAGTCAATACCAGTTACAGGGTGCCCCGAACCTCCAATCCAGAGGATTCTGGGATACTATTCCATCTTAGTTGTAATTGTTCTTGGAGAATATCCCCTTGAAAAATGCTGGAGTCTCCCATTGACTTCAATGGGGCTCGTTATTCGAGACTAGCACTCGAGCATCGGGAAAAGTTCGTCTCGAATAACGAGTACCCGAGCATTTTAGTGCTCGCTCATCTCTAGTTATGAACAGTTGTGGACAAGAGTGTTTAAATCTCATCTGGACATTGCCAGCAATTGTCAATGGTGAAGAGGAGAATGGGTTGGAATACATAATTGGATCAATGTGGCTTAAAATTAACATTTCTATAATTAACATTTACTTCCCATCCACAGGTAGCGGAAACGTTCTGATTACAGGAGACTCTACAGCCGGGACTCTCCATGATTGTAGAACATTAATTAAATCTAGTCTCCCTAGACCACTAGGACTTCTGGAACTGTTTATTCTTTAATCTTCCTACAGTTCTATCAGAACAAGTCCATCATGAGCACATTGATTTCCAGAATCAAGTGCAGTCTATCTGGATTGTAGTACAATAAGCATATAGCAATAATTTCTGGGCTTAAAATGAAATATTCTTATCACTATGGTGCAGGTTGCTTTATGTTATACTTGGCATGTTGTGTGTAGCTGAGCCTTAAGAATTGTGGGCTTTTTAATATCTTAGAGAACTTTGCATGCTTGTTCCCCTATTAGTAAAACACTGTTATGTTTATCGGTGTATAGAAGCCTTATAATCCAGAATATAGGGTGGTCAGCATGTGGGAGCGAACTTCTATGTCGGGGTCCATTTTGGCATAGAATTGAGCTATGGCCTGCGCCAATTCAGTCTCTGTCCCCTGTCCAATAGAAATGATTATAGCAACATGTATATAACATGTATATAACAAAAAAGTGTCAGCATGTTCAAGCTTTACTTCAAAACACTGTGAACTAGTTATAACGGTGACCATCACAATGGGGTCATCTAAGGGCCCGTTCGCGTTTTCCTCACATTTCCCCAATATGTTAATTTTGAATTTTGCCCATATTCCGATTGCGCCGATATCCCCTGAATGGCCCCGGGTTTTCGGCGCACGTGATCGGATGTGGTGCATCGGCGCCGGCTGCATGCGATGGAAATCGTGGGGCGTGGCCGAACGAAAACCCGAAGGAATCGGAGAAACCACCCATTAAAAAACAAAAAGTGTCGCTGGACACGCGCTGCCCTTCACCAGGAATAGATCGTGAGCTCCGGCAGACCTAGGCGGACGTCACGCGCACAGCGACACCTGGTGGCATCGGAGAACTGCCTTAGTGAATCGCCGGAAACCCGAATCCACCGCAGAGAACGCGTCGCTGGATCGCAAATAGACGGTAAGTAAATCTGCCCAATGTTTTGGCTCCTGTGTGCTAAACCAAGTAACTCACTTGTGAAAACCAGTACACAGTGTTTTGCAGTGAAACATGGAACATTGCCATTTTTTTGCTTTATATCTGGATGGATTTTGTCCATCCCGGGCCTGCATTTGATTACCTGTTTAGTATGAGTTTAAATGACCAATTTATTCAAGTTATTGGAGCTGTTGTGATATGAAACCAAAATGGGTGACCTTCATTGATTTAAACATGTACTTCATATGCTAAAACAGAAGACAGAAAGAAGTAGTTAAAATGCACAGGGAAACTGGATCATCCTTAATAACCATTAGTTAAACCTTTTGCACAATAAATAATGAATTTTAAGCCCTGATTGTCTGATATTTTTTATCAATATCAAGTATAAACCTCTTTTGCCATTATACCATTTAGCATTGGCTGAAAGAATTTCACCAAATCATTAAAACTTGTAATTATCCTTTTGAAATTCCAGAAGTTGAAGAACTCAGTTGTAGATCACAATAATTCATGTTACTACATCAAGCAGCAGTAAAATGGACAGAAATTGATTGATATGTACTCACAGTTTGAAGAAGAAAGACATTTAAAGAGCTCAGCTATAAAGCCGAGAAAACAAATAATTAAGAAATGTATTGCGTTTGCCCTGGCAGTCTTTTGATTGATGGATTTTTCTGGCAAATCCAAACTTTTAATATCAATTTATCTATCTATCTATCTCTATCTATCTATCTATCTATCTATCTATCTATCAATCTATCATGTATCTACATAATATCTCTAAAATAAAAAACAAAAGAACACATATTTTTATATTATAATATTTTTATTTCTAAGCATCCTCTTATAAAGTCACCACATGGATTTTGTTGCAACATCGTAAGTTTTTGAATTCAGACCTCAAGTTTTGTTAATACTTTAATTTAGTTGTTAAGACTTTCATTTTTTAGAATATTTCTCAATTAGTAAATATTTAAAATAGATTTATTGAATATTCATTTTTTACTCTAATACTGTCACACCATAATTTGCATTCATAATCAAATATTTTATCATTGACTGTCATATAACCTGCTCTGATTCTAATTCAGAAACATGATAAAGCCTGACCAGATTGACAAACTAATTAATCAATCCAAATAATGTTTCATTTGTCAAGTCTTGAGACATAGAAAGCCATGTGCAACGTGTTGATTAGGATTTGTCTCTGAATGTAACCTGATTGTTATTCTAGAGCATAGCATAAAAGGAAAGGTTGATTTAGATGGATTACAATGATTTAGGCAACTGAGCATAAATGTGTCTTGCAAATATAAACTCCCATTCACATACAGGAGTAAAATGATATTCAGATGTCATGAAGTCAATTATTATGAAATAGAATTGGGAATTGGTAAGTAATGTATTTGGAATTAATGTTAATTTAACAAATAAATGAAAAATGTGGTCTTCAGGTCTGGTGATCTTTTACCTATATTACCTAATTGTTAAAAAACAGCCTTTACATTTATTAAGCACCGGTCAAATTGTCAATGCATGTCTAAAACCTTACAGTTGCAGGATATGTACATCATGTAAGCTGTTCTCCAGTCTCCTAGGTGCACCTAAAATTTTTGAGGAGAGAATTATCTTTTCTATCAGTTTTAGCTTCTTTTTATCCAGTTTTGTGCATAATTTGTCTGAGGTTGCTTTTGTGTGTGTGTCATATTAGTCTAACCTTGTCTATGTGTGACTGAGATTTTTTTTTTTTAAATCTCACAAATTAATGTGCAAAAAAGTCTCCTCCAAAGCCAATTAATTGCAATAACACAAAACACGCATAGGTAAAATGCTTGCCAAGATACCTTTGCCCACAACAACAAGCACTCGTGCAACCCCATTTATTAGCGTCTTCCCAGCTTATACTGTCAGGCTGAGAAGATCCGGAATTTCTAGATGGTTCAATTCAATAGGCAGTCTGTTGACCAATTATTTACCCAGTGGGCTGGGAGGGGTTGTGTGGATCGCCAGTGAAGTAAGTAAGTAAGTAAGTGAGTAAGTAGTAAGTAGTAATTTTTGTTGCTGAAACACTTCTTCTCAGGAGGGGAAAGGTTAAAAGAGACATGTTTTTCATCCAGTAGGGGAGTTAGGCCAATCGACAGATTTTGTTACGCTTTTGTTACGCTCCATACTAAGAAAAAGAAGAAGAAAAAAAGATTAATCTTCCCCATTGTATCATCTTAATCCAGTTGCTGATATGACTAGAACTACGCATGCATTTTGAGATTGATTTACAAGTATATCACATTGGTAGAGATACATGGCAAGTTAAATGCTAAAGGTTATCTGGTGAATTCTTGACAGAATTACTGACTTTTTAACACAAATATTGGAAGTCTACTAGCATGTAGACTAGAAACTGGCTACTTAACAGGAGTTATAATTCTTACCCTGGTGGCATCATCATACTGTCAAGTACTGTAATGAAGAAAGGGTCCACGGTGTGAAGAACCTTCAAACAATCTAGTGCAAGCTGACATAACAGGCTAAAATGAGGGACCAAGGGAAAGCCTGTTGTACACTTAGCCAGTTTCAATATTCCTCACTCACTCCCTCACTCCAGTGCATCTGTTCTCTCTGCCTTCCATTTCCTCAACAAAAGCAGCGGTGTGTGTGGAGAACAGAGGTGTTAACCTTAGACATTTAATAAAAAATACTGGTGTACAAGGTGCAATACCAGGAATTGTGACTTTTTTACCTTTAATGTCACCTCAATGCAAATTGGACATGAAGGGCCTGTCTCATGCCTGCACACTAGCTATAAAAAATCTATCACATGGGGATGCATACTAGATTTTCTAGTTAAATAATAGCCATTTATTAGGTCTATATTTTATGGGCTACTTGATAAATTATTTTTGCTATCCTCCTTTGTATTTATACTTTAGCATGTCTTTGTAAAGATTAAATATTCCATTGTGAAGACTCATCATGGGTCTGCTTGTTACTATATGTAATACCAGGTTTATTTACATTTAATAAAGCATTGTTTGTACTATTTTCCCATACACACTTTATTTGTCTTTCTATGTTCAAGCTCAAATATATTGCTGTTTACCATATCTAGCAGAAAGACTCATGATGGCTGCCAGAGTTTGAATTGCTTGGAGGTCGGGTAATGGCCTTATTCCTGGTGAAAGTAACTGTCTTAATTTCTCTCGCAGTTCAAGAAAATATTGGGGATCATTTCTCATCTTTTTTCTTTCCAATATTAGTGCAAAAAAGCACATTTTTGTTTGCTTTTTGCATATTTCTCTGTGACTTTATAGATATTTGCACCACTTTGTGGTGCATAGCTTTTGGATGGATTCTCTTTATTTATCTAATGAATCCAGCTGTTTAGACTAAAGTTAGTTGTATTGGTCATCAGCAGCTTTAAAAAAAATAGAAAAGGAAAATCCAACTAAGACAAATTAAAGTAAGAAACAAGACAGAAAAGGAACTAGCTAACAGGAAAACTAGAAAGAGAAAATAAAAATCTCCCCCATGGTACAATAGTCAAAGTTTGGGTAGCTATTTGGGAGGCTTGGAAACATTTGGAAATAACAATTAAGAAATTGTTATAAATATTCTTTCTTTCTTTCTAAATATATATTCTATTATAAAACATCATTGCATTGCACTTGAAATAATCCTTAAAAATAGGAAAAGATGCAAACCTGGAAGGCCCATTGAAGTTGGGAGATTAGTGCTGCATGTCTGGGCAGGTATAGAACACAGCTAAACAGCTCGGTCATGGTGCAGTGAGACACAGTGTGCCCACCACACCATGAATGTACATAATGGAAGTCAATGGTGGCCAAGAGTTGGCTGCAGATTGTGCAGCTAACCCACAGACCCCATATACAGTTTTGTTGGAGACCTCCAGCTAGACTGTGAGGATTTCATTTATCAAAAAAAACAGAAGAATAGATAGGATGTGCACAAAAAATGGCTATAAACCAGTAGATAAAAAAGTATACAAATGTTATTAAATACACTAACATTAACATTTAAAACATTTGAAATAAGCACATAAAACATAGTGTTAGAAGCAGTGCATTGAAATAACATGCACTGTATGATCTACATCCTACAGATTATGGTGGACCTACACAGGGCGTTGTGAGAAAGTGAGAGGTGTTGTGTGGGAAAACCCACTATCTGTCTTACAGGCAGATGAAATGCATGTGGTAAAAGCCCTGGGTTTGTCTGCAGTAACCCAAGGGTTAATGCAGACATGTGATAAGCAGGAATAGTCTGTTTTGTCTGTGTTGGCCTAGCTAACACAGACACATTTGTAATGTTCGTACTGGGCCTGCTTATTATGGAGTAGGGGTAGGCTGGTAGTGGGACTCCTACTTCACCCGGGCTTCGGTCCTTGGCTTTTGTATAGTCCACAGGTGCGGGTCACAGGTCTCGTTAGGGCCTGATTTAGTCTGCAGGCCAGAAGCAGTAGGAGAGGCCCTACCCGGAGAGCTGAAAGCGAGATTGCATTCTGACAGCAAAGGTAACTGAGGGCCTCCTGTCTTGCTGCTGGCCAAGAGCGTGTGCCAGGCAGCCTGGTACCGGGATAGCTAGGGTCCGTCAAATGTGTTAGACAGCGCCTAGCCAGGCAGGAATTACTTTTGTAACGTTTTTGCATGTGCCTAAGCCAAGGTTGAATTTGTGTTCTGTTTTGCAAGTGTGAATAAAACACTTAAAGGAAACCTACCATTTAGAATGTCAGGGGTAAGCTGTAAGTACCGAGCACCAGCTCAGGGTGAGCTGGTGCCGGTACTTACTTTCGTTAGTGTTATAAACCGCGGTATCGCGGTTTTAACACTTTTTAAACCGTGCGCGCGCAACATCTCCGCTATTTCCTATGTAGGCGCGCGCACGATCGTGCGCACGCAGCGCCGAAGCATCTCCTGCTCTAAAGTTTTAAAAGTGTTAAAACCGCGATACCGCGGTTTATAACACTAACGAAAGTAGTACCGGCACCAGCTCACCCTGAGCGGTGCTCGTACTTACAGCTTACCCTGCCATTCTAATGGTAGGTTTTCCTTTAAGTTGGACTTTAAACCGGCGTGTGTCCCTGCTTCCTGCACTGCTACCAGTCAACTACCAGAGCAATTCCCCACAGCGTCTATTCAATAGAGAACAATATTAACCAAACCAAGGAAAGTATGATACAACGTATGTATCAATAAATGATACCCAACTCCAAGGATATATAAAGCAATATAAAGAATAGAAAAAATTGATATCACCAAGTGTATGTATGGCGGAGATACAACACCCTGCGCGTTCCGCCTCTAGTGTGGCTTCCTCAGGGGTATCTTTTAGATTATTTTCTATTGAATAGACGTCCAGTGTAGGTCCACCATGATCTGTAGGAGGTAGGTCATACAGTGCATGTTATTTCCATGCACTGCTTCTAGCACAATGTTTTATGTGTTTATTTTAAATATTTTTAAATGTTAGTGCTCAGTGTATTTAATAAAAAATTTTATATTTTTATATTTTTATATTTTTTCTTCTACTGGTTTATAGCCATTTTTTGTGCACATCCTATCTATTCTTCTGTTTTTTTGTTGTATGATTTTTGGGATGTGTGGCACCAAGAGTCGCCCATACTAACTTTAAGAATTTCATTTATTTTATCTATCGTATCTTTACATAACAAATCTCCATTTTAGAATATACCGTTAGATGCAATACTATCTAAAATAACATACTGATTAAATTAATTACTTTATTCTATTATTCAACAATCTCAAGTATTTTATTCTATTCCATATAAAACCTAATACAGCAATTTTAAATATCTCTATTAAACTATCAATGTGTTTTGTGCAATGAAATTTGTATGGGTATTGTAACAGATAGAAAAGGTTGCCTCTTGGATGTTAGAATTGCAAACCACAGTAATTAAGTTTTATGATGCTGAAAAAGTACTTGAAATTGATTGTTAGGAAAGGAAATGTGAGCAACACAAAGACGGAAAGTGAAGTTTTAATTTCAACCAGGACAGAATACACATAGACTTCACATAAAAAGATATGTAGAAGAATAATATCTATGTAAGCTTAAGTTCTTGGTAAGGTTAATGCTAGGCAGGATGCTACATGCTGATTTGAACCCTTTGACTCCCATAAATTATACCATTGAATTGCTACAATAGATTCATTATAATTTTCTGCCTAAAGGTTATGCTTTTTGGAAACCTGTGAAGCATTTAGTAAAAACCGCCTTTAGAAAACGAGCATTTATTAGGTTGAAAAGGTGCACCTTCTTTTAAAAGTAATAATGAGGTAAGACAAAACTCCAGCTGTCTGTGATAATTGGACTGTCAAGAGAAAGTAAAGGATATAAAATTAAAAAGTAAAAAGAAAAGAAAAGCTGACAGGCCAAACAAAGTCTTGGCAGATCTTAGAAAATACTGTACAGTATATTCTTAACCAGATGGATTATACAATAACCATTAAAGATACATTTTATTGCGTCAGATCGTCACACAAAGAAGCAAGTTGAACAACATTTAACAAGTCACTCATACATAAACCAGATTGATGTTGCTTTTTTTATCAGGCAGTAAATAAATAAAAACACACACACTTGTACATTGCGTCTAAGGATTTCCTCTATTTGATTATCCCCCCCCCCCAAAAAAAAATATACATTTTAAAATGATATTGTTTCTCTGAATTCACATAGGAGGAGTTAGCCTGTACTATGCAATAACCAATAATTTGTTCCCCTTTGCTTTGGCCATTAACTATTAACTATAAAACATTAAATTAATGCTTTACATTTATATGTAATCAGATACATTTTTATTCACTTTATGCTCATACAGTATGTAGGAGAATAGAAGTATATGCACATGTAAACACCTGATTTGCAAAATACAAATATTTTACTATGGGACCATACTGTTTCTACCTAAAAAATATCTAGCACTAATATAAGTATGTTTATTGGGTTCTGTATTAGTATTTATTAGTATTAACGATTGACACAGTTTTACATTTTTCCTTGGTTTTTAGATGGTTACACCTCTAAATGACAAAAACTATGATCTTTAATTTGTAGAACATTACAGAAACATGGTGGTTATTACAGTACATGTGTTCATGGTAAGTCTGCAATGCATTCTTTATTCTTTCCTGTGGATTCCTACAGGAAGTCTACCAGCAGTTTTGAACACACAAAACTGTAGATAGTGTTAGGTACCTGGAAAGCATTGTAACCATATCTTTGTGTCTAATAGTAACAATGGAACTATATAAAATGTGTTTGTATTTTAAGACTGTAGGTAAATATGGAGCGTTGGGGTGCCCTCACTTCTGAGATATCTTCACTATACTATTGCACATCTCTTCTCCATTGAGTTGAGTCAGAGCAGTAGCAGGTTTCTTGTTGGGTATTGAAGAAAAGGGGGGATGCAGTTTGTATACTGACACAAACCACTGCCTGCAGCTTGTAAGGTAAGCTGGTAAGCTCTATTAAACGTAGCAGAAAAATTACTGTTGTAAAGATATTTTGCGGATGTAAATTAGCATACCTAACGTAAATTCCTTGGAAGCTTCAAAGAAGAATTTAGGCATTAACAATACATTAATATAACACATTTGAAGGGTTCTGTCAAATATGTATAGCAAACATCCATGTTTTTTCTGGTTGTCAGCTGATGCAGTATAACATAGGATTACTCTTTTTGTTCTGTGCTCAAATATCTATGCAATCCTATTGTACTACTTGAGCTGGTAATTAAAACTGTAACTAAAAGAACACTTGCCTTCACTGTATCCTTGTGTTACAGACTTTCTTCCTGATATACCACATACTATGTTTTTAAATTTCATTTTGCAGACTAGTGTACTAAGAATTTCCCCCTGAGTGTCTGTAATGACAGATCCATGTCAGGTGAAGTGACATTCCCTGTGGAAAAGTCCATAGCTCTGTTCCTCCATGTGGAGGGGTATCATGAGAAGAAACAAAATTCTCTCAGTCATGTATCCAAAATGGTATGGACTCTCGGGATAGTGATATAATATTACCACTGTATAAGGTATGGGTTTGGCCTCACCTGGAATATGCTGTCCAGTTCTGGGCACCAGACTATAAAAAGGATGCCCTGGAACTGGAGAGGGTACAATGAAGAGCCACAAAAGTTATTAGGTGTATGGAGGGTCTCAGTTATGAGGAAAATTATTTAGTCTTGAAAAGAGACGACTAAGAGATCACATGATTCATTTCTATAAATATATGAATGGTCCATACAAAAATATGGATGAAAGTTGTTCCAGGTTAAATCAAATCAAAAGACAATGGATCACTGTCTCTGTCTGGAGAAAAACAAGATTTAACCACCAGAGGCGACAGGGCTTTTTTACAATGAGAACTGTCAATCTGCGGAATAGCCTGCCTCAGGCAATGGTCACAGTAGAGACAGCAGAGATCTTCAAGAAGAGCCTAGATGCCTTTGACATGCAAATAACATTGATGGTTATGTTATATAGAATTGTTCCTCTAAATCCCTTCCTCATTCTATCCCATCCCTTACTTGGTTGCTATGTTGCTATGTGACATGTGTGGTCTTTCTATTTCCTGGTGAAGTTCTTGCATTGGTCTCTGCCTGGGAAGTGTACACAGGCGGTCCCCTACTTACACTACTACTTACACTCGACTTACATACGACCCCTAGTTACAAACGGACCACTGGATATTGGTAATTTATTGTACTTTAGTCCTAGGCTACAACAAACAGCTGTAACAGTTATCAAAGGTGTCTGTAATGAAGCTTTATTGTTAATCCTGATTCTTTTGACAACCCAACATTTTTTAAATCCAATTGTCACAGAGACCAAAAAAGTTCTGGCTAGGATTACAATGATAAAATATACAGTTCCGACTTACATAAAAATTCAACTTAAGAACAAACCTACAGACCCTATCTTGTATGTAACCCGGGGACTGCCTGTAATCCTATTATAACTGAATTTTAAGACACCTTTTCCTATTCTCCTTTGCCGTGTTTAATTTGGTTTTCCAAGTATTGTTTTGATTGTGATGTCATTGAGATATGTGATATACTCAAGCGAATGGGAATGGTGTTGCTATGTCTGATGCAAAATTCCTTAGAAAACAAAAAGACAACAAACAGACAACATATCTGTACTGCGTATAAATAAACTAAAGTTGCATTGTTTACCTCTACAACTATATGGTTCCAAAATTATTATGGGAGCTAAGACACTAATAATAGATTCAGTAAACTGAAAGTCTTCAGATAAAACACACTCTGATGTTTTCAGTGTGACTATTTAGCTCAATAACATGTTGTCAGATGAAAATTGTATCCATAAAAAAATTATATAACAGTACAACAGTAAAAAAAAAATATTTTATACTTTGCTCACTGTTCACTATTTTTGTGGTTCATAATAAACATTTTGATACATTTTGTTGAATGTGTAGTGATGCTTAAGAAATGGAGGAGCTATTCACGTCTCTGACTGTTTTCCTGGCTAACATTTTTTTTTTTTTACTGAAAATAGAAACAATTGGACAGCTTACATTAAATAAGGTGTTTTGTTTACAGTTTTTCATACACTATATCATTTCCGTAGTTCATATAAGTTTAATTCACATTACCTGGCTCCCTGTCAGAAGCATGTGGTGAGTCATAGGGGAGGGGCAGCTGCAGTCTGTGGGGGTCATTTATCTTTATTTTTTGTCTTTTTAATGTCTTTTTTGGGACATTTTTTGCCACACATTTTGAAATGTTTTTCTTCATTAAGACACATTTATCTTTTATTCCAGATGTGCTGAATGTCACAAATGACATTTATCATTTCAAATTTGCTACATTTTTTGGCACAAAAATCGTAGAAAATGAAAAGGAGTGACTTGTGACATTTGTATGACAATTGACTTGTGACATTTGTATGACAATTTTACGACATTTGTAACAAATGTCTCAAAAAGAGGTCTGAAAATAAAACCCCCCATTTAACACAAGGAAAATGGGAGATTGATAAATTACCAAAGAAGCAGAAAGAAATTCATTTATCCAACTGCCTGCTCAATGCACATGACAGGAAGTGGGGAGGCTGTAGCTGCCTCCTCCCCAGGGACTCACCACATGCTGCTGGCACAGAGCCACATAATGTTAATTAAACTTATTTAAACTACTGAAATGGTTCAAAAAGCTGACCAATGCATCTTTAAAATCAGCATGGCTTACAGTAGGCTATTGGAACATGTCACCAGATGAAAATTACATTCTTGGTGACAGGTTCCCTTTAAAGACTGTTACATTAAAAAATGGTATACAGAGTTTAGGATTAAATGCAGTTGTACTATTGAGAAAGTATTAAACTAATTGTTTCTTTTCCAAGTAATACATCAATGACATTGAAAAACATTTACAAAACATGTTGCTTCAAGAGTTTTCCATTTTTACTTAAAGTGCTAAAGTTTAATATCTGTTCTTTATGTAAACTGAACACTGCATGGTAGCCTAATAGCAAAATACTGCTTACAAAGGGTTTTATCTGTAGGAAACTTTGGGATGAGTTTTCTGTTGAAGAATCATTGCAGTGAGCTTTATCAACTGGTAGGGATTATTGGAAGTAGACATCCCCATTAAGTTTTCAGCAAGATTCCATCTAAGGTCTCACACCTTCACACCTGTAATTTTTCTTACAACATTTCAGATATGTGGTTACCCTGAACCAGTAGTGGATTCACAAGAAAAATATCAAGAAATAATATGAAATTATAAACCATTCCACTTATTTTCTTGATTAAAATTGCTGGTGTAAATTTTGGCCCATATTAACATTCATTATATCCAAATATATGGAAACAAAGATTTTTGTTAAGTTTTTAGTAAATTGGTTAAAGGACATCTACCATCAGTTTGATTGATGGTAGATGTCCAGCATTAGATGCCCATTTATTTATGCACTAATTGGCAAAGTTTTTAGTGTATAAAGAAAGTGTATATTAGCTCAGAAAATAACTTTTAAAAAATATGTAAATGAGCCAGAGGTGCTCAGGTTGACGTCACCTGAGCACCTCTTGGCTTTCCCGGGTTTCAATTTATTCCAACCCCTTACTATAAGCCTACTCCTGCTCCTGGCTGGTGACATCAGAGTGGGGTGTGGACAGAGTGGTCTCTCTCCTAGGTCATCAGCTAAGAGTAGAAGGCTTACAGCAAGGGCAGTGGAATAAATTAAAACCTGGGAAGTGCCTCCAACTCATTTACAGTTTTTTAAAACGTTATACACTTTCTTTATACACTAAACAATGCCCCAATTAGAGCATAAAGTAACCAGCATCTAATGCTGGACATCGACCATCAGTCAAACTGATGGTAGGTAGATGTCCTTTAATGCCATTATAAACTGTACCATCAAATGTAGAAAACTATAATCACGGTTTGGCAGTATCATAGCACATTCCTTAGTAATTCAATGTTATTCATTCTGTCTTCCATAATTTCATATTTTCAAGGATGATATTTAATGGCTTTTGATGAGGTTCACATCTATGTTAAGGGTTGTATTTATAGCAGTCACCGTAACATTGCGCTAGATCCGTTCGGTCTCATATACCAATGGCAGCTGGTGTACCTCACTGAATTATCAGATCTGCCAACTTTAGCAAAGGTGTCCATCATTTTTTACTGAAAATATGCTATTTTTTGTAACCTAAGTTCACATGATATACAGCACAGATACATGTGAATACATTGTCAGTACTGCTGAATTAAATTTATCAAATTTGATGGAAAAAAGAGAGCATATGCTTACCTATTCAATGTGCAAGACTACACATTACAAATCTCACAATTAGATCTGCTAAACTCAAAGACAAATATGTTTGTGAAGTTAGTAGCATAAAAGCCTTAGTATTTTCTTTTACATCCAGCAATGGTTTAATTACTGGTTCTTCCAAAGCATTTTCTTTTCCATGAAAACTGCCCTTGTTTTTTAAAATGTATCTATTAACCTTATGCTTCATGCACTTTTTTTTTTAATCTTCATTTATTGTTTAGGTTACCTCTAATTGTATAGTCATGATAAATAAGTGCACTTTATTTAGCTTGTAATCTCCACCTGTTTCCACCTGTTTCCCTTAGTTCATTCCTCATTAACTATATACTGTTGTATTCTCTTTAGCACCTATTACAGCCTTAA
Organism: Engystomops pustulosus; assembly: GCA_019512145.1. NCBI lineage: Eukaryota > Metazoa > Chordata > Amphibia > Anura > Leptodactylidae > Engystomops > Engystomops pustulosus. The sequence goes on from CM033644.1 coordinate 132,849,456, forward strand.
GAGATGTTTCTTTGGATATGTTAATCATACATGGAAAGCTGAAAAATAATTTAAACAAACCCAAAAGGGAAATTGCTTGTCTAAGGTTTTCATTTGTTAGCTACAAGAATAATTTTGAAACAGCCAATATGAATAAAAAGAGTAAAAAAATGTGTGTATATATTTTTTAACCTTACAGCCAAATACCTAAATGCATTTTATAGATAATTTATGTTGTAGAGCAATACAAAGCATAAATTATTTGTGGAAAGAAAATGACAGCTGCCAATCTTCAATGCTTTGGGGCATATTTGTCAGGACCTCTACGCCACGCCAGAGGCGTGCTAGCACTTGCGATTATTTGCACCAATCCGCCACCTTCACGCCACCTGTCCCTGCGCCTGCGCACTTGCTGCCGCTGGCAACTTTTCATATGTGAAAAGCCCCGCCCCGCCGGGCATAGGATAAACGGAGTGCAGGCGGCTGCCCCGATACATCAAGAGGCAGAAGCCTCTTGATGTATCCCGCTGCGAACATGCAGCGGCGGGGCTATCATACGCTGGCGCACGAGCGCCAGCATATGATAAATATGCCCCATTGTCTAAAATTGTCTTTGCACATCTAAAATCAGGATTTTTTTGCACATTCTTCTTTGTAGAGTAGTTCTTACAAATTAGTTTAGTTGGAGTACATGTTTAAGCAAAACTCAACTCAGCACCGTACTCTACGACGTATACCACGTTTACTTTTTAGTCTATGGAGCTGGTTGAGGGCTTGTTTGTTTGCCTGTATGGCAGTTCTATATGAAAATTAGATTTATAGGGCATTGCTATTGTTTTATTAATTTATTTTTTACTTAAATTCCTGTTGCTTTTGATAGGTCAAATAAAGTAACATTTTTGAGCTTGTGATACCCTTTAATGGCTAACTGAATTGTTACAATGTTACAAGCATGCTTTCGGGAAAGCTTAGGTCCCTTCATTATTCATGGTATAACTTTCTGAACACAGATTTTATAGACAATAAACATAGAGGTGATGCAGAAAATGTATACAAAACGACAATAGCAATAACAAAGTTGAAACAAGAGGCCCTTAACCCCTTCCCGACGCGCGCCGTACTAGTACGGCGCGCGCCGGGTCCCGGTGCATGGAGAGGGCTCGCGGGCCGAGCCCTCTCCATAGCCGGTAAGCCTTTGCTGCAATATGCAGCAAAGACTTCACTGTGTTCACTGTTTTTATTCTATTCTTCACTGTTCTTCACATCTGTTAACTTGTCAGGAGATAATATACGCGCGGGACAGTGAAGAATAGATTGCAGATGTTTGCATACATCTGCTAACTTATCAGAAGACATTCTTTTTCAATTAAATAACACATTTTATTCCCGAACCATGGTCCCTTTGAAAAATGCTCGGGTCTCCCATTGACTTCAATGGGGCTCGTTATTCGAGACGAGCATCTGGAAAAGTTTGTCTCGAATAACGAGCACCCGAGCATTTTAGTGCTCGCTCATCTCTAGTGGACACCTAGAAGACAATCCCTTCCCACACCAAAGGGACTGTCAGGATCAGTGATAGTGGACCCACTGAAGCACCGCAGATGATGACATAAGCCAACACCTGGGAGCAGAGTTTAAGTGGCACCTGGTTTTCAATAGAGCCCGCCGCAAAACGTGTTGAACTTGCTGCAGCGGGATACCACCAGGTGGCTCCACAGGCACGACATTGCTCGTGATGGTGGCCAAGGCCAGGATCAGTATCGGCAGGCAGGATCAGAGTCGTAATCAGGCACGAGGTCAGGACAGGGTGCACAGGATCAGAGTTGGGGATGTAGCACAAGGTCAAAGCAGGCGGCAGAGAATTGAGGTCAGAAACTTCACAGAAGGTCACAATGGAAAATATTCAGGACTAGCAAAAGGAAGCTTTCACTAGGGCAGTGAGGCACAAAGATCTAGAAGGGGTCACAGGAAGAGATTGGCTATTGAACAGGTAATTTAATTTGGCTGACCAGCACCAATTAGCGTCATGCAGGCCCTTTAAATCTCACAGAGCCAGGGAGGCAGTGATGAGTGCCAGGAGAGGTAAGAAAGGATGCAGGTGGCATCGAGAGGTGCCCGGAGGCATGTGGTTGTCTCCCTGTCTACATGGCCTGCAGGAACCTCTGAAGAACACAGCAGTGCAGAGTGTTGTCTTCAGGCTCCCAGGATCTCTCTTTTGGCCCAAACCCCTTCCAGCTGATAAAGAAAAAACGTCTCCCTCTGACCAACTTCAAGCCCAGGATTTCCCTTACCTTAAAGACTTTGGTGGAATTAGCCATTAGAGAAGGAGGAGGTACTTGCCAAAAGAAGTGATTCAGGATGACAGGCTTTAGAAGAGAGACATGAAAGGAGTTTGGGATGCGCTTGATGGGGGGAAGACAAAGCTTATAGGCCACTTGGTTAATGCACTTCAGCACCTCGAATGGACTCGGGAAACAACGACCAAGTTTGTAGCTGGTAATCTTCAGCCGGATGCATGTGGAAGATAGCCACACTTTATCATCTGGAAATAAGACTGGAAAAGACCTGCGTTTCTTGTCAACCTGGGTTTTGGTGCTGGCAGACAACCGAAGTAGAGACTGATGAGTTTGCTCCCAGATGGACTGGAGGTCTTGTACCAGGTCTTCTACTTCAGGAACATTAGAAGGCATGGACAGAGGGAGATGTAGGCGTCAATGTCATCCAAAAATCAGAAAGAAGAAAGCAGCAGATCCAGAGTCCAGAGCGTTATAGGAGAATTCTGCCCAAGGAAAATATGGAGGAAAGTTGTTCCAGGTTAAATCAAATCAAAAGACAATGGACCACTGTCTCTGTCTGGAGAAAAATCACCAGAGGCACCAGAGGCGACAGGGCTTTTTTACAATGAGAACTGTCAATCTGTAGAATAGCCTGCCTCAGGCAATGGTCACAGTAGAGACAGCAGAAGAGCCTAGATGCCTTTTAACATGCAAATAACATTGATGGTTATGTTATATAGAATTATTCCTCTAAATCCCTTCCTCATTCTATCCCATCCCTTACTTGGTTGAACTTAATTGACATGTGTCCTTTTTCAACAGTATGAACTTTGTATTAAAATTTTTAAATAACCCAGAAAATAAAGAGAGATGAATATAAGTTTGTTCAGGACACCTTGCTATCCAAAGTTTAGGGATTCATGATGCTACAATACTGATTTTGAACCCTTTGACTCCCATAAATTATACCATGCAATGTGCACATAGATTCATTATATTCCTGCCAAGGTTTGCTTTTTGGAAACCTGTGAAGCATTTAGTAAAAACGCCTTAGAAAACGAGCATTTATTAGGTTGAAGGTGCAACCTTCTTTTAAAAGTAATAATGAGGTAAGACAAAACTCAGCTGTCTGTGATATTGGACTGTCAAGAGAAGTAAAGGAATATAAAGATTAAAAAGTAAAAAGAAAGAAAAGCTGACAGGCCAAACAAAGTCTTGGCGATCTTAGAAAATACTGGTACAGTATATTCTTAACCAGATGGATTATACAATAACCATTAAAGATACATTTTATTCGTCAGATCTCACACAAAGAAGCAATTGAACACATTTAACAAGTCACTCATACAAAACCAATTGAGTTGCTTTTTTTATCAGGCAGTAAATAATAAAACACACACACTTGTACATTGCGTCTAAGGATTTCCTCTATTTGATTATCCCCCCCCCCCAAAAAAAATATAATACATTTTAAAATGATATGTTTCTCTGAATTCACAGAGGAGATAGCGTGTACTATGCATAACCAATAATTTGTTCCCCTTTGCTTGGCCATTAACTATTAACTATAAAACATTAATTAATGCTTTACATTTATATGTAATCAGATACATTTTTATTCACTTATAGCTCATACAGTATGTAGGAGAATAGAAGTATATGCACATGTAAACACTTGATTTGCCAAATACAATATTTTACTATGGGACCATACTGTTTCTACCTAAAAATATCTAGCACTAATATAGGTATGTTTATTGGGTTCTGTATTAGTATTTTTAGTATTAGTACACCTCTAAATGACAAAAACTATGATCTTTAATAACTCTGTAGATATTACAGAACATGGTGGTTATACAGTACATGTGTTCATGGTACGTCTGCAATGCATTCTTTATTCTTCCTGGGGATTCCTACAGGAAGTCACCAGCAGTTTGAACACACAAACTGTAGATAGTGTTAGGTACCTGGAAAGCATTGTAACCATATCTTTGTGTCTAATAGTAACAATGAACTATATAAATGTGTTTGTATTTCAAGATTGTAGGTAAATATGGAGCGTTGGGGTGCCCTCACTTCTGAGATATCTTCACATACTATGCACATCTCTTCTGCATGCGTTGAGTCAGAGCAGTAGCAGGTTTCTTGTTGGGTATTGAAGAAAGGGGGGATGCAGTTTGTTATACGACCAAACCACTGCCTGCAGCTTGTAAGGTAAGCTGGTAAGCTCTATTAAACGTAGCAGAAAAAATTACTGTTTTGTAAAGATTTTGTGGATGTAAATTAGCATACCTAACGTAAATTCCTTGGAAGCTTCAAAGAAGAATTTAGGCATTAACAATACATTATTATAACACATGTTTTTTTCTGGTTGTCAGCGGATGCAGTATAACATAGGATTACTCTTTTTGTTCTGTGCTCAAATATCTATGCAATCCTATTGTACTACTTGAGCTGGTAATTAAACGTAACTAAAAGAACACTTGCCTTCACTGTATCCTTGTTTACAGACTTTCTTCCTGATATACCACTACTATGTTTTTAAATTTCATTTTGCAGACTAGTGTAGAAGAAATGCCCCTGAGTTGTTAATGACAGATCCATGTCAGGTGAAGTGACATTCCCTGTGGAAAAGTCCATAGCTCTGTTCCTCATGTGGAGGGGGTATCATGGAAGAAACAAATTCTCTCAGTCATGTATCCAAAATGTATGGACTCTCGGATAGTGATATAATATACCACTGTATAAGGTATGGTTTGGCCTCACCTGGAATATGCTGTCCAGTTCTGGGCACCAACTATAAAAGGATGCCCTGGAACTGGAGAGGGTACAATGAAGAGCCACAAAAGTTATAGGTTATGGAGGGTCTCATGTTAGAGGAAATTATTTAGTCTTGAAAGAGACGTCTAAGAGGCACATGATTAGAGATGAGCGAGTATACTCGTCCGAGCTTGATGCTCTTTAGAGTATTAGGTACTCGAAACGGCTCGTTGCTCGACGAGTATTTCCCTGCTCAGATCGAGCATTTAATTAAAAAACACAGTGAGAACAATGAGAGAATAGAATAAAACAGTGAACACAGTGAACACAGACATTTAAGTGAAAAGAACAGTGAAGAACACAGTGAAGAATAGAGTACAGATGTTCGGACATCTGCTTACTTGTCGGAAGATACGCGCGGAATGGCAGCAGGAGAGACATCAACACAGGGAGACAAGCAGCACGGGGAGACATCGGGCACGGGGAGACATCGGGCAGCGGGGGGGACATCGGCAGCACGGGGGAGACATCGGGCACGCGGGGGACATCGGCAGCACGGGGAGACATCGGGCAGCACGGGCAGACATCGGCATCACGGGGAGTCATACGCGCACGGGGGAGACATCGGGCAGCACGGGAACATCGGGCACGGGGGACTCGGCCACACGGGGGAGACATCGCGCACGGAGACTCGGGCAGCACGGGGGAGACATCGGCAGCACGGAGACATCGGGCATCACGGGGAGACACGGGCAGACGGAGACTTCAGTGGAAGAAGAGGAGCATCCCGGACAGCGTATCACCCCGACAAGTAGCAGTTGTGCCGAACATCTGTAATCTATTCTTCCTGTGTTTTTCACTGCGTTTTCACTTAAATGATCCTGTGTTCACTGTTTTTATTCTATCTTCACTATCTTCACATCTGTTTAACTTGTCGGGAGATAATATACGCGCGGAACAGTGAAGAATAGATTGCAGATGTTTGCATACATCTGCTAACTTATCAGAAGACATTCTTTTTCAATTAAATAACACATTTTATTCCTGAACCATGTCCCTTTGAAAATGCTCGGGTCTCCCATTGACTTCAATGGGGCTCTTTATTCGAGACGACACTCGAGCATCTGAAAAGTTTCTTCTCGAATAACGAGCACCCGAGCATTTAGTGCTCGCTCATCTCTACACATAGCATTTCTATAAATATATGAATGGTCCATACAAAAATATGGAGGAAAGTTGTTCCAGGTTAAATCAAATCAAAAGACAATGGACCACTGTCTCTGTCTGGAGAAAATCACCAGAGGCACCAGAGCGACAGGCTTTTTTACAATGAGAACTGTCAATCTGTAGAATAGCCTGCCTCAGGCAATGGTCCAGTAGAGACAGCAGAAGAGCCTAGATGCCTTTAACATGCAATACATTGATGGTTATGTTATATAGAATTATTCCTCTAATAAATCCCTTCCTCATTCTATCCCATCCCTACTTGGTTGAACTTAATTGACATGTGTCCTTTTTCAACAGTATGAACTTTGTATTAAAATTTTAAATAACCCAGAAAATAAAGAGAGATGAATATAAGTTTTGTTCAGGACACCTTGCATCCAAAGTTTAGGGATTGGTTGCTGCACTTTCCTATCATTTTATCTCACAGGAACACCTGCTCTTCAGAGCATCAAAACCTCATACCACCATCAGTAACTGATTCCTTTGTTTTATAAATGTTTCAGGAACTAGTACCTAACAGTCAGTAGCTCGTGATTCCAAACCCAAAGTTTTCTAGATCGTAGATCTGAAATCATGTTGCTATGTGACAGTGTGGTCTTTCTACTTCCTGGTGAAGTTCTGCATTGGTCTCTGCCTGGGAAGTGTACACAGCGGTCCCCAATTAAGAACACTCGGCTTACATACACCCCTAGTTACAAACGGACCACTGGATATTGGAATTTATTGTACTTAGTCCTAGGCTACATAACAGCTATAACAGTTATCAATGTGTCTGTAATGAAGCTTTATTGTTAATCCTGATTCTTTTGACAACCCACATTTTTTAAATCCAATTGTCAAAGAAGCAAAAGTTCTGGCTGGGATTACATTGATAAAATATACAGTTCCGACTTTCATACAAATTCAACTTAAGAACAAACCTACAGACCTTCTTGTATGTAACCCGGGACTGCCTGTAATCCTATTTATAACTGAATTTTAAGACACCTTTTCCTATTTTCCTTTGCCGTGTTTAATTTGGTTTTCCAAGTAAGACAGTACTCCCCCAAAAAAGCCAATATGTAATTTGATTTTTTACACTGGCTGCAAAGTTAAGTTCCTTGGTTGCCATGTTCTGGGACAACCACTGGTTACCATCAAACTGGGACAGGGACATCAACAAGTAGACAGTTTAACCACTTTACTAGTATGTTTTGATTGTGATGTCATTGAGATATGTGATATACTAAAGCGAATGGAATGGTGTTGCTATGATATGCAAAATTCCTTAGAAAACAAAAGACAACAGCAGACAACATATCTGTACTGTGTATAAATAAACTAAGTTGCATTGTTTACCTCTACAAACTAATGGTTCAAAATTATTATGGGAGCTGAAGACACTAATAATAGATTCAGTAACTGAAAGTTTAAAGATAAAACACACTGTTTTCAGTGCGACTATTTAGCTCAATAACATGTTGTCAGATGAAAATTGTATCCATAAAAAAATTATATAACGTACAACAGTAAAAAAAAAATATTTATACTTTGCCACTGTTCACTATTTTTGTGGTTCATAATAAACTTTTGATACATTTTGTTGAATGTGTAGTGATTAGAGATGAGCGAGCACTAAATGCTCTGGTGCTCGTTATTCGACAAAACTTTTCCAGATCTCGATTGCTCGTCTCGAATAACGGCCCCATTGAAGTCATGGGAAGACTCGAGCATTTTCAAGGACCATGGTTCAGGAATAAATGTGTTATTTATTGAAAAGAATGTCTTCTGATAAGTTAGCCAGATGTATGCAAACATCTGCACTATTCTCACTGTTCCGCGCGTATATTATCTCCGACTAGTTAGCAGATGTGAAGAACAGTGAAGATAGAATAAAAACAGTGAACATAGGATTTTAAGTGAAAAACACAGTGAAGAAGATTACAGATGTTCGGCACATCTGCTTACTTGTCGGAGAGGAGATACGCTGCCCGGGATCCGCCTCCTCTTCTTCCACTGAAGTCTCCCCTATGTCTCCCTGCTGCCCGATGTCTCCCTGTGGCCCGATGTCTCCCTCGCCCGTGTCTCCCTGTGCCCGATGTCTTCCTGCCTGCGCGCGCGATGTCTCCCTGTTGCGCGCGATGTCTCCCTGCTGCGCGCGATGTCTCCCTGCTGCGTGCGATGTCTCCCCTGCTCGTGCGATGTCTCAGCTGCGCCCGATGTGTCTCTCTGCGCCCATGTGTCTCTGCTGCGCCCATGTGTCTCGCCGCCCCGATGTGTCCTGCTGCCCCGAGTTCCCTGGTGCGCGATGTCTCCCCGTTCCGCTGTATCTTCCGACAAGTAAGCAGATGTGCCGAACATCTGTAATCTATTCTTCACTGTGTTCTTCACTGTGTTTTTCACTTAAATGATCCTGTGTTCACTGTTTTTATTCTATTCTTCATTGTTCTTCACTGTGTTTGTTTAATTAAATGCTCGATCTCGAGCAGGGGAAATACTCGTCTGAGCAACGAGCCGTTTCGAGTACCTTAATACTCGAACGAGCATCAAGCTCGGACGAGTATACTCGCTCATCTCTAGTAGTGATGCTTAAGAAATGGAGGAGCTATTCACGTCTCTGACTGTTTTCCTGGCTAACATTTTTTTTGACTGAAAATAGAAACAATTGGACAGCTTACATTAAATAAGGTGTTTTGTTTACAGTTTTTCATACACTATATCATTTTCGTAGTTCATATAAGTTTAATTCACATTACCTGGCTCCCTGCCAGAAGCATGTGGTGAGTCATAGGGGAGGGGAAGCTGCAGTCTGTGGGGGTCATTTATCTTTATTTTTTGTCTTTTTAATGTCTTTTTTGGGACTTTTTTTGCCACACATTTTGAAATGTTTTTCATCATTAAGACACATTTATCTTTTATTCCAGATGTGCTGAATGTCGCAAATGACATTTATCATTTCAAATTTGCTACATTTTTTGGCACAAAAAACGTAGAAAATGAAAAGGAGTGACTTGTGACATTTGTATGACAATTTTACAACAATTGTAACAAATGTCTCAAAAAGAGGTCTGAAAATAAAACCCCCCATTTAACACAAGGAAAAAGTGAGATTGATAAATTACCAAAGAAGCAGAAAGAAATTCATTTTTCCACCTGCCTGCTCAATGCACATGACAGGAAGTGGGGAGGAAGCTGCAAGAGTGTGGAGAAGAGGAGTCTGACCAGGCATACACAGGCTGTAGCTGCCTCCTCCCCAGGGACTCATCACATGCTGCTGGCACAGAGCCACATAATGTTAATTAAACTTATTTAAACTACTGAAATGGTTCAAAAAGCTGACCAATGCATCTTTAAAATCAGCATGGCTTACAGTAGGCTATTGGAACATGTCACCAGATGAAAATTACATTCTTGGTGACAGGTTCCCTTTAAAGACTGTTACATTAAAAAATGGTATACAGAGTTTAGGATTAAATGCAGTTGTACTATTGAGAAAGTATTAAACTAATTGTTTCTTTTCCAAGTAATACATCAATGACATTGAAAAACATTTACAAAACATGTTGCTTCAAGAGTTTTCCATTTTTACTTAAAGTGCTAAAGTTTAATATCTGTTCTTTATGTAAACTGAACACTGCATGGTAGCCTAATAGCAAAATACTGCTTACAAAGGGTTTTATCTGTAGGAAACTTTGGGATGAGTTTTCTGTTGAAGAATCATTGCAGTGAGCTTTATCAACTGGTAGGGATTATTGGAAGTAGACATCCCCATTAAGTTTTCAGCAAGATTCCATCTAAGGTCTCACACCTTCACACCTGTAATTTTTCTTACAACATTTCAGATATGTGGTTACCCTGAACCAGTAGTGGATTCACAAGAAAAATATCAAGAAATAATATGAAATTATAAACCATTCCACTTATTTTCTTGATTAAAATTGCTGGTGTAAATTTTGGCCCATATTAACATTCATTATATCCAAATATATGGAAACAAAGATTTTTGTTAAGTTTTTAGTAAATTTGTTAAAGGACATCTACCATCAGTTTGATTGATGGTAGATGTCCAGCATTAGATGCCTGTTTATTTATGCACTAATTGGCAAAGTTTTTAGTGTATAAAGAAAGTACATATTAGCTCAGAAAATAACTTTTAAAAAATATGTAAATGAGCCAGAGGTGCTCAGGCTGACGTCACCTGAGCACCTCTTGGCTTTCCTGGGTTTCAATTTATTTCAACCCCTTACTATAAGCCTACTCCTGCTCCTGGATGGTGACATCAGAGTGGGGTGTGGACAGAGTGGTCTCTCTCCTAGGTCATCAGCTAAGAGTAGAAGGCTTACAGCAAGGGCAGTGGAATAAATTAAAACCCGGGAAGTGCCTCCAACTCATTTACAGTTTTTTAAAACGTTATACACTTTCTTTATACACTAAACAATGGCCCAATTAGAGCATAAAGTAACCAGCATCTAATGCTGGACATTGACCATCAGTCAAACTGATGGTAGGTAGATGTCCTTTAATGCCATTATAAACTGTACCATCAAATGTAGAAAACTAAAATCACGGTTTGGCTGTATCATAGCACATTCCTTAGTAATTTAATGTTATTCATTCTGTCTTCCATAATTTCATATTTTCAAGGATGATATTTAATGGCTTTTGATGAGGTTCACATCTATGTTGAGGGTTCTATTTATAGCAGTCACCACAACATTGCGCTAGATCCGTTCGGTCTCATATACCAATGGCAGCTGGTGTACCTCACTGAATTATCAGATCTGCCAACTTTAGCAAAGGTGTCCAATAATTTTTTTACTGAAAATATGTTACCTATTCAATGTTGTAAGACTACCATTACAAATCTCACAATTAGATCTGCTAAACTCAAAGACAAATATGTTTGTGAAGTGTAGCATAAAAAGCCTTAGTATTTCTTTTACACCAGCAATGGTTTCATTACTGGTTTTCCAGCATTTTCTTTCCCTGAAACTGCCCTTGTTTTTAAATGTATCTATTAACCTTATGCTTCATGCACTTTTTTTTAATCTCATTTATTGTTTAGTGTTTAGAGATGAGGAGCACTAAAATGCTCGGGTGCTCGTTATTCGAGACACTTTTCCAGATGCTCGAGTGCTCGCTCGAATAACGAGCCCCATTGAAGTCAATGGGAGACCGCAGCATTTTTTAATAAAACTGAACAGTAAAAGAACAGTTGCAAAAAAAAATTCCAGATTTTTGCAGATGTTTTACTTGTAAGAACACATTGAAATAACACTATTCTTCACTTTGCAGGTGTCGCGTCGTGTCTCCCGCTAAGTTAGGAGATGTGCACGACATCTGGAATGTGAAGAATATTGTTCTTTCAATGTGTTCTGCACTTAAATGCTCCTGTGTTCACTGTTTTTAATGTTTTAATTCTATTCTTCACATTGCAGTGGGCGTGCGTGTCTCCCGATAGGTTCGGAGATACTGCGCACACTGCAAAGTGAAGAATAGAATTAAAACATTAAAACAGTGAACAGGACCATTTAAGTGCGAACCATGAAAGAAACAATATTCTCACATTCCAGATGTTTCGAACATCTCTTAACTTAGCGGGAGACACGCGCGAACACTGGAAAGTGAAGAATAGTGTTATTTCCAATGTGTTTCTTACAAGTAAAACATATAATAATAGCAGAGGCGTGCTACCACTTGCGATTAATTTGCACCATTCGCCACCTTACAACCACCTGTCCCCGTGCGCCTGCACACTTGCTGCCGCTGGCGACTTTCATATGATAGGATAACGGTGCGCAGGCGGCTGCCCCAATACATCAAAGGTAGAAGCCTCTTGATGTATCCCGCTGCGAACATTCAGCGGTGGGGGCTATCATACGCTGGCCACAGGCGCCAGCATGAGATAAATATGCCCCATTGTCTAAAATGTCTTTGCACATCTAAAATAATTTTTGCACCATTCTTCTTTGTAGAGTAGTTTCTTCCAATTATTTTAGTTGGAGAACATGTTTTAAGCAAAACTCACAGCCGCCATACTCTAAGAGGTATACCACGTTTACTTTTTAGTCTTGGAGCTGGTTGAGGGCTTGTTTGTTTGCAGTTGTAGCAATGTTTGGCAATGTATGGCAGTTCTATATGTAAAATAGATTTATGGCATTGCTATTGTTTTAATTATTGATTTTTTCTATAAATTCCTGTTGCTTTTGATAGGTCAAAATAAGTAACATTTGTCGAGCTTGTGATACCCTTAAAATGGCTACTGAATTGTTAAATGTTACAAGCATGCTTTCGGGAAAGCTTAGGTCCCTTCATCATTCATATAATTTCTGAACACAGAGTTTATAGCCATAAACATAGAGGTGATGCAGAAAATGTATACAAAACGACATAGCTATAACAAGTTTAAACAAGAGGCCCTAATAGATTACTTGGGCAGTTTTCTACTTAAAAAAAATTCTTCTTTTACACTTTTTACTTGTCCCTCATGGGACTAAACAGTGTTATTACTTGTGCGCCAACTGATTAACATTTAGTTTACACCCAAGACCAGCATTGTCTCTGAAAGGTCAGATGTCAATTATAGCTGACTCCCACTGGCTTTTTACTGCCAACTTTCCGGTAAGAACTGATACAGCAAATATTACAATTACATGTAGGACTACGAGCCTCAACCTTACCTCTGCTTGTCATGTACATGCTGCACAGCAAGGATTGACATTATCGTAAATATTTTTTTTTTCCCTAAGGTAACAAAAATACAAAACAATTTTACCACCGGCTCAAGTGCTGTGCAGTAAGTTTTAAAGAAATAATAACTTATCTAAAATAAGTTTTTAATGATAAGGTATATTATGTATATATATACAGGCAGTCCCCTACTTAAGGACACCCGACTTACAGTCAACCCATATTACAGACCAGAGCCCCCTCTGACCTCTGGTGAAGCTCTCTGGATGTACTATAGTCCCAGACTGCAATGATCACGCTGTAAGGTGTCTGTATGAAGCTTAATTGATAATCCTTGGTGCTTACAGCAAAAAAATGTTTAAACTCCAATTGTCACTGGGGCCAAATTTTTTTTTTGTCTGTATCTACACTTATAAATATACAGTTTCGACTTACATACAATTCAACTTAAGAAAAACCTCCGGACCCTATCCCGGGGACTGCCTGTATATATATATATATAATATATATATAGATTATATATATATATATTCATCCATAGTTTATAATAATCTTAAATCGGTATGTGTGTCTTATTATAAACTAAACCATTGAAATGTTATAAGTGAGCATGAAACTAAATTCTAGATATAGACCTGTAAAACTAAAAGTACTGAATCTTATACTTTTTTTTCACTCTGCTAGGGTCTTTAAGGTATTAACTTTGATGTTCCTTTCCTACTTGATTTCTGTTCTAGGAGGTCCTACCTGGGTGAATTCACCACCTCTAGAAGTGAAAAATGGTCAGATGAACTTCTAACTGACTGATACTAAGAATAATAAAATACAAGACTTGTCATTTATTTATTATTTCACTTTAGAATAAAAAATACTGTCAACGTGTAAACTATATGCAATAAAAAGGGGATAATGTAAGAAAAAAAGTTATACTTACACAAAAGTTTCGGAACCTGAAAGAATCTTATAAGTGCTTATAATGCTCCCGTGTGAATCAATATCTAGATTTATAATGCAGCATTATAACTCTACTGTGTAAGAAAAAAAATGCAACTTCAGTTCTCCTGGCCTCAAGCCTTGATACATAATTCCAACAAGCTTTAAATCTTAAATATGGCAAATTAAATATCTGCATTATTAGCTTAATTTTTGGAAAAATCCTGTCGTCCTGCTCCTCTCTCTCGTCTCTCCTCATTGTGTGTGGTGCAAAGATTAACATTGAACTATAAACCAATGTCCTTCCACTTGTTCGCTGTCAAAATAAATCCTACTTCTAAATGGTAAGACGTAAAAGTAAAAAACAAAAGAGTTCTATACATGCCTGATGCACCACTGCCCCTGATAACATCTACCTTTTGTTCTACCCCATGATATATCATCGTGAATTGTTATGAGCCTGTTGACTATAGTCCCATTAATGAGTAAAGATCAGCACAGTCATTTCATATCTACTTTCTAAGTGATTCCTACTGTTTTGTGGCTATACCAGTCACTATGGATGTTAATTGCAGTCTTTATTAAGGGTGGAATCATCCATAGTAAAAAGCATTCATATTTTACTTATATGGCTCCCTATTATTCGTTTGCGAAAAGAAATGATTACAACTTTTTTAGTCCTAATTTATATCACTAGTAAAATTCTCAAAGATAGGGCTGTGGCATTTAAACTGAATTCTGCTTCATAATATTAATAATTCAATATATAAAAAAATCCCTGCAAAATCTAACTATTTTCTTTCCTTGCTTTTGCGTGTGTTATACATTACTTCTGTTTAAAACATTGGATGAACAAAAAATACATTTATTACTGCAGTCCATGTCGCTCATTTCCTCCTATCAGACCCTTTCACCCTTCATCTTATTCCCATAACAGTCAAACATCATTAGCACCATCCTCGCTTGTAACAGTACACATTCATGAATTCTTAGAAGGTAAGGACTCTAGCAATGCATCATGATATTCAGTTGTTATGATAACAAAAGCAATAAATAATGAAAATCATATTTACAAAAGTAGAAAACACACTACAGAAAGTATCAAACTAGAAAGCTTTTTTGTGGGTAATTCCAAAGTAGTTATATGTCGTAAAAATATTAGACAACTTCGTTTAATACCCCTTTTCAGTTTGCACCGTATAGTACGACGCGCTTGTGGTGCGGGTACATGGAAGTGCTAACTGGGCTGAGCCCTCTCCACACCGGAATTCTTTGCTGCAATTGCCGGTGGCTTCAAAAAGATTGCAGCACATGGTGGCCCACCCTCTTGGACCACCGTGACGTCATCCCGGGAGCAGCGACCGGTTTTTACCCATTCATTCAAATGTTCGATTTGCACATTTAGTATTAGGATGGAAATCCCCATATACTGCTATACGCGTAGTATAAGATACCCTAGAGTCTGAAAAATAGTAAATATAAATTAAATAAAAAGTTCGAAAAAAAATTATAAATACAAAAAATTTAAATTCAATTGCCAGCCCTTCCCGAGAAAATTATATAAATGAAAATAAACAGTAAACCGCATTACTGTCCTAAAATCCTATTCTAATCAATATATCATGGCTTTGTCACTGTGGCTTAACCCCGTAATGGAAATAAGTTGTAAGTGGCACTTTTTTGGCATTTCCAAAAATATAAAAAATTCATAAAAGTGATCTAGGTCTACAGTCCTAAAATGGTAGCATTGCACCGACCCAAGAATAATGTAACATGTCATTTGGGGCATTCAGTGAAGCAGTAAATCCACACACAAAAAACATCAAATCTTTTTTCTCCACCATTTCCACTGCATTCAATACCATCACTATGAATTACATTGGTTACTTAAACAAGCTGTCACACAGCCTTGTAGGTGTAGGGGTTCAGCTGCTATATGTAAATCTCTTCTTGTCTCTAAAAGGCTGTCGGTTGTGGCTGGCAGTGAAATAATGGAAATTCGATTCGTTAAACCCTTGTATAACTCGTCTGTGGGAGTATTTCCTTCTAGCACTGAGATGGTTAGTTATTGGTGGCTGGGCTGAGCGAAATACTAGATCAATGGGCCATGAACCCCAACTAAGCATCGACTGGTAACCGTGTGCCATTCAAAAAGTCATTCTTTAAAAACACATAAAGGAACTGATAATTTTTATAGTTTTTTTAGAGATAGAATAAAACAAAACTATACTTTAAAGTTGCGTGAGGCAAAATTCGGCCGGTCGATGCCACAAATCTGGCTGACTTTCCAAGTTAAGCGTCATCACACCTACATATCTTTTGACCTGTCCTCTGATCACACCTTCTGGACACAGTCACATGCACATATTACTGCGTATCCCTCTAAAGATAAACTCACCCCAGAGTTGGTCTCTTAATAGTCATGGACACCCCAACAGAACAACCTCCCACTATCTTAGTTTAAGTAACGCAAAGTACCTGTTCCCCTTACACAATGGTTTAATGCACACCCATCTTTTTTAGAGAAATGGCTAACAATTTGGCAACCTACAACACATGATATGCACACGCATGGTGCATCTTTCCTCCAACAATACTAGTACTCTAAATGGCTACCTAAATAGGACCTATCGCCCACTTCTAACTAGGCCTTTCCTTAGGTCTTTCTAACCTTCCTTTGCTTGCCCCTTATATACTCATCTCTTAGCTGTTAAGGCTCCCTGTTAATCTTGGATGGACTCTCTAAGGAATAATGAACAGGCCTTCCTCCCCCACCTCTACTCTCCTGGTTCTTATATCGCCTTCTTTTTGTTCCTCAGTTTGAACATCACAAATGATTTCTTGTCTTCTCTTTCTTTGGAAAGCTTATGCTTGTTATATGCTGAAAACTGTCCTAGATGTACTTATTGGTAACTATACAATTTGTAATAGTATAAGCTGCCAAAAAATACTGCTATGTATCTAAATAGTATTAAAAAATCACTATAATAGTCTCTTCAAAGATATTAAATAATAAGACCCCCCGTAGCCTGTAAAGCTTAAATAAAGAAGTTCAAATCTTTGTGTCCACCAAATCCCAACTATGGAGATAATGGCCAGGACACAAATAGTGTCAATTTGCCTCAGTATGTGCAAGTGTGCCTCCATATTATTGATACGGCACCATCTTAATATGTCTGGCACACCCTCACTCGCTCTGAAAAAGAGGCACAATTTTCTTTTAGCGCACCTTTAACTCCAACAGCCGAAACACAATTCTGTCGAGTCCGTTATTATCAATGTGTCACAAACTCACGACTAAGCACTAACACGCCCCTTTAAGGGTGCACATTTGTCTGTCCTTGTCGGTACGTCGACCGCAGCAAAACTGCTGCAAACACTGTAAAATACATTGTACGAGCTCGAAAGACCTTTTGTTTCAGTGCACATAGACGACAGAAAACTGGTGTAGCCATTTAATTCAACATGTCCCTACTTTTAAATTTCCATGAATATGTATACTTATGTATTTGTCCCTGACTTGCTAATTTCTCAGTGAGCTGTATCATCTTGTTCATAATGACTTGTGATATGGTTTGTCGCTGTGACATTTTTGTTTTTTCTTTGAATTCTTGAGCTGATTTATAGATAAAGATTTCTTTCTTTCCAGCACACCTTTATGTTGTGATATTGACTATAAGCATTTATAAAAAAATCCTCAGCGAGTGTTTAACATATATCTTGGACAGAGCAGTTATAGTATTGCACGACCGACAAAGAATTCTAAGGTCTTATGCAGAATTAATAGGCAAATATTGCATGCCTGTTTAACCTGTAAAAAAAGAATTAGACAATACTCTGGCTTCCTATGACAATTCCTATCCTCATTCTTGAAAAGATGAAATAACATTCATAAATTATGGCAGTCATATAAGGCGTAACCCAAAATAGATGGACCCCTGTAGCTTCCACATTGATGCCGTGAACAAACCTAAGACTTAATTGGCTTGCATAATATATAATGAGGCTTCTGAATGGGAAATCGGAATCTAGACAAATAAGTGTTCATTCATAATGCTTATGAGTTTTAACCTACAATGTTTGCCCTCACGTGCAGCACAGTGAAATTGTCATTGTTGTAAATGTCTTCTTTTCCTTCATTGTAAAAAGAGTAGTCAATGCTATGAGACTTTAGGAAAACATGTAAGAATCAATAATAAATTACTTTGATAAAACTGGAATGCACTATCCTGTTGTGCGCCATGATAAATGATAACTTCAAGGAACAGCTGACTGTCTCATTGGTTTGAATCAAGGGCAAGAAGCAAATCCTTCTGCTGAAAGTCATATATTTCAAGCTAAGAGCAAGCTTGACATGCACCTGGAATTGAACTAACTGATATCAGAGACCTTAAGGCATCACAAGTCCAAGAAAAGTATGCTCTTCTATCTATTGCCCACTAGTTAACTTTGCGTTGTATTTAGATAGCCAATGTTCTTTTTCTTCGGTCTCGGTATATTTAAACCAAAATTTATAATACTTTAAATGTATAGTGATACTGCTATTACCACTTTCTTGTCTACTACCCGCTAAGCTTCTTATCCACCTAAATTAATGCAAATAATTGTAGCTGAATTTGTAATGTATACTGAGAGGGGATATGACTGTAAATGTTTTTTTTGAACTTTGCACTATGTTTTTTTTCAGAGTTTTAGTTTGTTACATTAACACTACGATATACAAGACTTCCTCGTCCACTGGTAGCAGATAGTGACATGTCGCACTTTGTGTTTGCTTGTTGTGAACTGACATGGGCTATGTTCTACTGTGTTCCATGAGCAATACCCAGCTCTGTCCAGACATAGGGTTACTAGTCTGATGGGCAAGCTTCTCCAGTTCGCAACGCTTATATTACCATGTCAAGTTCCATAATACAACACCGACTCTGTTAATCGTGCGATTTCTCAACTTGTGACTTCCAGGTCTATCTGCTTACTTCTGTTTATTGATCTTGCTTTAAATTAACTGACTATCACCCCCCCTTTACCCTTTTTGCTCTTTCGCTGTCTGTATAATACCTATCCCAGTTGTGGACCCCGACCCCTGACCTCGCTTTCTGGTTATTCATTTTGTAAGTCTTGTTCTGTGCTTGAAGGTACTGTCCTTCGTGCGCGTGCCCGTATGACCTATGATACTTCAAGTAGAAGCAGCTGAGGGCCACGGGAGGACAGACAAGACATTCAACAAAAGAACCTACAATACAATAACACACCGGAAGTGAGGTCATTGGGTTGGGACACAACGAAATATGCATGGTACAGCAAAACAGAGTCCAAAAGGGATATCACAGTTCAATAGCTGAGATCAATTAAACCCAGAATAAGTACAGACAAGTAACCAAAGCTGAGAAATAGTCGGGTGTGTTCTCAAATCAATCTGAACTACCTCACTGAATTATCAGATCTGCCAACTTTAGCAAAGGTGTCCATAATTTTTTACTGAAAATATGCTTACCTATTCAATGTGTAAGACTACACATTACAAATCTCACAATTAGATCTGCTAAACTCAAAGACAAATATGTTTGTGAAGTTAGTAGCATAAAAGCCTTAGTATTTTCTTTTACATCCAGCAATGGTTTCATTACTGGTTCTTCCAAAGCATTTTCTTTTCCCTGAAAACTGCCCTTGTTTTTTAAAATGTATCTATTAACCTTATGCTTATTTAAAAGCTTCTTTGGAAACCGTATTTCATACATAAATTACGTTTAAATTCATTTTAACATCTAGAGTCGTGGCTTTATGAAAAGATCAAAAAAATAAATTGCCAAAAAAAAAAAAAATTAAACAAGTGGAATGAATAAATAAAGATAGAAAATAATAATATGTGTTACCAGTGATGAATTACGAGAAGGGTTGAGCAGACTCGAACCACAATGTTCCTGAGCCAAACATTGTGGGTCCAGTTCTTCCATCTTGGACTTCAGCCAGAAGATTGGGTTTGGGTTTGGTGTTCGGGCTCAGCCCCACCGGTAACTAGCATCAGTTCTGGCAACGAACGTGGACATTACCCCTTTAATTCCTCCAGAAAAGGACACAGCCATTTTTCTTAAGATCTTCAATCCAGTGGTAACACCCATTATCACAGGTGTTACCCATGGGTGTTCCTGTTCAGGAACACTTGCTTTTCTGGCAGTTAAAGAAGCACTAAGAAAATTTTTATTCTTTTTGTCCATCTTTGAACGTTTTCCTTTATTGAAGTGTTTATGATTAGAGATGAGCAAGCACTAAAATGCTCGGGTGCTCGTTATTCGAGACAAACTTTTCCAGATGCTCGAGTGCTCGTCTCGAATAACGAGCCCCATTGAAGTCAATGGGAGACCCGAGCATTTTTTTAATAAAACTGAACAGTAAAAGAACAGTGCAAAAAAAAAAATTCCAGATGTTTGCAGATGTTTTACTTGTAAGAACACATTGAAATAACACTATTCTTCACTTTGCAGGTGTTCGCGCGTGTCTCCCGCTAGGTTCGGAGATGTTCGGAACATCTGGAATGTGAAGAATAGTGTTCTTTCAATGTGTTCTGCACTTAAATGCTCCTGTGTTCACTGTTTTTAATGTTTTAATTCTATTCTTCACATTGCAGGTGTGCGCGCGTGTCTCCCGATAGGTTTGGAGATACGCGCGCACAGCTGCAAAGTGAAGAATAGAATTAAAACATTAAAAACAGTGAATACAGGACCATTTAAGTGCAGAACACATTGAAAGAACAATATTCTTCACATTCCAGATGTTCTTAGCGGGAGACACGCGCGAACACCATGGAAAGTGAAGAATGTGTTATTTCAAACAAGTAAAACATATAATAATAGCAGAGGCGTGCTACCACTTGCGATTATTTGCACCAATTCGCCACCTTCACACCACCTGTCCCTGCGCCTGCACACTTGCTGCCGCTGGCGACTTTTCATATGGCATAGGATAAACGGTGCGCAGGCGGCTGCCCCAATACATCAAGAGGTAGAAGCCTCTTGATGTATCCCGCTGCGAACATGCAGCGGTGGGGCTATCATACGCTGGCCCACGAGCGCCAGCATATGATAAATATGCCCCATTGTCTAAAATTGTCTTTGCACATCTAAAATAATTTTTGCACATTCTTCTTTGTAGAGTAGTTCTTACAAATTAGTTTAGTTGGAGAACATGTTTAAGCAAAACTCAACTCAGCGCCATACTCTAAGAGGTATACCACGTTTACTTTTTAGTCTATGGAGCTGGTTGAGGGCTTGTTTGTTTGCAGTTGTATGCAATTGTTTGCAATGTATGGCAGTTCTATATGTAAAATAGATTTATAGGGCATTGCTATTGTTTTATTAATTTATTTTTTACTTAAATTCCTGTTGCTTTTGATAGGTCAAATAAAGTAACATTTTTGAGCTTGTGATACCCTTTAATGGCTAACTGAATTGTTACAATGTTACAAGCATGCTTTCGGGAAAGCTTAGGTCCCTTCATCATTCATATAACTTTCTGAACACAGATTTTATAGACAATAAACATAGAGGTGATGCAGAAAATGTATACAAAACGACAATAGCTATAACAAAGTTTAAACAAGAGGCCCTTAATTAGATTACTTGGGCAGTGTTCTACTTAAAAAAAAATTCTTCTTTTACACTTTTTTACTTGTCCCTCTATGGGACTTAAACAAGTGTTATTACTTGTGCGCCAACTGATTATAACATTTAGTTTACACCCAAGACCAGCATTGTCTCTGAAAGGTCAGATGTCAATTATAGCTGACTCTCCACTGGCTTTTTATGCCAACTGATTCCGGTAATAAACTGATACCGCAATATTACAATTACATGTAGGACTACGAGCCTCAATACCTTTACCTCTGCTTGTACATGTACAGTGCTGCACAGCAAGGATTTGACATTATCGTAAATATTTTTTTTTTTCCCTAAGGTAACAAAATACAAAACAATTTTACACCGGCTCAAGTGCTGTGCATGTAAGTTTTAAAGTAAATAATAACTTATCTAAAATAAGTTTTTTAATGATAAGTATAATTATGTATATATATACAGGCAGTCCCCTACTTAAGGACACCCGACTTACAGTCAACCCATAGTTACAGACAGACCCCTCTGACCTCTGGTGAAGCTCTCTGGATGTTACTATAGTCCCAGACTGCAATGATCAGCTGTAAGGTGTCTGTAATGAAGCTTTATTGATAATCCTTGGTTGCATTACAGCAAAAAATGTTTAAACTCCAATTGTCACTGGGGCCAAATTTTTTTTTGTCTGTATCTACAATTATAAAATATACAGTTTCGACTTACATACAAATTCAACTTAAGAACAAACCTCCGGACCCTATCCCGGGGACTGCCTGTATATATATATATATATATATATATATATATATATATATATATTCATCATAGTTATAATAATCTTAAAATCGGTATGTGTGTCTTATTAAACAATAACCATTGAAAATGTTATAAGTGAGCATGAAACTAAATTCTAGATATAGACCTGTAAAACTAAAAGTACTGAATCTTATACTTTTTTTCACTCTGCTAGGGTCTTTAAGGTATTAACTTTGATGTGTTCCTACTTTGATTTCTGTTTCTAGGAGGTCCTACCTGGGGTGAATTCACCAGAACTCTAGAAGTGAAAAATGGTCAGATGAACTTCTAACATTGACTGATACTAAGAATAATAAAATACAAGACTTTTCATTTATTTAATTATTTCACTTTAGAATAAAAAAATAACTGCAACGTGTAAACTATATGCAATTAAAAAGGGATAATGTAAGAAAAAAGTTTAGTAAATTACACAAAAGTTTCGGAAGCCTGAAAGAATCTTATGAAGTGCTTATAAATGCTTCCATGTGAATCAATATCTAGATTTATAATGAGCATTATAACTCTACTGTGTAAAGAAAAAAATGCAACTTCAGTTCCTGGCCTCAAGCCATTGATACATAATTCCAACAAGCTTTAAATCTTAAATATGGCAAATTAAATATCTGCATTTATTAGCTTAATTTTTGGAAAAAATCCTGTCTCTCTCTCTCTCTCTCTCTCTCTCTCATTGTGTTGAGTGCAAAGAGTTTAAATTGAACTACAAACAGATGTCCTTACACTTGTTCTGGCTTCAAATAAATCCTATCTAAATGTTATATACAGTATAAAGTATGTTCTATACATGCTGTATGCAACAATCTGCCCCTGATAACATGCTAACCTTTTGTTCTACCAGGATTATATTCATCGTGATATTGATTTATGAGCCTGTTGACTATAGTCCAATTAATGAGAAAGATCAGCACAGGATTCATTTCATACTTTTCTAAGTGATTCCTACTGTATTTGTGGCTATCCAGTCACTATGATGTTAATTGCAGTCTTTCATTAAAGGTGGAATCATCCATAGTAAAAAGCAATTCAATATTTTACTTTATATGGCCCCTATTTTCTTTTGCGAAAGAAATGATTACACTTTTAGTCTAATTTTATCACTAGAAAATCCAAAGAATAGGGCTATGGCATTTAAAATGAATTCTGCTTCATAATATATAATATATCAATATATAAAAAATCCCTGCAAACTATTTTTCCTTGCTTGCGTTGTGATACATTTACTTGTTAAAACAATTGGATGAACAAAAAATATTGTATTACTGTCACATTCTCATTTCCTCATCATTTATTCCCCATAACAGCAAACATCATTAGCAGCCATGACCTCTGGTGTACAGTACACATTCATGAATTCTAGAATGGTAAGGATACTAGCAATGCATCATTGATATTCAGTTTGTATGAATAACAAAGCATAAATAATGAAAATCATTATTTACAAAGTAGAAAAACATACAGAAAGCATCAACTAGAAGCTTTTTTGGGTATTCAAAGTAGTTATATTCTTTAAAAATATTTAGAAATCTTCTTTAACCCCTTATCAAAGTGCACCGTAATAGTACGACGCGCGTTGGGTGCGGGTACATGGAAAGTGCTAACGGGCTGAGCCCTCTCCACAGCCGGTAAGTCTTTGCTGCATATTGCCGGTGGCTTCAAAAAGATAGCAGCACATGGTTGCCACCATCTTGACCACTGTGACGTCATCGGGGAGCAGCGACCGGTTTTTACCCATTCATTACAATGTGCGATTTGCACATTTTAATGTATGAGGATGGAAATCCCCATATACTGCTATACTGTAGTATAAAGTACCCTAGGAGTCTGAAAAATAGTAAAAATAGTAAATATAAAAAAGTTTCGAAAAAAAATTATAATAAAAAAAATTTAATTCAAATTAGCCCCTTTCCCTAGAAATTATATAAATAAAAATAAACAGTAAACATCATACTGTCCTAAAATGCCTATTCTATCAAAATATAATCATGGTTTGTCACTGTGCTTAACCCCGTAATGGAAAATAAGTTGAAAGTGGCACTTTTTTGGCATTTTCAAAAATATAAAAAATTCAATAAAAAGTGATCTAGGTCGTACAGTCCTAAAAATGGTAGCATTGCACCGACCCAAAGAATAATGTAGACATGTCATTTGGGGCATTCAGTGAAAGCAGTAAAATCCAAGCACACAAGAAAACGATGCAAATGCTTTTTCTCACCATTTTCACTGCATTCAATACCATCACTATGAATTACAATTTGTTACGTAGAAAACAAGCTGTCACACAGCTCTTGTAGGGTGTAGGGTCATGCTGGCTAGTAGGTAAATCTTTCTTGTCTCTTATAAAGGCTGTGGTTGTGGCGGGAGTGAAATAATGGAAATTAGATGTTAAATCCCTTGGTATAGCTAGTTTGTGGGAGTATAGTCTTCTAGCACTGAGATGGTTAGTTAGTGTGCTGGTGATGGAGAAATAAGATCAATGGGCACATGACTCACTAAGCATCTACTTGGTACCGTGTGCCAGTTAAAAAAGTCATTCTTAAAAACACATAAAAGAACTGATAATTTTAATAGTTGTTTTAGAAAGAATAAAAAAACAAAAACTATACTTAAAGTTGCTGTGATGTTGCAAAATTCGCCGTCGATGGCCACAAATGCTGGGGATGTAACCAAGTTAGCGCATCACACCTACATATATTTTGGACCTGTCCTCTGATCCAACCCTTCTGGGACAAAGTCACATGCAATATTAATGCTATCACATCTATGAATATGAAACTCACCCCAGAGTTGGTCTTCTTAATAGGTCATGGACCCCCAAGAAGAACAACCTTCCCACTATCTTAGTTTAAGTCGCAAAGTACCTGTTCCCCTTACAATGGTTAAATGCACACCCATCCTTTTTTAGAGAAATTGGCTAACAATTGGCAACCTACAACACATGATATGCACGCATTGTGGCAATCTTTCCTCCAACAATACTAGTACTCTAAATGGCTACCTAAATAGGACCTATCTGACCTTCTTAACTAGGCCTTGTCCTTAGGTCTTCTGAACCTTCCTTTGCTTTGCCCCTTATATATCATCTCTCTTAGCTGTTAAGGGCTCCTGTTAATCTTGATGGACTCTCTAAGGAATAATGAAAAGAGCCTTCCCCCACTCTACCTCTCCTGTTCCTTTATCGCCTTCTTTTTGTTCCCTGTTACATCACAAATGATTTCTTGCTTCTCTTTCTTTGGAAAGCTTATGCTTGTTTAATGCTAGAAACTGTCTAGATGTACTTATTGTTAAACTATACAATGTTGTATATAGTGAAGCTTCCAATAAAAAGTACTGCTATGTAATAAAATAGTATTAAAAAAACACTAAAATAAGTCTCTTCAAAGATATTTAATAATAAGACTCCCCCATATGCCCTTTAAAGCTTAAAATAAGATTTCAAATATTTGTGTGCCACCAAATCCCAACTATGGAGATAATGGTCAGGATTCATCAAAAGTAGTGCAATTAGCCTCAAGTATGTGCAAGGTGCTCCAGATTATTGACTACGGGCACAAAGTCTTAAATTATCTGGCACACCCTGCACTGCTCTGGAAGAGTGCACAATTTTATTTAGCAGCACCTTTAACTCACAGCGTGCAACACAATTCTGTCGAGTCGTTATATTAAATGTGTCACAAACTCAGACTAAGCACTAACACGCCCCTTTAAGGTGCACATTTATTCTGTCTTGTCGGTACAGTGCACCCGCAAGGCAAAACTGCTGCAAACACTTCTAAAATACATGTGTAAGCTCGAAAGACCTTTTTTTCAGTGCAAAGTACGACAGAAAACTGGTGTAGCCAATTTAATTCAACATGTCCTACTTTTAAATGTGTTCAATGAATATGTATACTTATTATTTGCCCTGACTGCTATTTCTAGTGAGCATGTAATACATTTTTATGACTTTGGATTGTTTGCGCTGTTGACATTTTTGTTTTTCTTTGAACTTTAGCTATTATTTAAGATAAATATTTCTTTCTTTCCAGCAAACCTTTATGTTGTGATATTGACTTAAGCATTT
This sequence comes from Engystomops pustulosus, assembly GCA_019512145.1. Lineage (NCBI taxonomy): Eukaryota > Metazoa > Chordata > Amphibia > Anura > Leptodactylidae > Engystomops > Engystomops pustulosus. The sequence goes on from CM033644.1 coordinate 132,875,780, forward strand.
ATAAAAAAAATCCTCATCGAGTGTTTAACATATATCTTGGACAGAGCATTTAATAGTATTGCACCTACCAACAAAGATATTCTAATGGTTCTTATGCAAATTAATAGGCAAATATTGCACTGCACTGTTAACTGTAAAAAAGATTAAGACAATACCTTGCTTCCATATGAAATTCCTATCCTCTTCTTGAAAAGATGAAATAAGAATATGCATAAATTAATGGCAGTCATAGAGCTAACCCAAAAATAGATGGACCCCTGTAGCTTACAACATTGAGCCGTGACAACCTAAGACCTTTAATTGCATGAAATATATTAATGAGGCTTCTGAATGGGAAATCTGGAATCTAAGACAAATAAGTGTTCATTCATAATCTTATGAGTTTTACCTACAAATGTTTGACTCCTCACGTGCAAGCACAGTGAAATGTCATTGTTGTAAATGTCTTTTTCTTCCATTGTAAAAATAGTAGCAATGCTATAGACTATTAGGAAACATGTAAGAAAATAATAAAATTACTTTATAAACTGAATGCAAGCTATCCCTGGTTGTCGCCATGATAAAAGATAACTTCAAGGAACATCTGAACATTTCATTGGTTTGAATCAGGGCAAGAAAAGCAAATCCTTTCATGAAAGTCATATCATTTCAAGGCCTTGACATTGGCACCTGGAATTTGAACTTATGATATCAGAGACCTTAAGGCATCAAAGTCCAAGAAAAAGATAGCTTCTTTCTTATCTATTGCCCAGCTTTAACTTTGTTGTATTTTAGTATAGCCAACTGTTCTTTTTCTGTCTGGGTATTATTTAAACAAAAGTTTATAAATACTTTAAAGTATATTGCTACTACTATTACTACTTTCTATGTCTACTACCGCTAAGCTTCTTAAATCCACATAAATCTAATGCAGAATAATTGTAGCTAATTTGTAATGTATACTTGAGGGGGATATACTGTATGTTTTTTGTTGAACTTTGCACCTAATGTTTTGTTTCAGAGTTTTAGGTTTGTACATGTAACATCTACATATACAAAGATCTTCCTCTGTCCATGGATAGCAGATTAGTTAGCATTGTCACTTTTGTGTTTGCTGTGTGTGAACTGTGGCTATGTTTCTACTGTGTTTCATTGAGCAATACCCAGCTCTGTCCAGCATAGGGTTACTAGTCTGATGGGCAGCTTCTCCAGTCCAGGAACTGCTTTATATACCTGTCAAGTTCCATTACACCCTGCTGGTTATATTGCTATTTCTCAACTTTGTGACTTGCCAGGGCTATTGCTTATTCTGGTTTATTGATCTTGGCTATTAAATTACTGACTACCCCTTTTGGACTCTGTTTCTGTACTGTATACGCTATCCCAGTTGTGACCCGGACCCCTGACCTCGCTTTCTGTGTTATTCATTTGTAAGTCTTGTTCTGTGGCTAATGAAGGTACTGTCTTCGTGGCTGTCCCGTATGACCTATGATACTTACTAATGTAAGAAGCAGCTGAGGGCACAGGGAGGACAGACAAGACAATGCAACAAAAAAAGACTTACAAATAAATAACACCGGAAGTGAGGTCAGGGGTTGGGACACAACGAAGATAGTGTGCATGGTACAGAAACAGAGTCCAAAAGGGATAGTCAATAGTTCAATAGCCGAGATCAATAAACCAGAATAAGTACAGACAAGTAACAAAGCTGAGAAATAGTAGGGTGTGGCTCAATCAATCTGAACTCAGCAAAAACCTTAGCCACACACAGCAAACACAAACTCATACAAAAATGAATGCCACCTAATCTGTCATCCACAGTGTAACATTCCAGAGTGTGGACGGGGACTCTTTAAGCAGACACATAATGATCCACCCAGTCCTGTAGGGTGTATCAGTGTACAGGTTTATATACACTTTCATCTGGCTTCTGACATTGTACTAACACACTGACACATAGAAGGAAAGATGATACAGATGATGAGATGCATGAGATGCCTATAACACAGAGGCTGACAGACTTTTACACTGTTATACTTTTAGCTCTGCTACATCTGTGTTCTCACAGATATGTGCCTACCTCCCCCTTCCCCTGGATCACTTATCACCTTGTAATTTGCAGTTTGCAGCTCCTATCTGCTCACAATGTGTTGGCAGAAAGTGAATCAGTGAGAGTCAGTTTGAGATCGGTGCTAAAACTGCAGGGGACGTGGCTACAGGCTCAGAGCAGAAAGACACAGAAACTCAGCAAGCACGACTGTCGCACAGAAATCGAAGATGGCGGCACGAACCTTAAGTAAGAAGTTAAAGGGTTGTGTCTATGGGCAACTGAAATTGTGTACAGCAGGACCGATAGAGACAGGTTGGACTGGGAAATGCTGTATTTTTTTTAACAACAGTGAATTAGAGAATGTGTTATTTTGTTATCCTGAGTACATATAAGTAACTTGTGTTCAGGGGAATACCGCTTTAAGTGTCTTCAAAGTGTTAAAAGTTTTTTTTTGCAATCACATTTGAGTTCACTTCTGTGAAAAAACTAATTCCTAACAAGGAAGATGGAGAGATTATTGACATTTCAAAGTAAAACAAATGTGCTTTATTATAAAAATGTATACAAAAAAAGCCCACAGAAACAGAACACAGCAGACATCACTCTGAGACAGACAGGTCAAAATAAGATAGAATGTTTGCAAGGGTTGACAAACCTTGACCTGGCCACCTGACTGTTCAGCCTCTTCCTGTGACCTGTGCCCGATCTTTGTGCTTCTATGCCTGAGAGAAAGCTTTGTTCCAAGCCCTTTGCGATTATCCTAATGCCCTGTTGTGACCTTGATTCCGTTCCTGACTTTGCTCCTGTGCCGTCTATACTGACTGACTGACCGGTGACTCTGTGGCTTTCCACGGCTACTCCGGCCTCCCCTGAGGCCACTCCAGAGTCTCCACCGGCCTCCCCTGAGACCGCTCCAAAGTCTCCACCGGCCTCCCCTAAGGCCGCTCCAGAGTCTCCACCGGCCTCCCCTGAGGCCGCTCCAGAGTCTCCACTGGCCTCCCGTGAGGCCGCTCCAGAGTCTCCACCGGCCTCCCCTGACTGATCCTGCAACAGAAGATTCTTTCAGTAAGGACTGACTGTAGAAACAACATTTGCAAATGACAAAATCTGCTACCCCCTTCCTCAGCTGAGCATAAAAGGCCTCCCCTGAGGCCGCTCCAGAGTCTCCAACGGCCTCCCATGAGGCCGCTCCAGAGTCTCCACCGGCCTCCCCTGAGGCCGCTCCAGAGTCTCCACCGGCCTCCCCCACTGGCCTCCCCTGACTGATCCTGCAACAGAAGATAGTTTCAGAATGGACCGACTGTAGAAACAACATTTGCAAATGACAAAATCTGCTGCCCCCCTTCCCCAGCTTAGCATAAAAGTCCTCCCCTGAGGCCGTGTTCCAGAGTCTCCACTGGCCTCCCCTGACTGATCCTGCAACAGAAGATTCTTTCAGTAAGGACTGACTGTAGAAACAACATTTGCAAATGACAAAACTGCTACACCCCCTTCCTCAGCTGAGCATAAAAGGCCTCCCCTGAGGCCGCTCCAGATCTCCAACGGCCTCCCCTGAGGCCGTCCAGATTCTCCACCGGCCTCCCCGAGGCCGCTCAGAGCTCTCCACCAGGCCTCCCCCACTGCCTCCCCCTGACTGATCCTGCAACAGAAGATAGTTTCGAATGGACCGCTGTAGAAACAACATTTGCAAATGACAAAATCTGCTGCCCCCCTTCCCCCCCTTAGCATAAAGTCCTCCCCTGAGGCGCTCCAGAGTCTACACCGGCCTCCACTGAGGCAGCTCCAGAGTCTCCACCGGCCTCCCCTGAGGCGCTCCGGTGTGCCAGAGCCGACCCAGCCTGCAGCTTCCCAAGTCTTCTCGTGCCGTCTCTCCTACGAAGGTGTCTCATCCCAAGAAGAATTGGAGGAGGTGAATAAGAGAACAGCGAGCTGAAGAAGAGAAAGAGGGGCCCTACAGGGGGTGACTGTCACAGGTGATCCCGTGATCCATGTTGCAGATCGCGGTGCACCCGTGCTCCAATATGCGCTTGGCCCTGCTGCCCTCGTCTGTACTCACCTCTCCAGGCTCCTGGCTCCGCTCCGGTCCTGGCCTGTGGTCCACCCCCTCCTTCCTTCCAGCTGTGTGCTCCCCGCTCAAGGGCAGTGTGCCCGACTCCTCAGTTTTTAAGGGCCAGCGTCCTCCTTATTTGTTGCTGGCATTCCTGGCTCGGCTATGTAGCCTGGTGATCCCAACATCCCCTGCCGGATCTTCAGTCATTCGCCTAAGAGAAAGCCTACCTGAGCATTTCCAGACACTTCTGTGATTCCAGAGCGTTTCCAGACCCTCTGAATTTCCTGAGCGTTTCCAATGCCTCCATTTCTCGGTACTCCCGTGTTCCTGTGGTGTTCCCCGGTGTTCCAATCCTGTGGCGGTCCTGTAATCCTAGGCAGTCCTGTTCCTGTGCGGTCCGTGTATTCCTTTGTTGGTCCTGTAACCTGTGGCAGTCCTGTATCCTTGTGGTGTGGTCCGTTATCCTAGTGTTCTTCCGATGGCCTGACAGCCATCCATCTGAGGTCCTGCATCCTGAGGGTCCTGCATCCCTGGTCCTACCAGTCCCAGGTCCTGCCTGTCCCAACGTCCTGCCTTCCTGAGGTCCGACCTTCCCGAAGTCCTGCCTTCCCGTGGTCCTGCCTGCCCTGTGTCCCTACCTTGGCTGCCACCCTGGGCCCAGTTGCACCCGTGGAGTGACCTGGTGGCTCCCAGCCGCAGCAAGACCATCCGCTTTTCGGCGGGCTCGGCAAGATTAAGAGTCCACTTAGACCTGCTCCCGGTTGCGGCTGGCATCGTTATCCCTCCCGCGGTGGTCCAGGAAGTCCACTGACTTTAGTCCCAAGAGACTATTCCCATAGACTGTGACAATGTCCTTTTGGCCTCAAAGTGAACTATACAGTTCAGTAGTTTTCCTCACCACCAAGAATTAGTACGTACGGTACAGCTTCCCAACCACAGCATACAGCAATTGGCAACTCACAATATAATGTTTTCCCAGGAGCAGATAGAGAGACTCCTCTGTGCACCTTCTGATGTTTTTAATAGCAAACCTCAGAGTAGTGACCAGGCCAACTCCCAACTGCAGCAGCCAGGTCCTCACAATAAGGTTTTGGCTTCCTAGAAGTTAGGACAGAAACCTAGGGGAAATTTATAAAGCCTTTTAGACTTTTCCCTGTCCTTTCACAGATGGTAAAATGTTAATTCCCTAGAAAGCTGGCCATCGGCATCCCAAAGCCCATTAATTTAGCTCCTTCCACCCACTAGCTTGTGATGTCCCAGAAGGAGGTTGTTTTCTATGGTAATGCAGTAAAGCTGCTATGCAATTGGGGGCACAGCAATAAATTTACAAGGGTGATATACCTAAATTCCCTGACGCTATGCTGTTAGTGGGGTCCATAGTTATGAATTATGTACATGCTATTTGGAAAATAGACTGGAGATCAGAATTACATGTAGTTTTCAAAAACATTTTCAGAGATAATGTTATCTCCATTGATCAACATTTTCGACATTACTACATTAATAACCGTTATTATATTTAAATAGATTGACATTTGGGATGCGGTGATGCCTAACATGTTTTATTTTTTACTGTATTTATATTTGTATCAGTTCTAGGAAAAGGGGGTGATTTGAATTTTTAGGGTTTTTTTTTTAATTTATTTATTTTTCCTACTATTTTTAACCCCCTAGAGCAGTGGTGGCGAACCTGTGGCACGGGTGCCAGAGGTGGCACTCAGAGCCCTTTCTGTGGGCACCCACATAGAGTTTGCCAGACAGACTCAGGGCTTTCTCCTGTGGTCCATGCAGCCCAGGACGTGCCATGCTGAGCGCCATTTTAAAGCATCTGTGGACATATATTATTTTTGGAGCGTCTGCTTTGGAACCCTGATTGTTCCTCTTCAGGGCCTGAATCAAGTTCTCCATCAATCTTTCTATTGTCTTGGTGAACTCAGGACCACAATACGATTAAACCTGTGATACAGCAGGGATCAATAAGTTACTGCTACATTGTCATGTTGGCACTTTGCAACATCTAAGTGGTTTTTTTGGTTGTACTATGGGCACTCTATCGCCAAAAGGTTCGCCATCACTTGACCCAGGGTATTAAACCCTAGGTTATCATCGTTCATCCTACCATATACTGCCCATACTACAGTAGGCAGTATTGGAGATTTGCACATCATCTATTGTAGCCTAAAACAAGACAGCCTCTGGTCTTGTGTGCCCGAGCTGTCATAGCAACGGATCACCGCTACTAGCACCCAGAAGCGACTATGCGAGCCAAGACGGCAGTGCCCACCACCACCGATTAACTTCGCGATCAATGCTAGCAATATCGGTGCATATGCAGCACTACTTACCCGTCTATAGAGAGGGCTCAGCCCTGAGCCCTCCAATCAGCTACAGCCTACGCATGACAAACTAGGGGATAAGAAAAGGGATAAAGACAATTTGAGTAATGTCTTTAGCACGCTTACATTTCAGCACTATGACCCTGAAACAGGATTATTTTATTAACACTGAAAATCATTCAATCTAGACAACACTGCTGATACAAAATATGTAAATGATCTTGGGGCACTCCTATAAAAGTCATCCAAGCCACTTAGTGCTCCCTCAGCTTATACTTATTCTGCCTCTTGCTGGCACTTATTCCACCTCTTCCCTGATGTAACAACTCTCAGGCAGGAGAAGGGAGGGAGGACATGGATAATTATAAGCTGAGGGAATGCTAAATAGCTTGGATGACATCCACAGAGCAACCAAGCCTCATTTACATATTTTTATTAAGTGATTTTCCTCCAATTTCGAAGATTTTAGTGCTAAGAAGATAAGATCCTGTTTCAAAACTCCCAAAAAGCTTATTTGGACATGTGGACCTTACACTTAATCTTAGGCCAACAGTTGTTGTAATGCATCCTTCATGCGTTCCAGAAACCATCACTTTGTTTTATACATAACCAAATGTCAATATCCACATACTTATATGGCCTCTCTCCTCCGACCATCCCAGATACCGGAGACAACCTCCCTTCAATGGGTTTAGACCCGTACGGATTGTAAAGATTGTAAAAAGGCACAGTAATTTAAATCCACTCTGTTTCCATCTCACTGCCTCCAATACTGCAACATTCTTCCCTTGTCCAGACAATTGATCATAACTGTTTATGCAAGAGCGCAGGTATGGACTAGAGGATATGTGTGTTTCTGCTATAAGGATTGTTACTACGACTGTTTCACTTATGCACTAGAGGTACTTGTGTTACTTTATTGTCATTGTGGAATTTATCTATCAATGCAGTACTATATACTCATTGATTACTTTAATATGTGTATATACATATATGGATAAATATATGTCAGTTTTATACCTTGTTTAGGAAGGCTTCTTATTGGACATGAAATGTTGCACATGTGATATATCTATCAGAATTTTTTTTTTTTCGGTTTCCTTTCTTTGACGACTTTTCATTAGTACTGATGATTTTTGAAATCTTTGACAAGCATTCCCGGTCTGCAGTTATCCAGATAATTATGGAAATGTATTAATTACATTGATTTTGTGAGCTATGGAAAGCACTTATGCTTGCAAATTTAGGTTTTCAATACAATTTATAACCATCATTGTTATATTTTAACAATGTTATTAACCGAAATACTTCAAATTATTAACATTTTTCAAATTATCGTAAATGACTGGAAATATTAATGAGAACTCATAAGGACCAATGTGTATCATTTCAGAAGCTATGAAGCAGAATAATCCATTTATTTGTATTTCATTTCGGTTTAATGTATTTTAAAGGGTAGGAACATTGCTCTTAATGGAAAACACATCTAATATTTCCGGATTTCTAATTTTTTTGTCATTTACAAATTTTTTTTTATGTGATTTACAATAATGTCACTATTTGACATTTGAGACTTTTCTATAAGAGCAAAGTAGAAATTTGCATGCCAATGTGAAATCTGAGATAAAACCTAGATTTAGCATTACATACATGGATCCAAATAGGCATTTAAACATTTTTTTTTTTTACCAAACATTTTTTTTTTTACCCACAGTACCACATTCTCTGCAGTTTATGCATATTATGGAAGCACCCTGCTTTCACTTTGGTGGAATTTGACATGCAACTTAATACTAAATGTAGGGAATTTATTTATTTATTATGGATTTTTTCATAAGTGGGTTTTACTGGAGAACACATGGCCTTAACCCCTTAATGCCTGTTTTTTTACTCCACATCTTCCAAACCAGAAGTTTTTTATATTCTGATTACAGTGAGAAGGACTCAAGGTTGATCATCACCTAGGGATATGTAGAAGCTAAGTTATTTGGGACAATTCCCTTGCAGAAGGTGATTAGTAGAGATGACGGACACAAAATGCTCGAAGGATAGCTCGGGTGGAACTCGTTTATCGAGACAAACTTTTCCCGATGCTCGAGTGCTCGTCTCGAATAACGAACCCCATTGAAGTCAATGGGAACTCGAGCATTTTTCAAAGGGGACAAGGCTCTGCACAGGAAGCTTGGCCAACACACCGGAACCTCAGAAAGGATGGAAACCAGCGGAAATGGACAGAAACAGCAGGGGCAGCTGCATGGATGCCTCTGAGGCTGCATAATCGCAACATTATGCCAAAATTATGGGCAACAGCATGGCCATGACGAGTGACAATTGAAGCTAGATAGCATCTAAAACATCCAATAATTGACCCTGACACTATAGGGACGCCAATGCAGAGCAGCGGCAGCAGGGCTAGAGAGTGTCATGGCGACATACACCTAAATGGACTCAGCTTCAAACCAATGGGTGCAGAGATGGAACCAAGGAGGTGACCAAGAAGCCTCATATATATCGTACATGATAAAAGTTTGCCAGTATATTTTGTGGATTACACAGCAGGTGGCGACAAAGTTAACATGGAAGCCATGAAACAACCCAAAATTCTGCCTGACAACAGCTCGTTTGATAAGGGGAGACATGAAGGAGGCATGAACTAGTAGTAGATTAAAGTGCTGCAGTTAAAACTATGTTAGTTGGTCTTGGCAATGGAGCTGGGCGCTCCGCTGCCAGGCGAGCTTTCGCCAATCCAAGCCCCGTCTATAGGCTACTCCCCAAAAGCACTTCTAAAACCTTTGTGTATACATCAAGTGTGTAGCGTTCTTATAGTTTAGGATAGGGCGGGTGAGGGGAATGTAAACGCTGCGCAAGAACGCTGAAATAATATCGGTAAATGATCAAAGTTTGCCAGTATTTTTTGTGGATTACCAGCAGGTGGCGACAAAGTTCGCACTTTGTTGTGGAAGCCATGAAAACAACCCAAAATTCTGCCTGACACAGTTCGTTTGATAAGGGGACCATGTTGCTTACAGTTCATGCCAGTCGCTGCACTGGGCTGCCAGTCTCCTTTCGAATACGTTTAAAATAATAATAACCCTCATCCATAAGCTCTGTATAATGCTGCACCCCCTACCTCTCTCCTCTTATCTCAGTCTATCGCCAAACCGTGCTCCTTAGATCCGCCAGTGATCTTAGATTAACCTCTACCCTATGCGGACCTCCACTCGCGTCTCCAGACTTCTCTAGAGCTGCACCAATTCTATGGAATGCTCTGCCCCGACTATCAGACTAATACCTAACCTCCAAATTCAAACGTGTCTTAAAAACCCATTTCTTAGGCAAGCCTAGAACACTCATTAACTGCAATGAAGTTTTAACTCGTTCTACTAACCCGTCCTGTGTCGTCCTCCCCATCTGTTATCCACAACCAACGGCACCAGACTCTCTCAGTCTCCATTCACACTGGACCTGGTATATAAGATGGACGGCTGAGTGGTTCAAGCTACAGCAATTCCATTTATTAATATTTGTTCTATTGTTCTACTTCCCTAAGAAGAATGGCTTGACCATTAAAATTCTTTTTAACCTCGTGTTACACCCTCATCTTCATAAACCGTAAAGCCTCGGCGAGCAGGGACCCCTTCACTCCTGTTGTTCCATACAAATGTGGCTCTGTTACTTACATGTGTATTTGTTTCCCTATGATTTGTAAAGCGCTACAGAATATGATTATGCTAATAATAAAGATTGATTATTATTAATTAATGGAGGCAGTGAACTAGTAGTACTTTAAAGGTGCTGCAGTTAACAACTATGTTAGTTGGATCTTGGATGGAGCTGGCGCTCTGCAGCCAGGCAGCTTTCGCCAATCCAAGCCCCTGTCTCTAGTGCAACTCCCCAAACAGGCACTTCTAAGAACTTTTGTTTGTAAGATCAGTTAGTAGCGTTCTTATAAGTTTGGATATGGCGGGTGAGGGAATGTAACAGCCTGCGGCCTCCCCCACTGGCCTCCCCTGACTGATCCTGCAACAGAAGATAGTTTCAGAATGGACCGACTGTAGAAACAACATTTGCAAATGACAAAATCTGCTGCCCCCTTCCCCAGCTTAGCATAAAAGTCCTCCCCTGAGGCCGCTCCAGAGTCTCCACTGGCCTCCCCTGACTGATCCTGCAACAGAAGATTCTTTCAGTAAGGACTGCTGCCCCCTTCCCCAGCTTAGCATAAAAGTCCTCCCCTGAGGCCGCTCCAGAGTCTACACCGGCCTCCACTGAGGCAGCTCCAGAGTCTCCACCGGCCTCCCCTGAGGCCGCTCCGGTGTGCCAAGAGCCGACCCAGCCTGCAGCTTCCCAAGTCTTCTCGGTGCCGTCTCTCCTACTAAGGTGTCTCATCACCAAGAAGAATTGGAGGAGGTGAATAAAGAAGAACAGCGAGCTGAAGAAGAGGAGAAGAGGGGCCCTAAAGGGGGGTACTGTCACAGGTGATCCCGTGATCCATGTTGCAGATCGCGGGTGCACCCGTGCTCCAATATGCGCTGCCCTGCTGCCCTCGTCTGTACTCACCTCTCCAGGCTCCTGGCTCCGCTCCGGTCCTGGCCTGTGGTCCACCCGCCTCCTTCCTTCCAGGCTGTGTGCCGGCCTCCCCCACTGGCCTCCCCTGACTGATCCTGCAACAGAAGATACTTTCAGATTGGACCGACTGTAGAAACAACATTTGCAAATGACAAAATCTGCTGCCCCCTTCCCCAGCTTAGCATAAAAGGCCTCCCCTGAGGCCGCTACAGAGTCTCTACCGGCCTCCCCTGAGAGGAGAAGAGGGGCCCTAAAGGGGGGTACTGTCACAGGTGATCCCGTGAACCATGTTGCAGATCGCGGGTGCACCCGTGCTCCAATATGCGCTGCCCTGCTGCCCTCGCCTGTACACACCTCTCCAGGCTCCTGGCTCCGCTCGGGTCCTGGCCTGTGGTCCACCCGCCTCCTTCCTTCCAGGCTGTGTGCTCCTGCTGCAAGGGCACGTGTGCCCGACTCCTCAAGAATTTTAAGGGCCAGCGTCCTCCTTATTGGCGCTGGCATTCCTGGCTCGTCTATGTAGCCTGGTGACTCCCAACATCCCCTGCCGGATCTTCAGGTCATTCGCCTGAAGAGAAAGCCTACCTGAGCATTTCCTGACACTTCTGTGATTCCAGAGCGTTTCCAGATGCCTCTGAATTTCCTGAGCGTTTCCGTGTTCCTGTGGTGTTCCCGTGTTCCAATCCTGTGGTGGTCCTGTAATTCTAGGCAGTCCTGTAATCCTGTGGCGGTCCTGTATTCCTGTGGCGGTCCTGTAATCCTGTGGCGGTCCTGTAATCCTGTGGCAGTCCTGTAATCCTGTGGTGGTCCGGTTATCCTAGTGTTCTTCCGAGGTCCTGACAGCCATCCATCTGAGGTCCTGCCATCCTGAGGTCCTGCCATCCCGAGGTCCTACCATCCCGAGGTCCTGCCTTCCCAACGTCCTGCCTTCCTGAGGTCCAGCCTTCCCGAAGTCCTGCCTTCCCGTGGTCCTGCCTGCCCTGTGTCCCTACCTTGGCTGCCACCCCGGGCCTAGTCGCACCCGTGGAGTGACCTGGTGGCTCCCAGCCGCAGCAAGACCATCCCGCTTTTTGGTGGGCTCTGGCAAAGATTAGGAGTCCACTTAGACTCTGCTCCCGGGTTGCGTCTGGCATCGTTATCTCCCACGGTGGTCCAGGGAGTCCACTGACTTTAGTCCCAAGGGACTATTCCCATAGACTGTGACAATGTCCTTTTGGCCTCAAAGTGAACTATACAGTTCAGTAGTTTCCTCACCACCAAGAATATGTACGTACTGTACAGCTTCCCAACCACAGCATACAGCAATTGGCAACTCACATATAATGTTTTCCCAGGAGCAGATAGAGAGACTCCTCTTGTGCACCTTCTGATGTTTTAAAGCAAAACCTCAGAGTAGTGACCAGGCCCAACTCTCCATACTGCAGCAGCCAGGTCCTCCAGATAAGGTTTTGGCTTCCTAGAATGTGTAGGACAGAAACCTAGGGGAAATTTATAAAGCCTTTTAGACTTTTCCCCTGGTCCTTTCACAGATGGTAAAAATGTGATTCCCTAGAAAGACTGGCACATAGGCATCCCAAAGCCCATTAATTTAAGCTCCTTCCCACCCACTAGCTTGTGATGTCCCAGAGAGGAGGTTGTTCATATGGTAATGCAGTAAAGCTGCTATGCAAATTGGGGGGCACAGCAATAAAATTTACAAGGGTGATATACCTAAATTCCCTGACGCTATGCTGTTAGTTGGTGCTCATAGTTATGAATTATGTACATGCTATTTGGAAATAGACTGGAGATCAGAATTACGATGTATGTTTTCTAAATTTTTTTCAGAGATAATGTTATCTCCATTGATCAACATTTTCGACATTACTACATTAATAACCGTTATTATATTTAAAAAGATTGGACATTTTGGGATGCGGTGATGCCTAACATGTTTATTATTTTTACTGAGTATTTATATTTGTATCAGTTCTAGGAAAAGGGGGGTGATTTGAATTTTTAGGGTTTTTTTTTTAATTTATTTATTTTTCTACTATTTTTAAACCCCCTAGAGCAGTGGTGGCGAACCTGTGGCACGGGTGCCAGAGGTGGCACTCAGAGCCCTTTCTGTGGGCACCCAACATAGAGTTTGCCAGACAGGACTCAGGGCTTTCTCCTGTGGTCCAATGCAGCCCAGGACGTGCCATGCTGAGCGCCATTTTAAAGCATCTGTGGACAGATATTATTTTTGGAGCGTCTGCTTTGGGAACCCTGATTGTTCCTCTTCAGGGGTCCCTGAATCCAAGTTCTCCATCATCTTTCTATTGTCTTGGTGAACTCAGGACACCAATACGATTGAAACCTGTGATACAGCAGGGATCAATAAGTTACTGCTTACATTGTCATGTTGGCACTTTGCAACATATAAGTGGTTTTTGGTTGTACTATGGGCACTCTATCGCCAAAAGGTTCGCCATCACTTGACCCAGGGTAATTAAACCCTAGGTTATCATCGTTCATCCTACCATATACTGCCATACTACAGTATGGCAGTATATGGAGATTTTGCACATCATCTATTGATAGCCTAAAACAAGACAGCCTCTGGTCTTTGTGTGTCCCGAAGCTGTCATAGCAATGGATCACCGCTACTAGCACCAGAAGCGACTATGCGAGCCAAGACGGCAGTGCCCACACCCAGCCGGATTAACATCCGCGATCAATGCTAGCAATATCGGTGCAATATGCAGCAACTACTTACCCGCTATAGAGAGGGCTCAGCCCGTGAGCCCTCTCCAATCAGCTACAGCCGACGCATGACAAACTAGAGGATAAAGAAAAGGGATAAAGACAATTTGAGTAAGTGTCTTTAGCACGCTTACATTTCAGCACTATGACCCTGAAACAGGATTTTATTTTTATTAACACTGAAAATCATTCAATCTGGACAACACTGCTTGATAATAATAATATGTAAATGAGACTTGGGCACTCCTATAAACGTCATCCAAGCCACTTAGTGCTCCCTCAGCTTATAATTATTCATGCCTCTTGCTGGCACTTATTCCACCTCTTCCCTGATGTAAGCAACTCTCAGGCAGGAGAATGGGAGGGAGAGACATGGATAATTATAAGCTGAGGGAACGCTAAATAGCTTGGATGACATCCACAAGAGCAACCAAGCCTCAATTTACATATTTTTATTAAGTGATTTTCTCCAATTTCGAAGATTTTTAGTGCTAATGAAGATAAGATCCTGTTTCAAAAACATCCAAAAAAGCTTATTTGGACATGTGGACCTTACACATTAATCTTAGGCCAACAAGTTGTTGTAATGCATCCTTCATGCCGTTCCATAGAACCATCACTTTGTTTTATAACATAACCAAATGTCAATATCCACATACTTTATATGGCCTCTCTCCTCCGACCATCCCAGATACCGGAGACAAACCTCCCTTTCAATGGGTTTAGACCCAGTAAGGATTGTAAAGAGATTGTAAAAAGGCACAGTAATTTAAATCCATCTGTTTCAATCTCACTGCCTCCAATACTGCAACATTCTTCCCTTGTCAGACAATTGATAATAATTGTTTATGCAAGAGCGCAGGTATGGACTAGAGGATATGTGTGTTTCTGCTATAAGGATGTGTTACTACGACTGTTCACTTATGCACTAGAGGTACTTGTGTTACTTTATTGTCATTGTGAATTTTATCTGATCAATGCAGTACTATATACTCATTGATATACTTTATATATGTGTATATACAGTATATGGATAAATATATGTCAGTTTATACCTTGTTTAGGAAGGCTCTTATTGGACATGAAATGTTGCACACATGTGAATATATCTATCAAGAATTTTTTTTTTTTCGGTTGTACTTTCTTTGACGACTTTTCATTTAGGACTGATGATTTTGAAATCTTTGACAAGCATTCCAACGGTCTGCAGTTATCCAGAATAATTATGGAAATGTATTAATTACATTGATTTGTAGCTATGGAAATGCACTTATGCTTGCAGAATTTAGGTTTTCAATACAATTTATAACCATCATTGTTATATTTTAACATGTTATTAACCGAAATACTTCAAATTATTAACATTTTTCAAATTATGCGTAAATGACTGGAAATATTTAATGAGAACTCATAAGGACCAAATGTGTATCATTTCAGAAGCTATGAAGCAGAATAATCCATTAATTTGTATTTCATTTCGGTTTAATGTATTTTAAGGGTAGGAACATTGCTCTTAATGGAAAACAACATCTAATATTTCCGAATTTTCTAATTTTTTTGTCATTTACAAAATTTTTTATTGTGATTTACAATAATGTCACTATTTGACATTTGAGACTTTTCTATAAGAGCAAAGTAGAAATTTGCATGCCAATGTGAAATCTGAGATAAAACCTAAGAGTTAGCATTACATACATGGATCCAAAATAGGCATTTAAACATTTTTTTTTTTTACCAAAACATTTTTTTTTTTTACCACAGTACCACAATTCTCTGCAGTTTATGCATATTATGGAAGCACCCCTGCTTTCACTTTGGTGGAATTGACATGCAACTTAATACTAAAATGTAGGGAATTTATTTATTTATTATGGATTTTTCATAAAGTGGGTTTCACTGGAGAACACATGGCCTTAACCCCTTAATGCCTGTTTTTTACTCCACATCTTCCAAAACCAGAAGTTTTTTATATTTCTGATTACAGGTGATGAAGGACTCAAGGTTGATCATCACCTAGGGATATGTAGAAGCTAAGTTATTTGGGACAATTCCCTTGCAAAACGGTGATTAGTCTTAGGCTTCATGTATGCGTCTGTAAATGGCAGCCATGAGCTAGCCACAAAAAACAGCAGCTAACTCATGGCCACCATAGAGATGCATTGTGTATGTCTGAGCTGGGTGGCTGCACCACAAAATATAGAGCAGATCCAATCCCTTCCCGACTGATGCAGTGCTCGCCCCTCTCCACCCTGCTTGCTGTACATGGACTATACTAAGTACATTTTGTTCACAAACTCAAAAAAGCACCACTATAATTATGAGGCTGTGACAATCAAAACAGAAACCCCCTTATGTGAACACAACCTCACTCATAACATAATTTCCAAACCCCAAACTTTGATTCTAAAAATACAACATCTTTATTAGTATACCCTTATAAAAAAAACTCTGTGTGTACACTATTCTTTTTTAGTTTTGAGAGCTTAATAAAGATGTACTGTATAAACCTATACTTCATAAAGATTTGTAACATTTAAATAATAATAAATCCCTATGGAATAAATCCCTATAATAATAAATCCCTATGGAATATGATGGTGCTATATATGAAGATTATTATTATTATTATTAATGATAACTCGATGTTTATTGTGCATTTGAGTTTTGACTTTATTCTTTCCTTCTCTTCCCTTGGATATATAATGCATGGAAGAGCATTGCCTTATTCGTGCCATGAGAACAGGCCAGTAGGCCATCTTGCCTAATCTGACTTCAGTTTCTGAAGTGATACAAATATCTGATTGAGGTCCCCCAAAAGGCAAAAGGTGCTATCTCCGATGGGGTGTTATATATAGAGATGAGAAGACCCAAACTTTCTGTACAGGCCCACAGCTCAGGCGCATCCTATTCATCTCTTGTTATACATAATGCCATTGCTTCCAACGTTTGCATAATAATACTGAAGATTGACAACCTACTACAAATATTGTGCTGTTTTTGCTGTTAGTAGTATTTTTGGATATTTAATTTTTTGCCCTGTCTAAAAATCACAGGATATTGTAGAAAACGGCTGTGGAAAAAGTTCTGTTAAAATGAGAGTTGAGCTCTTCAGGCAGCTACTTAAATATCGCTTAAGATGCAATGATTGGCATCAGGTGTTCACAGTTCATTAGCAACAGCAGCATATTATGTCACTTCAGATGCCAGCTTGTCACAACCTAATCACAAAATTAAAGACGCAGACAACTATAAATCTAGCATGTGGGTTCTAAACATCATACTTCTTGTACTGGAAAAATAATATATTTAATCTGTGACTGCTTTGTAACTAGAAGAAATACGAAACAAAATTAAGCTTGGTGACAGTTTTGAGGGAAAAGTAAATATTTAAAGAAAAAAGACAGAAAAAGCTAATTTTGTGAATAAACCTATTTTTCTGTACTATAAACTTTGCAAAACTGACTAATTATGTAAAATGTTTATGGCAATGTGTGAAACATTCAAACTATAGCCTAAGATTTCAAGCAGTTTATATATTGAACACAATTCCTATCACTTATAAAAAAAATAGACATAAAATGAACAAACTGCAACCTAAAACTTGAAGATGTATACAAAACAAATTAATTCATACACATTTCAAAATTAAAATGAAGCAGAAGTCAACTTTATATATTTTTGTGATGTTAGGAGAAAAAGTTGCGCTATCCAGATATTTAGTTATGAGAGCGCTGTGCTCACATAAACGAACTCTAGTACCGTCAGCAAGACAAAGAAAATAGTATGTATATATTTCTGGGCAAAGGGGATAGAGAATAGAGTAATAGTAATAAAGAAACTGAACAAAGTAATAAAGTAAATGTCTATTATGTTAGATGGGGATCCCAGATTTAGGTTCAAGAAGGGAGCATGTCAGGTCACATCCTCTTTCACCTCTCCCACTTTTAAAACCTAAACTATTTTATCTGCTACCACTCATCATACATAAGGCTAATGAGATACATTGGATTAGACGAGTTCCCAATTACAATATTACACTCACTAAATAAGCAATCAATTTAGATAGCAACTTTTCTGAGTTATAGATAATTGTTGGAAGTGACAAACTTCATTTGAGCAATTCCCCATTATCACCTGACACCCAGTGTAACCGTTAGCCAGTTTTGATCAGTTCACTTCGTGAATGCACCCATTCAATTACAGATGTAACTTCTGCAAGACCCATACTGTAGTTAAGCATTTCTTCTCTACTGTGGCATATGTCGTATCCCTTGGAAGAAGCTTACTGCTCGGATAAATGATGGAATGTTCCTACACCTTGGTGTTTACTTGGCTGAGCACTGCACTTTGTAAGACTGGTTAGCTTTCCAGGACTTTTTTTTCAACGCTCTAAGAGACTGTGTACATTCTGGAGTCCAATTGATTATTCAAGACTGTTGTTTTTATTGACGTCCATTAGCGGATTTTGAAAGATACAATATATAGGTATTAACTTTCTATAGAACCCTGATTTTGCTTTTTGGTTTTGGGAGTGGGCCAGGTGAAAATAACATCCATCTTCGCTGGTTTGAGTCTCAGGGTTCATCCACCCATTTGATATCCTAAATACCGTACTTCAGTCATTGCTATCCAACACATCCCAGGCTTGATTTTTCAGATCTGCTGTTTGGATTCGCTAAAGCACCTGGTACAGTTGGGTCAGGTTATCTTCCCAGGTTTGACTGAAACTCATCCAAGTAAGCTATGGCAGCTCCTTCAACATGTTGATGGCATTCAATTTCCTGTTGCCTCCGTAATAACGGGTTATCCATTCCTTTTTGGTAATGAGGACTACAAGTGGGGACATTTACTTACCAGGTCACTGGAGTTCACTGAAAGTGTATTGTCCATCTACAGCAATTCACTAAGATTGTGCATATGAAATCATGAAAGTGTCGCTTCCCCGCACTGGTCCAACAGAGTTCATCATCTTTTTTGTGGTGCATCTTTGACATTGGGCATGCAACACAATTCAAAGTTAAATATGCTACTCGGTCCGAATCAGTTGGACTCTCCCAGTGCGTGCCCCCTAATTTGTGTCGCTTGGAAGCCAGCATGGCTGCGCCACAAAAGGGTTGCATCCGACACAATCGTAGCTCACACACTTCTTAAATACGTTAGCAAGCCATTTCAGCAATAAATTACTTGAACAGTCTGCCTAAAGTCAAAGCCCTCCCTCTTAAAGTCAGCTTCTAGTGAGACTCAATAGACAGGTGATGTTAGGATGATGAGCTGGGTTTTCCCAGGATTCTCAGTGAAAGAGGCTAAGAAAGGGTTAATTAGCTCCCACAGCTGGGACTGCTGGTTCTTATATTGCTGTGGGTGGAATCAGTGGCATATCATTGGTACATTAAATTGTTGCCATTGGAAGGAATCTTTACTAAGAATAGGGAGGTTGTCTTAGGTGCAAATGTTGCAAAAGTGCACATGTGCCAAAAAACATTGCAAATAAAGAATAAAAAGCCTAGCAAAGTAAAATATACATATGCCCCTTTGCCACAAAGAGTAGTACAGGAACATCACTTTTTATGGCACACATGCACTTTTGCGCCTATGACAACCTCCCTTCAAAATTTTTGAAAAATTTAAAATTGCTCGAGTCTCCCATTGACTTCAATGGGATTCGCTATTCGAAACGAGCACTCGAGCATCGGAAAAAGTTTGACTTGAATAACGAGCACTCTAGCATTTTAGTGCTCGCTCATCTCTATTCATTATTAATTTAATAAGTTATAGCTTAGTGGCAGAATAATTTGTGTGACTGTGTGTATGTGATAGGCATAAGATTGCATGTGCCTAAACATATAAGTGTGAATTGAAATGACTGTCGTTCCTGGAGACTGCAATGGAAATAGAAACTGCACGAATTTGGAGCTGGTGATAGATAGACATTTATGCATCAACAACCTTGTAACATTGTAACAACCTCAAATTGCCTAAGAATAAACATCACTAGTGACATCTAGTGCAAATAAGAAGCTATATCTATCTAACTACGACTAAAAAGACACTGGCCACTTCATGTACCACCTCTGAATGGAAAAAAAGCACCCTGATAAGGGGAAATAGGCTGTACCTTGCACTTCAATCGGAAAATAAACTTGTTTACCCCTGAAATCCTAAAGTGACACAATGCTTTCATAAATACAAATATTGGGGTTATATGTTTATAAACACAACACATCATCATTTTTTCTATGTTATTCTTTGCCATTTAAATAAATAAAAGACAATAATATAAATGTGGCAGAACCTTTAAAGTTTCTATTGACTTCAATGTCCATTTTTGTGACTTCTATCGTTTCTGTTTGACACATTTCCTTTATTCTTTAATTTAATTGGAAGAATTAATATTGCAGGCTGCTGCTTTATTATGTAAGCTAAGAATAACAGAAGTATAATGGAAGGGAGATTTTGTGCTTTTAAAAAATATACTCAACAATGTCGTAACAATTAATGATAAAAAGACAAGCTGTCCTGTCACGTGACACCAGTACACCCCAAAACAATCCACCGCTGCCACCACCTCTTGGATTCTGATCCAATTGGTACCTTTCCAAACACACTCTTTATACAGCTAAACACACTGTACAAGGCTAAGGATTTATAAGAGTCTAACCTTGAAGTAAACCCTTTAACACAAAAGGTTCCTTGCTTACAAAAATGCTTACACAGAAAATAAAACAACATACAACATAGTTAATATTTACAAATAAAAGAAAAAAAAAATTACAAAAACTTACAAATTGTTTACTTGGGGGTATAAAGAAATAGTGGACCTTCTCCCATATGTTCTGAACCATTGTCCTAATGTCAAACACATGAATTTATAGTTTATCTTTTTGGTTCAGGATTTAGAACCTGATATTTCTTTGTTAAGGGAAGTTGGTTTCAAGACTGGACAGAGAAAAACAGTTATTTGTATCAGGGGGATAAGGGGTGGGAAGAATAGTGTCCCATTCTCCAAATTTTGAAGTTGAAAGTTTCTATGGCTCCTGTTCACTTCTGTGGGATATGTAGATTTACTCAATTTCATGTTGTTTCAATCAAATTAAACCATAATTGCACGTCTGCATTTGACTTCTGACAGTGATGGGAAGACGCAAGTAACAGAATTGGGGTTTTATTTCAGAGATAGGTATGGATCCCAGGGGAAGGACCTGTGAATCCAAACGTTAAATTACATTGATACATTGGTTAAAGTTTCCTCTTCTGATCATGTTTAGCCTTATTAGCCACCATCTGCATAAACAATTCCCTATAAAAGCATATTTCTGTAGTCAAAGAAAGACAATTCCAACAGCAACAGTTGCCATGTGTATAAATATATGCACATACTATATTTTCTGCAAAATGAAAAAGCGAATTCAATTTCATAAATATTTATAGTCCATGAAAATATTCAAGATAGCATCTATTGAACGATAGCTAAGGAGGCAGTTGTGACAAATAGCCCAAGTGGCACAAATGTAAAGCTGGCGATTAGTTTGCACAAATGCTTTAGTTTAGGGATAAATCAACTGTTCCATGTAAAATTAGCTGAATTTACATTACCCTCCCTTCAGTATGTTTTTAAGGAATCCCAATAAGGATTTTCGTGAACAAGGCATTATTTTACAATTGCAATTTATTGAAACATTTTGGCACAGCATCTTTACTGCTAAATTACAGTGTTTATACATTGCAGTTGGTACAGTAAGTTCTTTATTATCACAATCCATTTCTTTAAAAATTACATAGTTCTATAATTGGTTTTGTGGGAAAGAAAACACTTAATCTTCTAGAAGGTGAATATAATAACTTGAAAACATTTGAAATATAATTATATGTTTCTAACATATTTAAGATATTGTTTTGGAGCATATAAAAAAAGGTATAGTTCTGAATTTTACATTGAGAACAGGTTATACAATATTTAGTATATGCTATTTAGAACTTAAAAAAGTTTCCCATGTTTTCTGTTTGACCATTTTTATTAATAAAAAAATATCTCTCCACCCCCCACCCTTTGAACTTCCATACATTAGGCAAACTGTATAATAAACAGTTATTTTCATAAAATAAACCGGTTCTGAAATGTATTTGTCATAACCTGATGATTTCTGTGTGACTTGCTTTATAACGAACCCCATTGAAGTCAACGGGAGACTCGAGCATTTATCAATGTGTCATGTGAAATAAGGAAGTCAGTCCTGTTTCTTTTTTTTTATTCATTGGAATATTCGTGGAACTACAAAAAGGAGAATGACCCGTGTTAAACATCTGCAATGTGTTCTTCGCACATATTGTTTTTCACATACTATTGTGAAGAACACCTTTCTGCACTAATGTCTTCTGATAAGTTAGCAGCAGGCCCGGCGCCAGCACCCGGCTAACCCGGGCAAATGCCGGGGCCCCGGGGTACTGGAGGGGCCCACGGATCTCCCCGGGTCAGAAGGACATCTGCCCCGCTGCCCGGGAGATTCCTTTCCTATCAAGCTCGGATGAGTATGCTCGCTCATCTCTAATTATCATCCATTGATCCAGAAATAATCATAAGGGGGTAGTTGATTTGGAAGTTGTTAGTATTGAACATTTTTCTATTATAAGGGTATTGGCGAAATCAAATGAAGAATGTTCCTGGCACAATGTGGATTTTGTTTAATGTAAAACGTATCTATGATCATTTCTGCTTGTATGGATCAATTATGTTAGATTCAAAATGTTTTGAAAAATCTTTTCATTGTATAAGATATGAATGTTACAAAATTATCTATCCTTTTTGTATTTGAAAACTCTTCTCCTACTTTGGAAAATAATGCTTTTGGAAGGGGTAGACTTTAAGAAGTAATTTCAGTATATGTTCATTCTTTGTTGTCTGGTTGAAAAAATAGAAAATAAAGGTTTTAAAACATGCACCAGGCCATGGACCCATTGGGTCACATATTCAGTTGAGCTTTGGGCAACACTCAACTGTGAGAACTCTTTAATATTCATCCTGCAACCCCTGCAACAGGATTTAGTATTTGCTGTGCTAGGTACACCACGGCACTTCCTCTTGGAGTAGTTCATGGAAAGGTGGCTAGTAATACAGTTTAAGAGGTCCCTGTAGGCAACAAAGGAGGTTTAAAAAAAGGTTAGATCAAGGTTGTTGGAGTCCAAGAAAAAGCTTGGAGGGTCCTTCAAAGCCAATGATATTAAGCTATGGTCAGGACAATTAGCTATGATTTTTGGTTAAAGACTAAAGTCATCAATAAAAACTATAGACAAATAAAGAAACTAGAAACATCAACTGTGACAGTTAAAAGGTTAACATGCCTATGGCCATGGGCTGCCAATCTCTGTGTACTGACTTTGCAATAAATTTGTGAGGGTTTATTGTGCAAACAATTCAAACAAGCAACAATATAGTTAGTGCTGTTTGTTAATAGGCACTGGCCCCCCTGGCCTCTATATGGGATTCCTAACAGCACAGGAGCAGTAAATCTTTTTTTAATACCTCAACTTCCTCTCCTGGCCAGTTTAATGGTGCTCAGAGAAAAAAAAACATTATTACTTCAGTTGAGACAAAAAAGTCTCAACCAAGAAAAAAAGTCTCAAAATGCAGTCTGGAAGACAGACAATGTGGTGATAATTTCCGCTCAAAGATTCACCTACTTCCTAAGAAATGGGTTTTGCCCCAAGGTGAAGCAGAGGTGATAGAGAACATACAGTGCACAGAATGCTACCATGCTGTGAGTAGGTTTATTCTGTATTCAGCTGCCTTCAGTAAACTCTGCTTCATCCTACCTCCCACTGCATCAGACTAATGTGAAATTGTAACAAGCAGCAGCCCTGGCTGAAAAAGCTGGTCCTATCAACTGAAGCCCTCTTCCCCTACAGATTTCAGTAGAAGTGGAATCTTTTCAGGCATGTAAATTACACTGCAGTATGTATGAATTTAGGCAAATGGAAAAGACTGGGGGGAAGGTCTGGCTGCTGTCATAGTGAATAATATTTCTAAGCAGGGAGGGTGTCTGACAACCTAGTGTTGGGGAAAGAGCAGGACAAAACCACATTTCATGCAGAATGTTTGAATTTAATTAGGGATGGATAAGATTAACCCATGGACAAGATATTGAAACCAAACAATACCAGGGGAGAGAAATGGAACAGGAGAATGAAAAGAGTTCAGTGTGAACGCTAAATTCTGCACTGGCTATAGTATAGTATAGTATGCGGGGTGAAGAGGTTGCTGGGGGTCATCACCAGAGGGTGAGTACTAAGTTCATTTTTTAAGGGGACATTTTATTAACTGGGCACTCAAACATTTTATTAATAGGGGAACTCTGCTGGGCATTACACTTATGTGGGCACTCTGATGGACATTACATTAATGGGGGCACTCTGCTGGAATTTACATTAATGGGGGCACTCTGCTGGACATTTTATTAATTGGAAGGGCTGTTATGGACATTTCATTCATGAGGGGAGACTACTGGACATTTTATTTATATGGGGAAACTACTGGAAATTTTATTGATGAGGGGAGATGACTAGACATTTTATTGATGAGGGGAGACTACTGGACATTTAATTAGAAAGTAGCAGCTGCATTTCCCACCCAAGGCTTATACTTGAGTCAATACGTTTTTTTTGTGGTAAAATTAGGTACCCTGGCTTATACATGAGTCTGCTTATATTTTAGTTTATATGGTAGATAACTCTTACATGAAATATTAGCTTTTTATCTCCTTAGAAATGCATAACAGAATGCAATGGTAGCAGTACTTCAATGTCTTTATTTGATGACAAGCTTTAATCAGTTAAATCTAGTATTTTTAGGGGCAGATTTACTTACCCGGTCCGTTCGCGATCCAGCAGCGCGTTCTCTGTGGTGGATTCGGGTCCGGACGGGATTCATCAAGGTAGTTCCTCCGCCGCCCACCAGGTGGCGCTGCTGCGCTGAAAAGCATCCGAATGCCCTGAAATTCACCGAGCCGGACCAAGTGAAGGTAAGCGCGTCCCAAGCGACACTTTTATTGTTTTAAATGCGGCAGTTTTTCCGAATCCGTCGGGTTTTTGCACGGCCACACCCCCCGATTTCCATCGCCGATGCACCACAAACCGATCACGTGCGCCAAAATCCCGGGGCAATTCAGGGAAAATCGGCGCAAATCGGAAATATTCGGGTAACACGTCGGGAAAACGCGAATCGGGCCCTTAGTAAATGACCCCCTTAGTGTCTGAAGCCATATTAAAAATGAATGTCTTTTGGCATAAATGTTGCCAGTCATACAGTGCAATATAGAATCTTTTACATCCATGTTAAATGAAAAGGCCTAATTCCTAAGGAATTACCAGTATCCATCTTAGAGAAAGTTAACATAGCCATTTATGCTGGCTGAAATTGAGCCTGAAAATAACCAAAATTTAGGAATCTTAAATTTCAGCCTTTTCTTTTTTTTTGTTAAATATTATCTTGATACGACATGTTAGACAGATGACAGCAGCAGAGGTTTGTACCTTGGGCTTCTTTGTCTGTTTTTTATTTTGCCTTTAAAACCAGGTTTAAAATATGATAGCAAATTTCACTTTTATTTCTATTGTAAACAACATATTGTAATTTGCATAGTAGATTATTTTATGATTTTATTTTTATGGCAAATTCCATCATTAAAGTGACAGATTTTAATGCAAAAAAGTAAGCCAACATATTTACTTAGAAGTTTATTTATTTGCATCTTTAATTATTATTTTTACAACAGGCAGATGCTCATTTTTTTACACTTTTATTTAACTGGTTATTATGAATCTTGTTTTGATGGGCTGTGTGATCATAACTTTCTCTTCTTTTTATTCAGTCTTTTCATATCTATACCATCAAGATGTAGTTTACATACTGTAAATGGCAAAGTTTAGCCAGATTCAGTATTGATGTTGATCGACACTAGTTTTTAAGATAAGCATCGTAAAACATATCATCCTTTAGCAGGCCTCCCTGTAAAAATAATTTAGGTCAATCATTGGGTTTGGACATGACCATAGCACTACTTCTCTGACTAACCCTGGTGTAGGTGACAGCAAGCAGAGGAAAGTCAAAAGGTACACACTAGGAGTCATGCAAAGAATATTAAGCTGCTAAAGGGTAGATTCCAGGGTGTTTACGGCGCCAATCACTCGGACTAGAGATATTTCCCTAGTGATATCAAATGAAGGAACCAACTAGTGAAATATCTCTAGTCCGAGTGATTGGCGCCGTGAACACCCTGGAATTTACCCATTTAGGCCTCTTGATCTTCTTCATGGACCAATGGTACCAGAAACCCAGGAAGGCAGCCTAAACCATCAATAGTAAACTGAAGCTACTTCACGTGTTTATACCGTTGACAACCGAGAAGGTGAGCACCTTTCACTAAAGAATCTAAACATCTCTATAATCCATTGGTTTTACACATGTGGCGCCCATCTCTCTTCTTTTTTTCTTTGAAGCAAAGAATATTAAAAGATAGTCAACTTTTAGGCAGCGAAGTCAGACAGAATCCAGATTACAAGCCAAATGCTAGTACAGACAGCAGGCAACAGTATGTAAGTATAGGTCGATGGTTGAGGGGGCATATACAGATCAGTGCTACCACTGATGTCCATCACAAAACAGATCAGCTCAGATCACAATTTGTGTCATTGAAAATTGAAGAGAGTTAGAGCCAAAAATTCAGATATTAGCAAAGCCTCAAAAAACCTTAAAGGGTATTGTACATTTTGGACACATTCCAGCAAATTATTGAAATAGTTTGTATGTGGAAAAGTGGTTACATTTATCAATATACTTTCTGTATCAATTCTTCACAGATTTCTAGATCTTTTGCTCCTCTCTTCTTGGTGTCCTGCAACAGGAAGCTTCATTGTTTACGTCCTGTAGATAAACATCGGTCCGTGATCATGTGATGTCACACAGGTGCGCGGTTCGTTATAGAACACAGTGTAGTCAAGGCTCTGTGATGCCAATGAGCCACACACCTGTGTGACATCACATGACCATGGACCGGTGTTTATTTGCAGAAAGTAAACACTGAAGCTTCCTGTTGAAACAGAAACCTAGAATACTGTAAAGAATTGATATAGAAAGTATATTGGAAAATGTAATTACTTTTCGCTACACAAACAATATTGATTATTTGCTGGAATGTGCTTAGAGTGGACAACACCTTTAATGCCTGGGAAACTTCCATTGGGCTAAAGTACCCTTTATCACCTGTTGATTGGCCATGAGGAGCCATGGCTGAAGAGCCTTCGTAGGGGCTATGGAAGAAAGGGGTCATGGCAGGGTATCTGGTGGATGGAGGTGGGCTTGGAGGTAGCAGTCCACTCACATGCTGACGCCGTCTCTCCAAAAAAAGAGCCACCTCGGACTTGTCTTTCGGTGTGCCTTTTTGAAAAATCTGCAGGACAGCCATCATGGCTACCCTGCAATTCATTTTGTCGTCCTCATGCACTCCTTTTAGGTCTTGCACCATGGAGCGCATGAAGACGTCCTCCGCCGATTCATCACGCCTCCTCCTCAACTGATCCAGGACCTCCGTCTCTGCAGCAATACTAAGACTTGACTATGCCAGCTGCCTCCTTCTACGAGAACGCATCGGTGGTGGTGGTGTAGAGGGAGGTTGAGGTGTTGGTGACTGGTGGATAGATCCTCTGGCTGCTCTTCAAAGGAATCCTCCGCCACATCTTCCACAGTCTGTATAGAGGCAGATTCCTCTAGATTATCCGCAGTTCTAGAGAAAAAAAAAATTACTTTAAAATTTGTGCACATATATTTGTGCATTGATGCAACAACAATTCTGAGGACACAAGAACTTACAATTCTTTTATTAATAATGCTGTAAAGTAAAGTATATTTTGATAACTTACTCTCCAACGTCCATCACCGTATCCAAAAAAAGCAAGAAACCTGTGTAGAGGTAAGGTTTCTTGAGCAGTGTCCCACTGCCACTTCTCCCTTTCTCCGATTTTACCGGAGAAAATACCGGTCTCTTGCTGAGACCCAGCGTGTGGAGACCTTTTTTACTATATATTTTTTTTCTTTTTAATTTGCGGTTTCAAGCAATCATACAGAATAGTAATAAGAAGGTACAGGCCTGATGGCTGCAGGGGTGATACAGGGCACATGGATGCAGGGGTGATACAGGCCTGATGGCTGCAGGGGTGATACAGGGCACATGGCTGCAGGGGTGATACAGGCCACATGGCTGCAGGGGTGATACAGGGCACATGGCTGCAGGGGTGATACAGGGCACATGGCTGCAGGCATACACTCCCTTTCCATCTACGGGATGAGAATAATACCCAGTAAATTTCCGGTGCTGGAAAAAATCCTTTGAACGCGAGGTCACGATGCATGCCTAGCATGAAACTGCTGCCATATGCGCAGAGTCCCAAAGCGCGCAAGAATTTCTACTCGCCTCTGGTGTTGCTTCTTCCTGTTTCCTCCTCCAACTCCTTTTCATCTGCCATAAAGTGTGAACATAGATAAGGACTGAGAAATTGGTCCCCTTCGTCGTTTCGTTGAACTGCTCCTCCTTCTTCCTCCCTCATCCTACTCCCCTCCGATACGCAGCTGTGAAACAGAACCGGAGGGTGCTCTGGCTATCCAACAGGATATCTTTGTCCCCTGTCCATTGATGATGAGCGCAAAGCTCCTTCCACTGCTCTGACCAGAGAGTTTTTTCATCAACAGGCCAACAGCTGATTGGTGAGGCTGATTATGGCGACATCGCCACTGACCTCTGTTGTTGACTCCTTAAGTTACTCACCCTTGATAGATTCAGCCTCCTTCCTCTCCTCATTGTAGACTTGAGGATAGCTGACTGACCTGACTAGCAGAACTGTTGGAAGTTGAACATCTGGCACTCTACATCGCTCTGCTCTGCGGTAACTTTGGATCACATGGTAACTGTGCACGACAGAAACATATGCATTGTGGTTTGATTTTGTTGAAATATGCGCACAGATGCACTGGCACTTCGTGAGTCAATTCACGACAGATTGTGGGTATGTCTTGAGGACCGCTGAACTATCAAATTGAACACGAGGGCCAAGCATGGAACATGTGTCAGTCTGCAGAGTTGCAGAGCCTGCCACCGTTACGCCTTTGCACACACAACCATATTGCCTGATCTTTCAGGTCAGGTTTGCACCCAGATTGGTCTGCGCCGTGATGTCCTGTAATAGCCCTGGGCGGTGTCTGCCTTTTATCACCTTGGCCCAGACAGTCTTAGCACCCGCCCTGCTGTTCCCTTGCGACAGCACTGCTACTACACTCGCCTATAGCGCTACCAACTGTGGCGCCATCCCACGGATGGTATTCGCGTAGCAGATAGTGGAAGAGGGGGGATGGGAGGAGCATAGTAGGCCTTGAGAGCCCCTATGACCGGTAAGGCCCCCGCAATCCTCGGCGTCGGCAGTATTTTGAGCGTCGCTCCAGGGTCACAACTTGGTCTCACCAGCCTCCACCACCACAAGATTGTACCGCAATATGCCGCAGCACCAATAGTGCCTGCCTGTGCAGCACTGAGTCCAGTGTCCGTGGTAGTGTGTACCCCTAGTCAGAACGCATTGGTTCAGGGCACGGATGATGTTGTTCTGACATACTGCTGGTGCAGGGCTTTTACAGGCACATCGGGAAAGTTATGGCAGTCTTGGGACCGAATACACGAGGGACGCCGCCATCAAGAGGTTTCGAAGGCCTCGCTCTACGAGGCCTATAGCACATCTCGCAGCTCTAATTTGGAGAGTGAAAGTTTAATGGCTTGTGGCGTGTGGTAGTTGAACTGTAATTTCCCTCTGCGGCTCCGCATCTGGGTATTAGATAGTCTGCCGCTGCGCATAGAGACATTTGTGTGGACGCTGTGGGGATCGTGCAGGTGAAGGTGTGGTTTTTGGCGGGGAGTGTTTGTGCCGGTCCTGGCAGGCTTCGCTAACGAGCAGTTAGGCCAATTACACAGGGGAAGGAGCAGTGGTGTGCCCGGCCGGAGGTGAACGGCCTTGTTTCCATTGAGTGGGGTGTTTAGCATTCATATGCCTGCACTTACTGGTGGTGTGTTAAGCTAGTATGTGGGAACCCCTGCTGATCCGTGTGTGGCACAGATTGCACACCACAGTCCGTCGTTATCCGCTGTTTCTTTAAAGAACTTCCAGACTTCAAAATCTAGCCCTCGCCACAGGAGCTTCACTTGCACCAGCTCTGGCCCTGCCTCTCCGTCTGGCCCCACCACTGCCTCTTCCAACCTCGCCTCCGTCTCAGAAGCACTGTCTTCACCCGGCCTATCAACCCAGCTTAGGTCTGTCACCTCATCATCCTCGATCCCTCAGTCTGCTCCCCCCTCGGACTTCCTGCCCTGACAACACTTCCACTGTCTGACAACCGTGTCTCCTCATCGTCCACACCTCGTTAACACTTTTTCCACTACTCAACAATTTCATCATCACCACAGACTGCGACCGTTGGAAAACCTGGGTACCGGGAAAGAGCTCAGCACAACCTGAGAAGTGGTTTGTGACTCTTGGAAGGGTCCAGAAAAAAAGGTTCGAGATGCCGGATCAATTTCTAAATTTTTCTGGGAGGGGGCAGCTGGTGGAAGGAGGTTGATGGTGGAGGAGCTGGAGGAGTGCTCCTTGGGTAACGTGGTGGACTGTGTTGAAGACTGACTGGTGGACAACTGAGTTGAAGCATTGTCCGCAATCCACTACATCACCTGTTTGCACTGTTCTGGCCTCACAGTGCTTTACCACAATTCCAGTATTGAAACATGAAGCTAGGGAGTGTACGCTCTGCCGCATTTCCCCTGCCTCCCTCATCAGCAGGTAGTGTCTCACCCACCCAGGACCACGACCTCTGACCCCTGCAGTAATTGGATGCCCACACCCTCGTCCTCTCCCTAGCCCTCGGGTTCAAACATTTTTCCAAATAACTGTCTATTTATAGACAAAGAGAATATAAACTGTAAATTTTCAACTTTAGGAATTATAGAAAACAAAGCGTGCAAGAAAGTCGAACAGCAACCTCAGAAGATGATTGCTATGGCTCCTTCTAACCAACACAGACAATTTTCAGGATTTCTGCAGACTAGCTTGCTAAACGTAGCAGGCAGACTAAGCTATGAAGTTGTTGATTTTGCACCACTGACACACACAAAAGGATTTTGTGCTGTGACTTTCACTTTTGAAAAAAAAAAATCGTCAGACTGTGCCTAAATCCAATCAAACCCCATAAATTGTCCCACTTAGCTGTTTTGAAATGGATGGACTGTGTCACTAAAGCCAAAAATAACGTTCACAGTCTACCTGCAAATTCGTCACAATATGGTAGTAGCTGCACTACTAGTGCTAGCAAGCCCAGCCACAAGCAAATAAAAAAAACTGTATTGTAGCCCTAAAGGGGCTGTTGGTGTCTTGTAGAATCACTCCTAACACTAATCTAATAGAACACCCTAACGCTCTCCCTGACCAGCAGCAGCTCTATCCGTAACGGCATCCAGAACAAGAAATGATCTGAGCACCGTGGTCAGTGGCTATTATATTCCAGGGTCACTGATCAGGCCAGCCAACCACTGCTATTGACGTGTAGTGTACCAATGATGCTGGGTGTACTGCAGAGTCTCCTGACTTGTGATTGGCCTCTGTTTCTGCCATCAAAATCAACAACGGCAAGAGATTACATTTTTCGACAGCTGGCGAAATATTCGTCCGAGCAACGAGCAGTTTCGAGTACGCTAATGCTCGAACGAGCATCAATTCGCGAAGAGTATATTCACTCATCCTAATCTTAGTATTCTAATTCTTGCTGCACTCCTATCTCCATTCATGCTCCAGCAGTCATTTCTTTGGTTACTAACTAATGTGATGAGTTACCTTTGAGCAAGTGAACTGATTCTATACTGCAAATCCCTTTTTAGTAGGTGTAAAATACAAAGCACTATCTATCTGGGAGCATTTCTCATTGGATACTATTATGTTTGAGTCACCTTTCCTTAAGTTTTCTGCGTGTGCAATTACTTGTTGCTGAGTCATATTGTTGTCAGCCTTTGAGCCAGCCAGCGGGTGATGTTGTAGTACCAACTAATCCTGTATTACGTTGGTCAAAGTAAGGACCCTCCACATGCAGAGGGATCATGGATTTTGCAGTGAGCATTGGAGCTTTGTGTAATCATCTGTACCAGGGGAAGAGTAGGTTTAAGAAGAGGATTTTTCATCCAACTGAGGGGAGTTTGCAAGCTTTTTTGCTGCTCCTTCACTAATTAGGGTCAACTTGGGTCCTGTCCCTGTCTTTTAAATAACCAACAAATGAGCCCGTGGTGCCCCCTTTCCCCAATGTTATTTTTAACGTATCTCGGAGGCGCTTGCACGCATATACATAATCCTATGATTAGCTTCCCATTTCCAGGAGGGGGATAAAGAATGTTTTTAAATCCTATATTCTTCCTAGATTATGTACCTGCTTTCTATGATACTTATACACAAAATTCTTTATGGAGGGGTAAGAGCCCGGCAGCACACTTGCTGTTGATCAGGAAAAAATGAATGGGTGACTTCAGGATACCTGATGCCTAGTTGTACTATTGGCTGCAAAGATCCCTTGTGATGAATGCCATCAAATTTGCTCACACACCTGATAGTGGCAGCAAAAAATAACACCACTATTTTGGATAAAAGTGTCACTCTTCCGTGAACTATGGGGTCAGAAATAGTTATGCAGCTTTATAATTGGAGGAACTCTCTAGCTGGTCCTCACATAGGCACATATTTTATTATTATCATATTTATATTGTTACTCTTCAGGTTCACTCACTTGTCTGCACTCCTGCTCTGCTTCCCTTGTGTGGCCGCGTGTTTTCAGCCTCCTGCCTCGACCTCCTGCTGTCCCCAACCACAAACTTGCCTACTATCCGTACTTCACCTTGGCCGCAATCACAGCACAAGTCAAGCCTGTGGACGCTGCCTGGTGGTACCACGCTGCAGCAAGTCCAACCCGATTGCGGCAGGCTCTGGTGAAAACTGGGTGCCACTTAGACTCCTCTCCCAGTTTCGGCTTACATCATCGTCCATGTTGGTCCAGTGGGTCCACTACCCCTGGTGCTGACATAAAAGAGGCAATGTTTTCCTTATCCGATTCTGGAAAATGTATTTGCATATTTTAATAGTACCAACACATACAAACATATGACCCCTAAAACTGAGCCCCAAACTGTTCCTTCTACTCACTGTCTATCCAAATAGGGATAGTAACTGAACATTGTTCCCTCCCTACACCAGTGAGCAGTGAGGGAGGTCGACAATCCTGTCCCAACTATGGTGGCTTTTAAGGACAGAATGAATACATCGGAAAATAGTCAAGCACAATAGCCAGAGTGAAAACTGAACAATTCTTTTACAGGACTCCTTAGTAGACAATAAGTCATGTTTCTTCCTGTTTACAGATGATAATTCATGTTTTTTATTACCAATCTGTATAAAGATAACTGTTTATAACTTCAGGCAAGATTTTCAGTAGTCCAGTCCGGTTCTTTTGGATTTTCAAAGATAAAATATTTTGATGAGAATGGATTTTTATTCCTAGATCATTCTATACCATTTTAAAATCATATACCTGTTTTTAAATGGTGTTGCAGAAAACATTTTGAAATTTGCTTCAAGTTAATCTTAATTATACTTAGTCTATAAAATCCAATACTTAACGTATATGTTGTAGCCTGGAAGACAATAAGCATGATATTATAAAGCACCGCTGCATATATGACCAAACTAATACCACTTAGTTTAAAGTCTAAGTTCATTCTAAGTTGTATGTGAAATATGTGATGAGTTTTATCCTTTGTTATGACATTGTTCTGTTTTTGTTTTACTTCAGATCTCACCTGCATCAAAAAACTGCCAGCAAACTTTATCTTCTTTTACTCATATGTGTAGTTGTTCTTTTTAATTGCCACTTTTTCTCATGGGGGTGACCAGCTATATATGTCTGCTTTAATCTACTGCATAAAGACCATTCACACTTTTATGTTTAGTTAGATGGAATGACCAGGGATCCAAATTAGGGAATCATGGGTGTGCGGCCCCTATGTTTCCAATTGGATGTGACCTCCCTCTTTCAGAGTTGGTTATACTTTCCTTGTATGGTCCACACAACTTGGCCTTATTGGCTTCGCCAGTCTTATGCTTAATTTGTGGCTCCGTGTGAACACTAGCCTAAATGTCGGTCACTTACTCTTGCTGTGTTTATGGTTCTCCCTTATGTTTTTATGTGGTGATATCTCTTTAAGACACAAACACCGTGCACCTAATTTAATGCATACATGTCATCTCAAGCCAGACATGCGTTCCATGCAAGCGTTTATCACACATGCAAAGTTTTTTTACAACATCATTCAGACTGTGCTGTGATGTTTTAATTCTGCGCTCTGTATGAGAAATTGTTTTTAAATCTTTCAGGTCTAGATTTTAAGAGTTTTAGGCTAGCTTGTCACTTACAATTACACTTTCATGGCACTTGTGATAAATACTGCTAATCTTTTATAACATTGATAAACCTCATTGTTATTTTGTATGTTTTGTCTTATGTATCACTCCATTTGATTGATGTATATCATGTTTGTTAATAATTGTAAGGGAGTGGGATCGGAAATGGTCACTTACAACATTTTTGTATTTTTGAGCTATGTTCACTTTCACAATGCTTGAGAAGGCTTTGTCTTAAGCCGAAATGCTGCTGTCACACGTTTATGTATAAAGAGTTTTTGTTTTCTTTGAAGTTTTTTCTGGAGTGCTGGTGATTTTCTCTTTTGTAATTTTCAGAAAACCTTTTAGCCTGGCCCTATCGGCGTGCACAAACTGTGCTCCTTTAGACTTTTCTGCAAGTAACCTATCTATATATCTATCTATCTTCCATCCCATCCTTAAAGAATGGAACCGCACAAAGCATGCGTTTTGAGGAATGGAAGAATCTACAATATGATACAATATAATTTTATTTGCCTTTAATGTCAAATACAACTCATACATTTTAAAAGGAAAGTTTTAACATCAATTACTTTCCGTTGTGTCTTGCAGAATTAAATAGTAAATAACGCACAACAGGATTGTACAAAAGCACTCACTAGATTGTTTTAGCAGAAGTTGTAGAAATGAAACATTGATTTGTCCCTCTGCATAGATTTTTTGCATATTCATGTTTTGCTAGATTCCACTTGATATGTTCTAATGGAATCAAAAGAAATGTGACAACCACCTTGGCTTCCATATTTTTCTGCATATTCATCTTATCCTACTGAAGCCTGAACATTTAGTAATTGCACTGTACTTTAGTGTCTTTGTAACAACAAACCCTCTGCCTCTTGGTGTGTTGATCAAGTTAATGACATAACTTAGTAAAATTCTTGATGGTCTGCATAACATTTAAATAAATTTCAACACCAAACTTTTTATAAACAGGATTTAAATTGCAATCTTTGTTCCCACTCTCACTTCTAAATTTTCTTTCTTATAGCAATTAGAAATGTGATAAAACATCCCAAATGTCCCTTTTTTAGGCTGCATTCACACGACCATTGAAAAACGGCCATTCATTCCTATGGGAGATAGGTGATAGAAAGAATTGCCCTATTTGTCACCGTACCGTAACACCGTATGTGAGCCGTATAAAAAGATAGAATGTCCTATTTTTTCACATTCTTGCGGCCATTGAGAGTCTATGGGAACTTATAAAATACGGGTGCTATGTTGTAGCCACCGTATGCGTTGTATATATTGTTCTGTATCTAGGATACCAGGAACTATGGGAGGGGAGGGGAGGACTTTCCTGGGAGTCAGAAGCAACATGGCTTATGTGCAGATGGAGAGGCTTCTGGCTCTGGTGCAAGCGCACCCCTATCCAATGGGATAAGAGATTGGAAGGCTTTCCACCAATGCCCTCAAGCACAAAAAGTGGAGGAGGATTACAGCAATAATGTTGCCGGACGAATGGGCTACTAGCAATACCGGGAACGTGCATCTCTTAGTAATTTAATTACCCTACCCTGCAGCCATGTGCATACCCCACCCTGCGGATCCCTGCAGCCATGCACATGACCTTCCCTCTGCAGACATTTTGTAATGCCTATCCCAGCCTCCATGTGGCCTGTATCACCCCTGTATCCATGTGCCCTGTTCACACCCCTGAGCAACCATCAGCAGCCTGTATCACCCCCGCTGCCATGTGCCCTGTATCACCCCTGCAGCCATGTGGCCTGTATCACCCCTGCAGCCATGTGGCCTGTCTCAACCCGTGAGCCAGTACCACATCTCGCCTCGTATCACCCCTGCATCCATGTTCGACCCTGATCATGCACCCCTGCAGCCATCGGCCTGTATCACCCCTGCAGCCATGTGCCCTGTATCACTCCTATTTTTACCACAGTAATGCCCGTTTAAACCCTTCAATAACCTGCCAAGACCGTGGGAATGAAACAGTCGAGAAATATGCACACAAAAAGGTGTCAAAAATGCTGCCGGACGATGTGCTCAATCCCCCTCAGGGTGTCAGACCTCATATCGCGCAGAGAGGGATGAGCAACTACATCGTTCGAACCCTTCGCGACCGTTGTGCGGGGTGGGCAAGAGCATTGGCAAAATTCAGGGCCAAAAAGGTGAGGTGAGGACAAAATCGGTGGGGAAAAGTGCAAAAACCATGACCGAGGAGGGAGGACCACAGTAATACGGCCACACACAACGCAACACAGTACGATACGCGGACCCCTTGCACCATGTGCCCCTGTTTCACCCCTGCATCCTGTTCCCTGTATCATCCCCGCAGCCATGTGGCCTGTTCACCCCTGCATCCATGTGCACTGTACCACCCCTGCATCCATTGCCCTGTATCACAACCCTGCATCCAATTCCCCTCTCCCCAAACTCCACCCACTCAGCCTGTATCAGCCCTGTCAGCCGTGTGTCCCTGGTATCACCCTGGCCAGCCCTGTGTGCCCTGTATCCCCATCACCACACCTATACCAAGCCATGTGCCCCGTATCCACCCTGCAGCCATCGACCTGTGTCACATGTTGGGCTAGAACATTATGCGGAGGTGTCTTACTCTACCCGCTTTCTCTATGTGCCCGTACACTTGCCTATTCTTACCTTAGCCTTGACTCCTCCGCTGCTGCCCATCTACGCCCAGGAGTGGATCTCCACCCACTCCTTGGTG
This sequence comes from Engystomops pustulosus, assembly GCA_019512145.1. Taxonomy (NCBI): domain Eukaryota; kingdom Metazoa; phylum Chordata; class Amphibia; order Anura; family Leptodactylidae; genus Engystomops; species Engystomops pustulosus. The sequence goes on from CM033644.1 coordinate 132,912,718, forward strand.
GGTACCCGGCGGCGTGCGCACGCGCCGGGTGCATGGGCACTGACATCAGCATTTTGCCGTTCGTGCGCATGCGTTAGCCGCGCCCACTTTGGGCGGGGCCTGGCACTCCTCCTCATTACGGCGCGCTCCTTTAAAACCTCGGCACTCAGATTCATACTAGGAGATCCCACTGGACCCAAAGGCTAGATCAGGAGCAGACACCAGACTCCCTAAGCCTATCTTGCCGGCTATGCCGCCTTACTGTGAAGTTGCCCCCACAAGGGACAAGGTAGGACGAAGTTTCTCTCTATGCAAACCATTTACATCGCATATGCATTATGGTCTATAAAAAGCAGACTCCCCATCTGTAATAGGACATTTGCTGGAGAACCCAATGATCCCGCGAGCCCCATAGGGCGAAACAAGCCTTGTCGGGATTGGGTTTTCATACTCCTTTCAGGACTTGCATCCCACAACATAGGATCCAAAAATCTATTTTCGGCACCTTTGTGATAACACTAAGACCAGAACCTGACTCCACCTGCCAATTAGGTCTATAACAGGGCCAGTCATTGAGGGTCAGGTTCCAGTCGGGCCTATGGTTAAATAGGACACAGTCCCGAGGCTAGGCTATCAGGGTATACTAGATTTGCGTCCAAAACTAGGGTGTAATAGGGATTTTTTTTTTTTTGTGACTACAGTGTCAATTTAAAACCCTAACCCATACGGACATAACGATACTTTCACCCTCCACCTTCGTTCTCTGTGCACATCCTTTGGATCATCGATCCACCCCACTGTGACCAGTTACCACCTTACTACTGATCTGGGGCAGCCTATGCTGCAACACTATATCCTAAGGAGCCCGCGGAGCCCATACTCGGAAGCTATTGAGATGTACGCAGTCCCGGAGGTGAGGCCCATCCTTTCATCATATATTATAACTCTAGGCCGCCCCAAGCCGTCTCTCATACCCCTCTTGATCCATCTTATTTTTTAGATCGATCACTGATGCCGAGGACTTGAACATGCAAGCAAAAGATCCGGAACACACAATTTGTTGTAAATAGCTGTAAATAAACAAGCATATCTACTTTCAAATCACGAGTGTATTTTTTCATTAACTTCCACGTCATTATTTGAGGGGCTATCTCAGTAGACCCCTGAGAAACCAAGACCATTATATGCCCATAATTTTGGCATAATGGTGCGATTAGGCAGCCTCAGAGGATCCATGCATGCTGCCCTGGTGTTTCCTGTCCATTTCCATGTTGTTTCCATCATTTCTAAGGTTTCCAGATTTTTGCCCATGCTTCCTGTGCAGAGCCTGGTCCCCTTGAAAAAAATGCTCAAGTCTCCCATTGACTTCAATGGGGTTCTTTATTCGAAACGAGCACTCGAACATCGGAATAAGTTCGACTCAAATAACCAACACTAATTTTAGTGCTCTCTCATCTCTAGTAAGGATACTATGGTAGAAGATTCCATAAAGCAAACAAACAGGGTTATCTATCACTTAGACAATTAATTGGGGGCAGTATATAATTGCAGTATATTGTCCTTTGCCTTGTGGCTTTTATAAAACTACAATTAATACTGTAACTGATTGTTATTAACCCCCACCTTCGTGTAGGATTTCTGATGGGCCAAATGTTTTCCTAATCACGCACGGCGTTATCAGTTAGTATACATAATTCAAGACTGAAAGCCAGTCATAACAGTTGTGTTGGGCTTCTGGAGGCGAACTATCGACCAGAGAATTTGGAGTCAGGAGGAATTTTTTCATATCCATCAACACTATACCTATACCTTATTACTAGAGATGAGCGAAAGCTGTCAGAGCTTGATGCTCGGTGCAGCATTAGGGTACTCGAGACGGCTTCGTTGCTCGGACGATGGTATTCCCCTGCTCGAGACGAGCATTTAATGTAAAAAAAACACAGTGAAGAACAATGAAGAATAGAATAAAACAGTGAACACAGGATCATTTAAAAAAACACAGTGCAGAACACGTGCCAGAATAGATACAGATGTTCGGCACATCTGCTTACTTGTCGGGAGATACGCGCGGAAGGCGCGAACAAAATAGCATGTGAAGAACAATATATTAGTGTGAACACACATTGCAGATGTATTTAGAACATCTGCAAATGTGTTCTTCACACAATATATATTGTCTTCACATGCTATTTGTTCGCGCCGTTCCGCGCGTATCTCCGACAAGTAAGCAGATGTGCCGAACATCGTAACTATTCTGCACTGTGGTCGCATGGTTTTTATCTTAAATGATCTGTGTTGCACTGTGTTCACTGTGTCACTGTTTTTATTCTATTCTTCACTGTTCTTACATCTGCTAACTTTAGGGAGATAATATACGCGCGGAACAGTGAAGAATAGATCGCAGATGTTTGCAAATTATTCAGAAGACATTATTTTCAAATTAATAACAATTTTATCCTGAACCATGGTCCTTGAAAATGCATCGGGTCTCCCATTGACTTCATGGGGCTCTTACTCGAAACGAGCACTCGAGCATCTGGAAATGTCGGACGTGAGTAACGAGGCACCCGAGCATTTTAGTGCTCGCCCATCTCTACTTATTACCTATGTAATGGATCCCCTGTTTGTGACCTTTATACTTGCCAAACTTACATTTATATTTTTTATATAATTGTTGACGTCATATTTAATTCTGCTTTGTTTGCGTTTTTCTCAGGTTTCTCAGGTCAAATGATGATTCGATTCAGGAAGCAATTTTTTAAAAATATTTGTTCCACCTTTAGACTTGCTCTTATATAACTAGGGCTCATGTAATTTGATGCCTCACAAGGCTTGATTTGAATTATAGTAGTAGTATTGAAGACCTGACCTTCACAGTATGTGCTTTTGGCCTAGAAACAAAGAAAAATACAGTTTAACATCACCTTACTATTAGGATAATCCATCACTTTGGCAGTAGTCTGAAATGATAAAAGAAAGCCAAATATTACTACATTATGACGCTAAATACGGACAAGATCATTGTTGCTAATAAATGGATGATATATGGAAAGGTCTAATATAATGATTAGGTTTTAATCATAAATATCTATAGATCACAAAGCTCATATTATTACATGGTAATTAAGTTGTGTTTTTCATTGATTTTCCTCAATTTGTTGAGAAACACAGGAAAATGCTGTATGAAAGTTAATTGAAATAAAATTGCATTAACAAGCATAATAAGCTTTTTGGAACATTCCTGTAATTCCTGAGCACTTCTTTGGCGATAAAGGGCACTTTAGCCCATGGAATTCCCAGGCATTAAAGGTGTTGTCACTCTAAGCACATTCCAGCAAATAATCAATATTGTTTGTGTAGCGAAAAGTAATTACTTTTTCAATTACTTTCTCTATCAATTCTTTACAGATTCTAGGTTCTGTTTCAACAGGAAGCTTCAGTGTTTACTTTCTGCAAATAAACACCGGTCCATGGTCACGTGATGTCACACAGGTGTGGGGCCATTGGCATCACAGAGCCTGACTACACTGGTTCTATAACGACACCGCGCACCTGTGTGACATCACATGATCACGGACCGATGTTTATCTACAGGACGTAAAACAATGAAGCTTCCTGTTGCAGGACACCAAGAAGAGAGGAGCAAAAGATCTAAAATCTGTGAAGAATTGATACAGAAAGTATATTGATAAATGTAACCACTTTTCCACATACAAACTATTTCATAATTTGGGAATGTGTCCAAAATGTACAATACCCTTTAAGGTTTTTTGAGGCTTTGCTAATATCTGAATTTTTGGCTCTAACTCTCTCAATTTCAATGACACAATGTGATCTGCAGCTGATTTGTTTTGTGATGACATCAGTGTAGCACTGATCTGATATGCCCCCTCAACCATCGACCTATACTTACAATACTGTTGCCTGCTGTCTGTACTAGCATTTGGCTTGTAATGGGTCTGTCTGACTTCTGCCTGCCTAAAAGTTTGAATATCTTTAATATTCTTTGCTTCAAAGAAAAAAAGAAGAGAGATGGGCGCCACATGTGTAAAACCAATTGGATTATAGAGATGTTTAGATTCTTTAGTGAAAAGGTGCTCACCTTTCTCGGTTGTACAACGGTACAACACGTGAAGTAGCTTCAGTTTTATCTTTGAGTGGTTTAGGCTGCCTTCCTGGGCTTTCTGGTACCATTGGTGTCCATGAAGAAGATCAAGCGGCTAAAGTGTAGATTCCAGGGTGTTCACGGCGCCAATCACTCGGACTAGAGATATTTCACTAGTTGGTTCCTTCATTGATATCACTAGGGAAATAATCTCTAGTCCGAGTGATTGGCGCCGTAAACACCCTGGAATACCCCTTAGCAGCTTAATATTCTTTGCATGACTCCTAGTGTGTATCTTTGACTTCCTGTGCTTGCTGTCACCTACACCAGGGTTAGTCAGAGACAGTAGTTGCTATGGTCATGTCCAAACCCAATGATTGACCTAAATTATTTTTACAGGGAGGCCTGCTAAAGGATGATATGTTTTACGAGTGCTTATCTTAAAAACTAGTGTCGATCAACATCAATACTGAATCTGGCTAACTTGCCATTACAGTATGTAAATACATCTTGATGGTATAGATTGAAAAGACTGAATAAAAAGAGAGAAAAGTTTGATTCACACAGCCCATCAAACAAGATTCATAATAACCAGTTAAATAAAAGTGTAAAAAAAATGAGCATCTGCTGTTGTAAAAAATAATAATAAAGATGCAAATAAATAAACTTCTAAGTAAATATGTTGGCTTACTTTTTTGCATTTAAATCTGTCACTTTAATGATGGAATTTGCCATAAAATAAAATCATAAAATAACTCTACTCTTGAAATTACAATATGTTGGTTTACAATAGAAATAAAAGTGAAATTTGCTATCATATTTAAACCTGGTTTAAAGGCAAATAAAAAACAACAAAGAACCAAGGTACAAACCTCTGCTGCTGTCATCTGTTAACATGTCGATAAGAGAACTAAACTTCAAAAAAATAAGCAGATGTGTCTTTCCTGGCGTAGAAGTTTTAAGTTTGCTAATTAGATCCTAAATTTTGGTTATTTTCAGGCTCAATTTCAGGCCAGCATAAATGGCTATGTAACTTTCTCTAAGGTGGATACTGGTAATTCCTTAGGAATTGAGCCTTTTATTTAACAATGGATGTAAAGATTCTATATTGCACGTATGACTGGCAACATTTATGCCAAAGACATCTTTTAATATGGCTTTCAGACACTAAGGGGGTGCATTACTAGGGCCCGATTCGCGTTTTCCCGAGTGTTACCCGAATATTCGATTTGGGATAAATAGCACATGTTGGGTACAGATAAAGGTGGTAGGGATTCTAGGGTAGGGGTGAAGGTGGGTAGGGTGAAGGTGTGGTTTTTGAGCGGGAAGTGTTTGTGCCGGGTCCTGGGCAGGCTGCTAACGAGCAGAGGCAGCAAATCACACAGGGGAAGGAGCAGTGGTGTGCCCGGCCGGAGGTGAACGGCCTTGTTTCCATTGAGTGGGGTGTTTAGCATTCATATGCCTGCACGTACTGGTGGTGGTTAAGCTAGTAGTGGTGGAACCCCTGCTGATCCTGGTGTGGCACAGATTGCACACCACAGTCCGTCGGTTATCCGCTGTTTCTTTAAAGAACTTCCAGACTTCAGAAAATCTAGCCCTCGCCACAGGAGCTTCACTTGCACCAGCTCTGGCCCTGCCTCTCCGTCTGGCCCCACCACTGCCTCTTCCAACCTCGCCTCCGTCTCAGAAGCACTGTCTTCACCCGGCCTATCAACCCAGCTTAGGTCTGTCACCTCATCATCCTCGATCCCTCAGTCTGCTCCCCCCTCGGACTTCCTGCCCTGACAACAACTTCACCACTGTCTGACAACCGTGTCTCCTCATCGTCCAACACCTCGTTACACACTTTTTCCACTACGTCAACAATGTCATCATCACCCACAGACTGCGACCGTTGGAAAACCTGGGTACCGGGAAAGAGCTCAGCAGCAACCTGAGAAGTGGTTTGTGACTCTTGGAAGGGTCCAGAAAAAAAGGTTCCAGAGTATGCCGGATCAATTTCCAAATTTTTCTGGGAGGGGGCAGACTGGGGGGAAGGAGGTTGAGGTGGAGGAGCTGGAGGAGTGCTCCCTTGGGTAACATGGGTGGACTGTGTGGAAGACTGACTGGTGGACAACTGAGTTGAAGCATTGTCCGCAATCCACTACATCACCTGTTTGCACTGTTCTGGCCTCAACAGTGCTTTACCACAATTCCCAGTAAGTTGAAACATGAAGCTAGGGAGTGTAGCTCTGCCGCATTCCCCTGCTCCCTCATCAGCAGGTAGTGTCTCATCCCGCCAAGGACCACGGCCTCTGACCCCTGCAGTAATTGGATGCCCATGCCCTCGTCCTCTACCCTTAGCCCTCGGGTTCAACATTTTCCAAATAACTGTCTATTTTATAGACAAAAGAGAAATATAAACTGTAAATTTTCATACTTTAGGAATTATAGAAGAACAAAGCGTGCAGAAGAAGTCAGACAGCAACCTCAGAATATGATTGCTATGGCTACTTTCTAACCAACACAGACAATTTTCAGGATTTCTGCAGACTAGCTTGCTAAACAGTAGCAGGCAGACTAAGCTAGATGAAATTGTATTTGCACCACTGACAGCACACAAAAGGATTTTGTGCTGTGACTTTCACTTTTGAAAAAAAAAAAATCGTCAGACTGTGCCTAATCCAATCAAACCCTCAATAAATTGTCCCACTTAGCTGTTTGAAATGGATATGTGTGTCACTAAGAGCCAAAAATAACGTTCACAAGTCTACCTGCAAATTCGTCACAATATGGTAGTAGCTGCACTACTAGTGCTAGCAAGCCCAGCCACAAGCAAATAAAAAAAAAACTGTATTGTAGCCCTAAAAAGGGCTGTTGGGTTCTTGTAGAATCACTCCTAACACTAATCTAATAGAACACCCTAACGCTATCCCTGACCAGCAGCAGCTCTATCCGTAACGGCATCCAGACAAAGAATGATCTGAGCACCGTGGTCAGTGGCTAGTATATTCCAGGGTCACCTGATCAGGCCAGCCAACCACTGCTATCGACATGTAAGTGTACCACGTGATGCTGGGTGTACTGCAGAGTCTCCTGACTTGTGATTGGCTCTGTTTCTGGCCATCAAAAATCAAAACGGCAAGAGATTACATTTTCTCGAGCTGGCGAAATATTCGTCCGAGCAACGAGCAGTTTCGAGTACGCTAATGCTCGACGAGCATCAAGCTCGGAAGAGTATATTCACTCATCTTTAATCCTAAGTCTTGCTGCACTCCTATCTCCATTCATGCTCAGCAGTCATTTCTTTGGTTACTAATAATGTGATGATGTTACTTTGAGGCAAATGAACTGATTCTGATACTGCATTATCCCTTTTAGTAGGTGTAAAATACAAAGCACTATCTATCTGGGAGCAATTTCTCATTGGATACTATTATGTTTGAGTCACCTTTCCCTTAAGTTATTCTGCCTGTGTGCAATTACTTGTTGCTGAGTCAATTTGTTGGTCAGCCTGTGAGCCAGCCAGCGGGTGATGTTGTAGTACCAACTAAATCCTGTATTACCGTTGGTCAAAAAGTAAGGACCTCCAATGCAGAGGGATCATGGATTTTGCAGTGAGCATTGGAGCTTGTGTAATCATCTGTACCAGGGGGAAGAAGTAGGTTTAAGAAGAGGATTTTTTCATCCAACTGAGGGGAGTTTGCAAGGCCTTTTTGCTGCTCCTTGGCACTAATTAGGGTCAATTGGGTCCTGTCACTGTCTTTTAAAATAACCAACAAAATGAGCCCGTGGTGCCCCCTTTCCCCAATGTTATTTTTATTATGCTCGGAGGCGCTTGCACAGCATATACAATAATCCTATGATTAGCCTCCCATTTCCAGGAGGGGGAGAAAGAATGTTCTTAAATCCTATATTCTTCCTAGAATTATGTACCTGCTTTCTATGATACTTATACACAAAATTCTTTATGGAGGGGTAAGAGGCCCAGGCAAGCACACTTGCTGTTGATCAGGAAAAAATGAATTGGTGACTTCAGGATACCTGATGCCTAGTTGTACTATTGGGCTGCACAAGATCCCTTGTGATGAATGCCATCAAATTTGCTCACACACCTGATAGTGGCAGCAAAAACAATAACACCACTATTTTGGATAAAAAGTGTCACTCTTCCGTGAACTATGGGGTCAGAAATAGTTATGCAGCTTTATAAATTGGAGGAACTCTCTAGCTGGTCCTCACATAGGCACATATTTTTATTATTATCATAATTATTATTGTACTCTCAGGTTCACTCACTTGTCTGCACTCCTGCTCGGCTTCCCTTGGTGTGGCGCGTGTGTTTCAGCCTCCTGCCTCGACCTCCTGCCTGTCCCCAACCACAAACTTGCCTTACTATTCCGTACTTCACCTTGGCCGCAATCACAGACAAAGTCAAGCCTGTGGAGCGACCTGGTGGTACCACGCTGCAGCAAGTCCAACCCGATTTGCGGCAGGCTCTGGTGAAAACTGGGTGCCACTTAGACTCCTCTCCCAGTTGTCGGCTTACATCATCGTCCATGTTGGTCCAGTGGGTCCACTACCCCTGGTGCTGACATAAAAGAGGCAATGTTTTCCTTATCCGATTCTGGAAAATGTATTTGCATATTTTAATAGTACCAGACACATACAAAGACATTGACCCCTAAAACTGAGCCCCCAAACTGTTCCTTCCTACTCACTAGGTCTATCCTAAATAGGGATAAGTAACTGAACATTGTTCCCTCCCTACACCAGTGAGCAAGTGAGGGAGGTCGACAATCCTGGTCCCAACTATGGTGGCTTTTAAAGGACAGAATTGAATACATCGGAAAATAGTCAAGCACAATAGCCAGAGTGAAGAACTGAACAATTCTTTACAGGACTCCTTAGTGAGACAATAAGAGTCATGTTTCTTCCTGTTTACAGATGATAATTCATTGTTTTTGATTACCAATCTGTATAAAAGATAACTGTTTATAACTTCAGGCAAGATTTTCAGTAGTCCAGTCCGGTTCTTTGGATTTTCAAAGATAAAATATTTTGATGAAGAATGGATTTTTACTCATAGATCATATCTTACCATTTTAAATCATATTACCTGTTTTTAAATGGTATTGCAGAAAACATTTGAAATTTTGCTTCAAGTTAATCCTTAATTATACTTAGTCTATAAAATCCAATACTTAACGTATATGTTGTAGCCTGGAAGACAATAAGCATGATATTATAAAGCACCGCTGCATATATGACCAAAACTAGATACCACTTAGTTTAAAGTCTAAGTTCATTCTAAGTTGTATGTGAAATATTGTGATGAGTTATTAACTTTGTTATGACATTGTTCTGTTTTTGTTTTACTTCAGATCTCACCTGCATCAGAAAAACTGCCAGCAAGCTTTATTCCTTCTTTTACTCATATGTGTAGTTGTGCTTTTTAATTGCCACTTTTTCTCATGGGAGGTGACCAGCTATATATGTCTGCTTTAATCTACCGCATAAAGACCATTCACACTTTTATGTGAGATGGAATGACCAGGGATCCAAATTAGGGAATCTATGGGTGTGCGGCCCATATGTTTCCAAATTGGATGTGACCTCCCTCTTTCAGAGTTGGTTATACTTTCCTTTGTATGGTCCACACAACTTGGACTTATTGGCTTGCCAGTCTTATGCTTAATTTGTGGCTCAGTGTGAACACTAGCCTAAGATGTCGGTCACTTACTCTTGCTGAGTGTTATGGTTCTCCCTTATGTTTTTATGTGGTGATATCTCTTTAAGACACAACACCGTGCACCTAATTTAATGCATACATGTCATCTCAAGCCAGACAATGCGTTCCTGCAAGCGTTTCACACATGCAAAGTTTGTTTTTACACATCGTTCGGACTTGGTGATCTTTTAATTCTGGCGATCTGTATGAGAATATGTTTTCAAATCTTTCAGGTCATGATTTTAAGAGTTTTAGGCACTTGTCACTTACAATTACACTTTTCATGGCACTTGGTTGATAAATACTGCATAATCTTTTTATAACATTGATAAACATCATTGTTATTTTGTATGTTTTGGTCTTATGTATCACTCCATTTGATTGATGTATATCATGTTTGTTTATAATTGTAAGGGAGTGGGACCGGAAATGGTCACTTAACAACATTTTTGTATTTTTGAGCTATGTTCACTTGTCACAATGCTTGAGAAAGGCTTTGTCTTAAGCCGAAATGCTGCTGTCACAACTGTTTATGTAATAAAGAGTTTTGTTTCTTTGAAGTTTTTCTGGAGTGCTGGTGATTTTCTCTTTTGTAATTTTCAGAAAACCTTTAGCCTGGCCCTATCGGCGTGCAAACAACTGTGTGCTCCTTAGACTTTTCTGCAAGTACCTATCTATATATCTATCTATCTATCCATCCATCCTTAAAGAATGGAACCGACAAAAGCATGCGTTTGAGGAATGGAAGAAGTCTACAATATGATACAATATAAATTTATTTGCCTTTAAATGCAAATACAACTCATACATTTTAAAAGGAAAGTTTTAACATCAATTACTTTCGTTGTTCTTGCAGAATTAAAATGTAAATAACGCACAACAGGAGATTAGTACAAAAAGCACTCACTAGATGTTTTAGCAGAAGTTGTAGAAATGAAACATTGATTTGTCCCTCTGCATACATTTTTGCATATTCATGTTTGCTAGATTCCACTTGATATGTTCTAATGGGAATCAAAAGAAATGTGACAACCACCCTTGGCTTCCATATTTTTCTGCATATTCATCTTATCCTACTGAAGCCTGAACATTTAGTAATTGCACTGTACTTTAAGTGTCTTTGTAACAACAACCCTCTGCCTCTTGGTGTGTATGATCAAGTTAATGACATAACTTAGTAAAATTCTTGATGGTCTGCATAACATTTAAATAAATTTCAACACCAAACTTTTTATAAACAGGATATTAAATTGCAATCTTTGTTTCCCACTCTCACTTCTAAAATTTTCTTTCTTATAGCAATTAGAAATGTGATAAAACATGCCCAAAATGTCCCTTTTTTAGGCTGCATTCACACGACCATTGAAAAACGGCCATTCATTCCTATGGGAGATACGGTGATAGAAAGAATTGCCCTATTTGTCACCGTACCGTAACACCGTATGTGAGCCGTATAAAAAGATAGAGCATGTCCTATTTTTTCACATTCTTGCGGCCATTGAAGTCTATGGGAACGTATAAAATACGGGTGACATATGTTGTAGCCACCGTATGCTGTCGTATAAATGTTCTGTATCTAGGTATACCAGGAACTATGGGAGGGGAGGGGAGGACTTTCCTGGGAGTCAGAAGCAACATGGCTTATGTGCAGATGGAGAGGCTTCTGGCTCTGGTGCAAGCGCACCCTATCCTATGGGATAAGAGATTGGAAGGCTTTCACAACCATGCCCTCAAGCACAAAAAGTGGGAGGAGATTACAGCAATAATGTTGCTGGATGAATGGGCTACTAGCAATACCCGGGAACATGCATCTCTTAGTAAGTTAATTACCCTACCCTGCAGCCATGTGCATACCCCACCCCTGCGGATCCCTGCAGCCATGCGCATGACCTTCCCCTGCAGACATTTGTAATGCATAATCCCAGCCTCCATGTGGCCTGTATCACCCCTGCATCCATGTGCCCTGTATCACCCCTGCAGCCATCAGGCCTGTATCACCCCTGCAGCCATGTGGCCTGTATCACCCCCGCAGCCATGTGCCCTGTATCACCCCTGCAGCCATGTGGCCTGTATCACCCCTGCAGCCATGTGGCCTGTCTCACCCCTGCAGCCATCAGGCCTGTATCACCCCTGCAGCCATGTGGCCTGTATCACCCCTCATGCCTCAGGCTGTATCTGCGCCTGCAGCCATGTGGCCTGTATCACCCCTGCAGCCATGTGCCCTGTATCACCCCTGCAGCCATCAGACCTGTATCACCCCTGCAGCCATGTGGCCTTGTATCACCCCTGCAGCCATGTGGCCTGTATCACCCCTGCAGCCATGTGCCTCCTTTTGGGCTAGAAAATACCATATGAGAATACAAACGTCACATTATTACGCCTACAGTAGCGTTTATATATATTTGATTTCTGGTGGATCCTGCTGTGTGGCTGTACTTGCTGCAGTGCTCTACTATCAAATTTGGGAGAGGCAATTGGATGTGTAGACTGCGGACCACTGACGGCTGTTTTTTAGTTACGCACAAAATATCGCTCGCAAAGGCCGAAAATGGGGAAAATTTATTAGGGCCCGGGGTTTGTATTTCAATAGGCACATGTCTGCCAGTTTCTTTTTATTTTAAGTTTAAATTTTTTTCATAACTCAGACGTAATCTCATCTGGTTAGCTGTAGTGTGCTTGTAATACTGGGCTAGGAAAATCGCCATAGGAGGAACTACAAACGTCTTAATACGCCTACAAGTTAGCGTTTATATATTTTGATTTCTGGTTGAATTTCTGCTGTGTGCTGTACTTGCCGTGCATTGCTACTATCAAATTGGGAGCAAATTGGAGTCAGACTTGCGACCACTCTGTGTTTTAGTGACGCCATATCCATCGCACAGACCGAAAGTGGGAAAATTTATTAGGGCCCCGGGGTTTGTAATTCAATTAGGCAAGTAGTCTGCCAGTTTTCTTTTTATTTACGTTTATTTTTTCATAACTCAGCGTCATTCCTATCATTCTGGCATGAGTAAGTTGTTGGACTGGAATACTTGGCTAGAAAATAGGCCATAGGGAGATACCAAAACGTCTTAATAATACGCCTACAGTGTAGCGTTATATATATTTGATTTTTCTGGTTGATCTGCTGTGGTGCTGTACTTGCTGCAGTGCACTCTACTTCAAATTGGATCATTTTGGAGTTCAGACACTTGCGAACCAGAAACTGTGGTTTTATTTTACGCACAACCCGCAAATGACACGCGAAGACGCAAGTGGGAAAATTTATATAGCTGGCCCGGGTGTTGTGGTTGTTTCAGTTTGGTATTGCACACTCAGGGTAGCCAGTTGCGTCACCTTGTTTACTCCTTTCATCGTTCACTTTTTTGTCATAACTCAGTCGTTGCCCTTTGTGCATACATTCGGTCACTATGTATGTTCCCCCCGTTTCCTTGTGCGCTTCTTTGTGCGAATAACTGCTAATGCATATTACGATAAATGAGACCACTAGGAGAATACAAATTCTTTCGTTACATTATACAGCCTTTCAGTAGACGTTATATATATTCTTGAATTTTCGGTTGATTGCTGGGTGGCTGTACTTGCTTGCAGTTGCATCAGTACTACAAAGTGGAGAGCAATTTGGGACGGTCAGACTATGCGATTCCGACTGTTTTTAGGACGCACATATCATCACTCAAAGACCCGAGAGTGGCAGGGAAAATAAATTTATTAGGGGGCCCGGGGTTGTATTTTCAATTAGGAACCAGTCTGGCAGTTTTCTTTTTATTTAACGTTATTTTTTTTCATAAACTCAGGCGTCATCATCATCTGGCATAGATATATGCTGGTAAGTACCTTGCTTAGAAATAGCATAGCATCCATAATAGAGGAAATAACAAACGTTCAATTACGCCGACAGTAGGCGTTATATATATTGAGTTCTGGTTGATCTGCTGGTGGCGTTTGCACCCCCCCTTGCTGCAGTGCTATCTACTTCAAAATGTGGGGCATTTGGAGTCAGACTTGCGACCACTGCGTGTTTAAGATGACGCACATATCCATCAGCAAAGACCGAAGTGAGGGGAAAAATTTCTGAGGGCCCCGGTTTTTGTATTTCAAATTAGGCACAGTCCTGCCAGTTTCTTTCTTCTTTTATTTTTTATATCAAACGGTATTCATTCTGGGATAATTGTGCTGTACATACTGCAGAAAAACCATCAAGAGCGAATGGCTTTGAAACTACAAAAAAAACCCTAAAAAAAAAAAGTAGTGCTAATAGGAAAAAAAAAAAAATCCAATAAAACAGATACACTGTTAAAAAAAAAAAAAAACAAAAACAAAAAAAAAAAAAAAAAAAAAGAAAAAAAAAAAAAAAAAAAAAAAAAAAAGGTAAAACAAACAAAATACAGTTATAACTCTGCATTTCCAAAGTTTAACCCGAGGGCTAGGGGTAAGGACGAGGGCGGACGGGGCGTCCAATCTACTGCAGGGGTCAGAGGCCGTGGTTCCTGTGGCGGGGTGAGACACCACCTGCTTATGAGGGAGCAGGGGAACGCCGCAGAGCTACACTCCCTAGGTTCATGTCTTGAAGATTACGGGAATCTGTGGTAGAGCACTGTTGAGGAGCCAGAACAGTTGCGAAAACCGGTGATGTCGTGGATTGGCCGACAATGCTTCGAGCAATTGTCCACCAGTCAGTCTTCCACGCAGTCCACCCATGTTCACCCAGTATCGCACTCCTCCACTCTCCTCACCTCAACCTCCTCACCACCCCATCTGCCCCCTCCCACGCAAAATTTGCATTTGAAGCGCATACTCTGAGGAACTGTTTTCTGGACCCTTCCCAACAGTCACAAACCACTTGTCCTTGCTGCATGAGCAATCTTTTCCGATGCCCAGGTTTTCCCACCAGGTCGCATATTCTGTGGGTGATGATGACCTTGTGACTAGTGGAAGAAGTGTGTAAAGAGGTGTCCGACGAGAGGAGACACGGTTGTCAGACAGTGGGAAGTTGTTTCAGGGCAGGAAGTCCGAGGGGGGAGCAGACGGTAGGGATCGGAGGATGAATTAGGGACAGACCCAAGCTGGTTGAGGGCGGGTGAACACAGTGCTTCTGAGACGGAGAGAGTCCTCGACAGACAGGTTGAAGAGGCAGTGGTGGGGCCAGACGGAGGGCAGGGCCAGAGTGGTGCATCGCGCCAAATGTGTCAACTAGTGAAGCTCCCGTGCGAGGCTCCTGGTCGAGGGCTAGATTTTCATGAAGTCTGGAGGTTACTTTAAGGAAACACGGATGACCGACGGACTGTGGTGTGCCCATTTGCCAAACCAGGATCAGCAGGGGTTCCACCACTACTAGCTTAACTACCACCAGTATGTCAGGCATATGAATGCTAAACACCCAAAAGGGACCCCTCCGTGGTCCAAACAAGCGCGTTCACCTCTGGTCCTGTTGGTCACCACCCCATGCTAACTTCCCCCTGGTGGCTGTGATAGTCTAGCCCCTGCCCAGGACCCCTGGCAACAAAAACCCCATCGTATCCCGCCACGTATCCTCCACAGGGCATCCACCCACGCACTTTCAGGTCTCTCCATACCCACAGAGCGGTGAGCGGAAAAAAAACGTCAAATAATTGCAACCCACCCAGGCACGCCAAAAGCCCTTAATGTGCACACTCTCCAGATTTGCTAAGCGCCTGGGGAGATGGCTGCCCTATAGGTAGTAGAGCCGAGGCCTTTCGGCAGTCCTCATGGCGGCGGGCCCGCACCCGTCGTATATTCTACGGGGGAATCCCACAGCCGCCAACTTAGAACTTAACGCTTTTCCGCGATGTGCCGTCCCAGCCCTGCACCCACTGATGTCAGACAACATAATCGTGCCCTGACCAAGGCCGTTTCTGACAAGGTCACCTGACCACGGACACGTGGACGAGTGCTGCCGGCAGGGCCACATATATATCTGACGGCACATTGGTTAACGTGGTGGAGGCTGGGACCGAGTGTGACCTGCGGCTGGTCATATACTGTCGACGACCGAGGATTGCGGGTCCACCGTCGTCAGGTGTTTGGCCTACTATGCCTCCTCCTCCTCCCACCCCTCTCCACCTCCTCCTCCGAAGCGACCATCCGTGGGCATGGCGCCATCAGTCGGTAGCTCTAACACAGCAGCAGTTGCCGTCGCTAAGGCGACAGCAGGGGTGCTCAAACTGCTGAGCCTAGTCGATAAAAGGCACACGCCAAAGAAGACACACTTATACAGCGGCATCACGGGCGCAGATGATCTTGTGGCTGGCCACCGGCTGAACCTGAAAGCCAGGCATGGTTTGTGTGTGACACAGCCTAACCTTGGTGCGCTCTGCAACTCGGCAGACTGACACATGTGCCATGCCTGGCCCATGTGTTAAAATCTGATAGTTCAGCGTTTCCTCAAGGACCTACCCCAATCTGTCTGATTTGCTCACGAAGGTGTGCCGCATCTGTGCGCCTTTCAGGAAAGTCCAGCGCCAGATGCTGCACTCTCAGGCAGCGCATCGGCCGCCACACTGCCCGCTCACGACTGTTTGCGACGTGCCCACGAGGTGGAATTCAACACTGACCATGTTATCCAGAGTTTACCAGCAGCGCCGAGCGTTGTAGACTCGCATGTCAACTTCCACCAGAACTGTGTAGTCAGGTAGTCAGCTTCCTCAAGTCCCTACACGAGAGTGGACGTGGATGTCTGATATCTGTCAGGTGCGAGTAACTTGAGGAGTCAACACAGATGGTTCAGTGGCGATGCCGCCATCATCAGCCTCACCATCCATCCGCTGCATTGGCTGTTGAAAAACTCTCTGGTCAGCATGAAAGTCGGAAGCTTTGCGCTCCTCACAAGGACCAGGGGAAGAAGATTCCTCTTGGATAGCCAAGCACCCTTAGGTCTGTTTCTCAGCGCATATCGCAGGAGGTGGAGGTGGAGGAGGATGAGGAGGAAGAGGAGGAGAATGTTGGCGAGACACAAGGGGACCATTGTTGAGTCCTACACTGTTGAGCGGTGTATGGGCAGAAGAAGAGGAGTTGGAGGAGTTGGAGGAGCGAGGAAATGGACAGTCAGGCCAGTGAGGGGAGTGAATTCTTACGCGTTGGTACTGAAACTGTGCGCATATGCAGATTTCATCTCGGCTCTACATCCCTCGTGACCCTCGCGTTCAAAGAATTTACTTCAGCACCGATTACTGGGTGTTCACTCTCCTGGACCCCGGTACAAGCAAATCTTTCCACTTCATCCCTGGAGAGGAAAGGAGTTGGAGAATGCATGAATACCAGCAGGCCCTTGGTGCACAAGCTGAAACAGTTTTTTTCCCTTCTGTCACGCGCTGCGGCAGAGTGCGTAGTTCTGCGGGACAAGTAGCGAGGCAGAGTAGGCGGAGCAGGCAGCTTGTCCAGCACTGGCAAGGGTACGCTTTACAAGGCTTTTGCCAGCTTATGTCCCACCCCAGCAGAAGACTGTCACCTGTCCCCAGTCTCGGCAGAGTAGGCTGATCTTTACAGAAAGATGGTGAGGGAGTACGTAGCTGACTGCATACCATCGTCCTAAATGATCACACAGCTCCCTACAACTACTGGGGTTTCAAAGCTGGACATGTGGCCGAAAACGGCGCTCTACGCCTTGGAGGTTCTTGCCTGCCTGCCGCTAGGCTCTTGTCAGAGCGGGTTTTCAGTGCAGCTGGTTGGCATCATCACCGATAAGCGTACACGCCTGTCGACTGACAGCGCTGACAGGGCTAGCGTCTTATCAAGATGAATAAAGCATGGCTTTCTCCTAATTTCAAATCTCCACGGTGAAGGAAGCTCAACCTGAATAATTTATCCACTCCTCCTCCTCCTCATTTTCCTCCTTCTCCTCCTCTTTCTACAGTAAAGCAGAGGAAACTGGCTGTTTTTTGACAGGGCCCACTGGCTCTAGGTATAGTACTTTATGCATTTAATTTTTCTGGAGGGCCACCGACACGGTCCTCGTTTAAACATTTGTGGGAGTGCCACATACAGGCACTCAATCTATCTCAATTTTTTCTGGAGGGCCACCTTTCCGGTCCTCTGTTTAAACAATTTTTTGGGACTGCCCACATACAGGCACTCAATCTATTCCATTTTTCTGGAGGCCACCTACCTGCTCCTCCTGGTTTAAAAACTTTTTTGGACTGCCACATACAGGCCCTCAATCATTTCCATTTTTCTGGAGGGCCACTACCTGCTCCTCTGGTTTAAAAACTTTTTGGACTGCCACATACAGGCACTCAATCTATTCCATTTTTCTGGAGGGCCACCTACCTGCTCCTCTGGTTTGAAAACTTTTTGGACTGCCACATACATGCACTCAATCTATTCCATTTTTCTGAGGGCCACTACCTGCTCCTCTGGTTGAAAAATTTTTTGGACTGCCACATACAGGCACCTCAATCTATTCCATTTTTCTGGAGGGCCACCTAACCTGCTCCTCTGGTTTGAAACATTTTTGGACTGCACATACAGGCACTAATCCAAATTGAATTGTCTCCATATCACGCCTCCACACGTTGTCTCCATTGCTACCTCAAAAGTCGTCCATATAGCTGCCTCCCAACATCGTCCCTTTATCAAACGAGGTTTGTCATGCCGAAATTTTGGGTTGTTTTCATGGATTCCACATCAAAGTTGTTAACTTGTCGCCACCCTGCTGTGTTTATCCACCAAAATACCTGGCAAACTTTATACCATTACGGATATTATTTCAGCGCTTCTTGCGCATCTGTTTACATTCCCTCACCCGCCATATCCTAAACTTATAAGAACGCTACTACACTTGACTTATACAAAAAGGGTTCTAGAAGTGCTGTTTGGGGAGTAGCCTAGAGACCAGGGGCTTGGATTGGCGAAAGCTGCCTAGCAGCGGAGCGCCAGCTCCATGCGACATCATGCGCTTCTTGCGCATCTGTTACATTCCCCTCACCGCCCATATCCCAAACTTATAAGAACGCTACTACACTTAACTTGGTGCGGCTGGGACCGAGTCTGACCCTGGGGCTGGTCATATACTGCCGACGCAGAGGATTGCGGGCCTACCTCGGTCCAGGTCTCAAAGGCCTACTATACCTCCAAATCCTCCCACCACCCCTCCTCCACCACCTCCTCCATCCGAATTTCCATCGGTGGGCATGGCGCCATCAGTCGGTTAGCTCTAGGCACAGCAGCAGTGCCGTTGCTTAGCAACAGCAGGCGGTGCTCAAAAACTGCTGAGCCTAGTGATATAAAAAGGCACACCGCCCAAGAGCTATTGCAGGGCATTCCACATCAAACTTGTTAACTTGTGCGCCACCTGCTGTGTAAGCCACAAATATACTGGCAAAACTTTTTTTCATTTACGGATATTATTTCAGCGCTTCTTGCGCAGATGTTTACATTCCCTCACCCGCCATACCCAAACTTATAAGACGCTACTACACTTGATTCTTATCCGAAAGGTTCTTCGAAGTGCTGTTGGGAGTAGCCTAGAGACAGGGGCTTGGAATTGGCGGAAAGCGCTCCCTGCAGCGGAGCGCCAGCTCCATGCAAGAAACCAACTAACATAGTTTAACTGCAGCACCTTTATCTATACTAGTTCACTGCCTCCATACATCGTCCCCTTATCAAACGAGCTTGTTCAGGCTAATTTTTGATTGTTTTCATGGCTTCCATGTTAACTTTGTCGCCACCTGCTGTGGTAATCCACAAAATATACTGGCAAACTTTTATCATGTACCAATATTATTTGAGCGCTGTCTTGCTCACCGCCTCCTTTGGTTCCTCTCTGCTACCCTTTTTTTGAAGCCTGAGTCCATTTAGGGTATAGTCGCCATGCCACTCTCTAGCCTTCCGCTGCTGCCGTCTCCTCTGCATGCTGTCCCCTATAGTGTCAGGGTCAATTATTGGATGTTTTAGATGCTATCTAGCTTCATTCTGTCACTTCTTTCTGGCCATGCTGTTGGCCATAATTTGGCATAATGGTGCATTTAAGCCGCCTCAGAGGCATCCATGCATGCTGCCCCTGACTGTTTCCTGTCCATTTCCGTGGTGTTTCCATCCTTTTCTGAGGTTCCCAGGTGTTTGGCCAAGCTTCCCTGTGCAGAGCCTGGTCCCCCTGAAAAATGCTCGAGTCTCCCATTGACTTCAATGGGGCTCGTTACTCGAAACGAGCACTCGAGCATCGGAGAAAAGTTCGTTCCGAATACGATACCCAGCATTTTAGTGCTCGCTCATCTCTAGTCCTAATATTTAGGATATAATTCAAATGTACATGTGGGGCTCCAGGTATCATAGTCATAGTCATTAATGGAGCTTGGAGTTCCTGAAGCACATTTGCAAATTTTAAAAAAGGACTAAGTAAAGGAGCAAGTAAAGGAGGTGTGAGTGAGATGGAGGTATTATAACAAATATATAAGATTACCACATTCAAGGTGCTGTATCTATGAGCAAGTGTACCTGGTTATCCATGCTTGATTTGATGGTGATTTTCCTTTAAAAAAAAACCCTTTAAAAGTACGTCTGAGTGAACGAAAAAGGCTAATTTGCTGTTTGATCCCTGTGCCCATCTGTCTCTTTTGCATGCATATACAGGATGGTAGTGGATTGAGTAAAGAATAATGAAAGAAGACATTTTTTTTAAACGAATTTAAAACAAATATTAACTCTATACTCAATTCAAAATGCTGTATTTATGCTCATACAGCTCTCTAGTATATGGCCCTGCTGTTGATTGGCCATGAGGAGCCATGGCTGAAGAGCCTTCGTAGGGGCTATGGAAGAAAGGGGTCATGGCAGGGTATCTGGTGGATGGAGGTGGGCTTGGAGTGTAGCAGTCCACTCACATGCTGACGCCGTCTTCTCCAAAAAAAGAGCCACCTCGGACTTGTCTTTCGGTTGTGCCTTTTTGAAAAATCTGCAGGACAGCCATCATGGCTACCCTGCAATTCATTTTGTCGTCCTCATGCACTCCTTTTAGGTCTTGCACCATGGAGCGCATAAGACGTCCTCCGCCGATTCATCACGCCTCTCCTCAACTGATCCAGGACCCCTGTCCTCTCTGCAGCAATACTAAGACTTGACTATGCCAGCTGCCCTTCTACGAGAACGCATCGGTGGTGGTGGTGTAGAGGGAGGTTGGTGTTGGTGACTGGTGGATAGATCCTCTGGCTGCTCTTCAAAGGAATCCTCCGCCACATCTTCCACAGTCTGTATGAGGCAGATTCTCTAGATTATCCGCAGTTCTAGAGAAAAAAAAATTACTTTAAATTTGTGCACATAATTTTGTGCATGATGCAACAACAATTCTGAGGACACAAGAACTTACAATTCTTTTATAATAATGCTGTAAAGTAAAGTATATTTTGTGAAACTTACTCTCCAACGTCCATCACGTATCCAAAAAAAGCAAGAAACTGTGTAGAGGTAAGGTTTCTTGAGCAGTGTCCCACTGCCACTTCTCCCTTTCTCCGATTTTCCGGAGAAAATACCGGTCTCTTGCGGAACCCAGCGTGTGGAGACCTTTTTTACTATATATTTTTTTTTTTATTTATGCGGTTTCAAGCAATCATACAGAATAGTAATAGAAAGGTACAGGCCTGATGGCTGGCAAGGGTGATACAGGGCACATGGATGCAGGGGTGATACCTGGCCGATGGCTGCAGGGGTGATACCGGCACATGGCCTGCAGGGGTGATACAGGCCACATGGCTGCAGGGGTGATACAGGCACATGGACTGCAGGGGTGAAACACTGTATCACCCCTGCATCCATGTGCCCTGTATCACCCCTGCAGCCATCAGGCCTGTACCTTCTTATTACTATTCTGTATGATTGCTTGAAACAGCAAAACATTTTTTTAGTAAAAAAGGTCTCCACACGCTGGGTCTCAGCAAGAGACCAGTATAAGAGGGAAAAATCGGAGAAAGGGAGAAGTGGCAGTGGGACACTGCACAAGAAACCTTACCTCTACACAGGTTAAGTTATCAAAATATACTTTACTCTACAGCATTATTAATAAAAGAATTGTAAGTTCTTGTGTCCTCAGAATTGTTGTTGCATCAATGCACAAATATATGTGCACAAATTTTAAAGTAATTTATTTTTCTCTAGAGCTGCGGATAATCTAGAGGAATCTGCCTCTATACAGACTGGGGAAGATGTGGCGGAGGAGTCCTTTGAAGAGCAGCCAGAGGATCTATCCACCAGTCACCAATACCTCAACCTCCATCTACACCACCACCACCGATGCGTTCTTGTAGAAGGAGGCAGCTGGCATCGTCAAGTCTTAGTATTGCTGCAGAGACGGAGGTCCTGGATCAGTTGAGGAGGAGGCGTGATGAATCGGCGGAGGACGTCTTCATGCGCTCCATGGTGCAAGACCTAAAAGGAGTGCATGAGGATGACAAAATGAATTGCAGGGTAGCCATGATGGCTGTCCTGCAGATTTTTCAAAAAGGCACACCGAAGGACAAGTCCGAGGTGGCTCTTCTTTTGGAGAGACGGCGTCAGCATGTGGGTGGACTGCTACCTCCAAGCCCACCTCCATCCACCAGATACCCTGCCATGGCCCCTATCTTCCATGGCCCCTACGAAGGCTCTTCAGCCATGGCCAATCAACAGCAGGGCCATATACTAGAGAGCTGTATGAGCTATAAAAACAGCATTTTGAATTGTATATAGAGTTAATATTTGTTTATAAATTTGTTTAAAAAAAAAGTCTTCTTTCATTATTCTTTACTCCATCCACTACCATCCTGTATATGCATGCAAAAGAGACAGATGGGCACAGGGATCAAACAGCAAAGTAGCCTTGCACCCCTCTGGCTCTTTTTCGTTAACTCAGACGTACTTTTAAAGGGTTTTTTTTTTAAGGGAAATCACCATCAAATCAAGCATGGATAAACCAGGTACACTTGCTCATAGATACAAGCACCTTGAATGTGGTAATCTTCTTATATTTGTTATAATACCTCCATCTCACTCACACCTCCTTTACTTGCTCCTTTACTTAGTCCTTTTTTAAAATTTGCAAATGTGCTTCAGGAACTCCAAGCTCCATTAACGACTGTGATACCTGGAGCCCCACATGTACATTTGAATTATATCCTAAATATTAGGACCAAAGAAGCTAAAAGAAGAGCAGATACGGCCATATTTTTAAAACAATTTTTGAGATTATTACATCCAAATTCAAATGCACACATAACCATCCATCCACATTGCTAATGTCTTTGAAAAAAAACACATGGCAAAGTATATTGTATATCATTTTATTAAAAATAAAAAAGAATGGATGAGGTCTTAGTTTACTCCTTTGACTCATTTTCCATTGTCAGCCAAAAAGCAACTATTCTAAAATGGGTCAAAGAAGTAGTAAGCTCACAAGCCGCGTCAAGAGGCCCCATCACTTGCGAGTCCCTACACTAAACTACCAAAACAAAAAAGGTTCAAAATAAAAAAAAAACACTAATCTAAAAGTCCAGAGCCTCAACGTCCACTAATGGCATCTATCTGCCAGGGAACGACAACCTCCGAAGAAACAAAGTAGGAGGCAAACTGCTCGCGAACAAACAGTCCAGCCACTCCGGGTTGTCCTTGGAGAGTGTTGTCCAGGGGGATAGACGCTGTTGGATGTTGTCCCTCCAGGTCACCATCTGAAGCACCATCGTGGATCCGAACGAAGTTGTGAAGAATAACGCAGGCTTGCACTACCTTCTTAACGTTGTCCAGGTCCATCTGAATAGAGCTATGTAGAACCCGCCACTTGCTGCAAAGAATCCCGAAGGCACACTACACATAGACCACAGACCGCCTCATGTTGGTATCCTGAAACCGGAGCCCCGATCGCAGGTCCGCCAAAAGACGATCAAATGAAGTCACAGTCATCCGAACGTAGTTGTGTAACTTGTCCGGATGCTGGCGCGGGTCAGCATACAAGTTCATGAAGTGACCCCTCCTAGGCCGCTCGGCAACAATGGGATGAACCCAAAATCACCTAGTCAACTGCCGCTCCTCCTCACGCATTGCAGAACACCTTCGGAGAAAGCGCAGAACAACCCAGTCCAGGAGCAGATCGTCTGTGGGATTGTACGCCATCGCAAAAGACAAGAAGTGCCAGAAACCAGAACCAGAATCAGCAATGGAGACTAAACCTCGCTTTCAGAAAAGTCAAAATGGAGTCTGGGCCGATCAGGTGACCAAATTTGGGGATGGGCAAGCTTTTGTCATCATTTGTCATTATTTGATGGCCCACCGTATTTTATACAGACACGGTACGGATACGGTGCAATACGTGCGCATACGGCTAAAAACAGCACGTATATACGGCAAATTACGCCAGAAATATACAGAATGTGAAAATTTTAAAGATCGTGTGAATGCAGCCTTAACCTTTTTCATTTCCATCTTTTTTTATTAGCTTTTGACAAAGGTTCAGAGGACATTGAATAATTGCAGAAAAATGTACAAAGCGGATTTTCACAGATGCTCTGACTGAGGCAGAAACCAGCCAAAACAGTATCTATTAACAAATTACATGTTATTGTTTGCCTTATGAAAATGTATACTATTTCTCTATGTTATTTCTTTATTAATTCTTAACAGTTTTCTAGATCCCAAACTTGCCAGTGGATAAAATCTGTGCATGGTCATGTGATGTCACATGGGTGCATGCCTTGTTACTGTCACAGAGATTAATCAGAGCTGTGTGTTATAATAAGCTTTGCAACTGTGTGACATCACATGACCATATACACATTTTTGTGCGCTGGCAGTAAACACAGAAGATTTCTACAGAATGACAGCAAGCAGAGATCTAGAAAACTGTGAGGAATGCATGCAGAAATTATATTTCTCTTATTATACACACAATTACATTTTTTGACTACAATCAGACAACCCCTTTTGACCACAAAATCCCTGTGGCAGCTGGTTGATTATAATATTGCATATATATGCATATATATATATATATATATATACTGTATATATATATATATATATATATATATACATATATTTTCATAACAATCACATATATTGTATATGAAAAAATATTTAGAAACTGAGCTCTATCATACCACAAACAAATTAAATTATTTTGCTATTGATAAAAGTCTTTCAGGGTAATTTAAAGCGGTTTGCCCATGAAAGAAAGTTCTTAAATCTCAATCTCCTACGGTAGTAATCCTAATATGATAAAGATTACTTTTAACCACTTATTTTGCAATTTTTATCTGTTTTTTTGCTGCTTTTGTTTTTATCCCTGCATCAGATACCTCAGTGTAAGATTCATCTGTGGGGGCATGGCCTACATATGCCCCTTATAGGAGTAACTCTATATACAGGGACAATGTTAGGGTTACACATGTATGTAATGTGCAGGGAGAGATTTATTATTCTATAACTTGTTTCTTCCTCCTGCATACACTCTTTGCTGGGAATTTGAGACAGGAAAAGAAGTGGAGGGACTTCCAGCATAGAATACAATGCAGTGTAATTGTAATTAAATGTGCCCACCTATATCAGGGTTCAGGGACCCTGCGTGTACACTGCTCCACAAGGTTTACCAGTTCCCTCCACAGCCCGACATCCCACTGCAGACCCCACAAAAGAGGATTCATCCATTCAGCTCAAAGACCTTCGATGATGTAGGGCATAGTGAGGGGGAGGGGACACACTGCACATGCTCGATGACTATCCAAGGGCTGAGTCAGGCCAATGGTTCCTTGAAGGGAGAAGTAAAACCTGCCTAAACAGCACCTAATTAAAACAAAACAATGACACAAATTGTTTTATTTGGAATGGTGATAGCCACAGCTTTATTGAAATGTTTTTGAAGTTACAGTCAGAAAAATATAAAAAGTCAAATTATTAACAACAAAACAATAACAATAAAAATCCAACTTAATTATTGGTAGCTAAGTCCTTGGCAACCCACACATCAAAACATTTTACCATTTTACCCTTTTAAGAAGCCACATATCAAAATAGGTCATTTCACCACCTTTCTCCATATGCTGTAAATTTTTTTAGTTGCCAAGCAACCATCACAAGTTACATCCTATCACTTCCAATCACTAACCCAATCTAATAGAACGATCTGTAAAACTACTTGTATCCCTCCTCCCCAGAAAGTTAAATGCGTGATACTCTATACAAAGACCAAATAAATTAGGGAGGATGGGTGGGACAATTTATCTATGCCAAAAGATGGCGTTCCCTTTCTGCCATCTTATATAAACCCTCTATACCTCTATAACTCCTCCCCCCATTTGCAACCCCCTATCGCCTTTCGCTACATCATTCACCCCCTTTAACTACCACCTGTCCATTTTCTTAACTCTTCCCATCCCCGTATGTCATAGCTGCACTCCACCCAGCCTACGGCCTGCTCCGTGCTAACATTACAGGAGATGTGTGGGAATCTGACCAGAGAAAAAGACCTACCCGACCATGGACAGGACTGAATTTACAGCCGTATCCCTGGACAAATAATGTCATACAGCACCTGGACTGATAGAGAAAGATTAGAATTATATCTGTTAAATGTTGTATTTTTGTTAATGACATCAAATTACAGAATATTTTATTTTGCCATTCTGAGTCTTTTTAATAATTTTAATTTTGTAGGAACACCCCTTTAAAGGAATATATTATGAATCACTTAATATCATAGAATATTATAGTTAATATTATTTTTGTGTCTATGCAGTTGCCCATTTCAAATAATTGTCCAATTTGTCCAATTTTGACCAAGTGTTTCATTGATGTGTTATCATTTCATCAAGCTGTGGTGTACTAACCTGTTCTTTCTTCAAATGTCAGATGTAGAACATGATTGAAATTGCATCAACACTAGAGATGAGCGAACACTAAAATGCTCGGGTACTCGTTATTCGAGACGAACTTTTCCCGATGCTCGAGTGCTCGTCTCGAATAACGAACCCCATTGAAGTCAATGGGAGACTCGAGCATTTTTCAAGGGGACCAAGGCTCTGCACAGGGAAGCTTGGCCAAACACCTGGGAACCTCAGAAAATGATGGAAACAACATGGAAATGGACAGGAAACAGCAGGGGCAGCATGCATGGATGCCTCTGAGGCTGCCTAATCGCACCATTATGCCAAAATTATGGGCATATAATGTGTCTTGGGTTTCTCAGGGGGTCTACTGAGATAGCCCTCAAATAATCACGTGGAAGTTAATGAAGAAAAATACAACTCGTGATTTGAAAGTATGATAGTGCTTGTTTATTTACAGCTATTTACAACAAATTGTGTGTTCGGATCTTTTGCATTGCATGTTCAAGTCCTCGGCATCAGTGATCGATCTAAAAAATAAGATGGATCAAGAGGGGTATGAGAGACGGCTCGGGGCGGCCTGAGAGTTATAATATATGATGAAAGGATGGGCTCACCTCCGGGACTGCGTACATCTCAATAGCTTCCGAGTATGGGCTCCGCGGGGCTCCTTAGGATATAGTGTTGCAGCATAGGGCTGCCCCAGAGTCAGTAGTAAGGTGGTAACTGGTCACAGTGGGGTGGATCGATGATCCAAAAGGAGTGCACAGAGAACGAAAGGTGGAGGGTGAGAAGATAGGCGTTATGTCCGTATGGGTTAGGGTTTTAAATGACACTGTAGTCACAAAAAAAAAAAAAAAATCCCTATTACACCCTAGTTTTGGACGCAAATCTAGTATACCCTGATAGCCTAGCCTCGGGACTATGGTCCTATTTAACCATAGGCCCGACTGGAACCTGACCCTGCAATGACTGGCCCTGTTATAGACCTAATTGGCAGGTGGAGTCAGGTTCTGGTCTTAATGTTATCACAAAGGTGCCGAAAATAGATTTTTGGCTCCTATGTTGTAGGATGCAAGTCCTGAAAGGAGTATGAAAACCCGAATCCCGACAAGGCTTGTTTCGCCCTATGGGGCTCGTCAGGGGATCATTGGGTTCATCCAGCAAATGTCCTATTAACAGATGGGGAGTCTGCTTTAGTTATAGACCTATAATGCATATGCAGTGTAAATGGTTTGCATAGAGAGAAACTTCGTCCTACCTTGTCCCTTGGTTCTGGAATGAGCCCCTTCCTGGTGCGTTTTTAATTAAAACAGATCAAGAACTGCAACGTGTGAATGGGGCCTGAGGCTTGATATCTGCCTGTGGGTAGGGCCTAACTTGAAAACTCCTTTAAGACATTTTTTCTTTTTGTCACACGTATGCTGTAATACTGAGGCTGTGGTCACACATAACATGGAGTATACTGGTAATACTGAGGCTGCGGTCACACGTAACACGGAATATACTGGTAATACTGAGGCTGCGGTCACATGTAATGTGGGGTATGCTGGTAATACTGAGGATGGAGTCACACGTAACGCGGGGTATGCTGGTAATACTGAGGCTGTGGTCACATATAACATGAAGTATACTGGTAATACTGAGGCTGCGGTCACACGTAATGCGGGAAATGCTGGTAATACTGAGGCTGCGGTTACATGTAACGCGGGGTATGCTAGTAATACTGAGGCTGTGGTCACACGTAACGCGGGGTATGCTGGTAATACTGAGGATGCAGTCACACGTAACGTGGGGTATGCTGGTAATACTGAGGCTGTGGTCACACGTAACATGGAGTATACTGGTAATACTGAGGCTGCGGTCACACGTAACGCGGGGTTTGCTGGTAATACTGAGGCTGCAGTCACACATAACACGGAGTATACTGGTAATACTGAGGCTGCGGTCACACGTAATGTGGGGTATGCTGGTAATACTGAGGCTGTGGTCACACATAACACGGAGTATACTGGTAATACTGAGGCTGCGGTCACACGTAACATGGGGTATGCTGGTAATACTGAGGCTGTGGTCACACGTAACATGGAGTATACTGGTAATACTGAGGCTGCGGTCAAAATTCTGCCTGACACAGCTCGTTTGATAAGGGGACCATGTATGCTTACAGTTCATGCCAGTCGCTGCACTGGCTGCCAGTCTCCTTTCGAATACAGTTTAAAATAATAATAACCCTCATCCATAAAGCTCTGTATAATGCTGCACCCCCCTACCTCTCCTCTCTTATCTCAGTCTATCGCCCAACCCGTGCTCTTAGATCCGCCAGTGATCTTAGATTAACCTCTACCCTAGTGCGGACCTCCCACTCGCGTCTCCAAGACTTCTCTAGAGCTGCACCAATTCTATGGAATGCTCTGCCCTGGACTATCAGACTAACACCTAACCTCCAAAGTTTCAAACGTGCTCTTAAAACCCATTTCTTTAGGCAAGCCTATAACACTCATTAACTGCATGAAGTTTTAACTCTTCTACTAACCCGTCCTGTGTCGTCCTCCCATCTGTTATCCAGCAACCAACAGGCACCAGACTTCTCTGCAGTCCCATTCACCCTGGACCTGGTATATAAGATGACGGCTGAGTGGTTCAAGCGACAGCAATTCCATTTATTATATTTTTTTCTATTCCCTAAGAAGAATGGCTTGACCATTAAATATTCTTTTACCTCGTGTTACCCCATCATCTTCATAAACCGTAAGCTCTGGCGAGCAGGGACCTCACTCCTGTTGTTCCATACAAATGTTGTGCTCTGTTACATTACATTTGTATTTGTTTCCTATGATTTGTAAAGCGCTCTTAAAGAGACAGGCGCGATTTATTTAGCTGGTGGGCGATTCGGGCGATTCGGGCGTTAACGGGCGCCCGAATCGCCCACTTTAGAGCGGCAAATTTCGCTGCTCTTTAAAGGGATCCCCATTCTGCCTCATGGCAGATGCGGCCCTGGTCTCATTATCGTAGGTCATTATCCGATAATTTAAGGTCACCTACGCATATAAGTCTTGGTTGCAGTGTCCAAGGATTTTAAGTTACGGGCAAAGCTCCTTGTTCTTGGCTTGTTTTTCTTGGCTGGCATGTCCTCTGTAGGCATTTGTCTTTATTCAGACACTCTACATTAGGTAATCCATATGCTGCTATAGTGCAGGGATATTCTTATTGATTATAGAGGATTATACAGCAATACTTTAAAAGACCAGACATGAATATGGTATTAGCATTTATTGCATCATCCATCATCAATCATCATCAATCATACCTTGATTGTAAAGTTGTCAGTGAATATCATGCAATAGTACATCAATAATAATAGTGGGTTAACATAATGCCAAGCATACATGTCTTGGTTGCAGTATCTTAAGGTTATAGGATACATGCAAAACTTCTCATCCTGCTTTCCCTGGCTTGCAACTTTCCCTGAACTAAACGGATGAGTTCAGGACTAAAGCATTTCAGTAAATCAATGGCACAGCTTACATGTTTTTCCTTCATAAGTAAAATGTATTTGGCCATTGAATATTGGTGATCTTTTATTGTGATCTTATCACCCAAACATTTTTAGGGAAACTGCAATGAATGATGCATGCGGCATCTGTAAGCCCCAGGAGGGGGGCATGGTCATCTGTAACTGCCACTCGCTGCCTCCATTGCCAGTGAATTCTCTAATTTTTCTATCACGAGCTGCATTGGTGGAATTATGGATATAATTTTTCTTTATAGCTTGGATGCAGCATGATTGGCACCCATAAATTGCTAGTAGTGGGTATTGGATAAACCTGGCCCTTCCTCTCACTGCCATAATCTGCCATATTGCTAGCACTTGCGATTATTTAGCCCAATCCTCCACCTTCACACCAGTGGGGTGTGAAGGGGGGGCACGGCCGGCCGAGCGGAGGGTGCGGCTGGAGCAGAGCAATACTGTCTGTGGACCCCCCAGGTGGGCTCGCTGCAGCTGGTGACTTTTCACATGTGCTGTGTTTTTTTCTACGTCAGGCAGGGCCTGTAATACCCTTACTCGTCTCTTGGCCATGACATGATATGCATGTCCCCACTCTCTTCATTTTAGACCAGGCTAAAATGAAGAGAGTAGGGTCGCACACACTGGAGCCAAGAGGAGCTTCAGCGACGTAGCCTCAGGTTGATTTCCATACATTTTAAAACTGGTTTTATAAGTATAAGGGCGTTCCATCACATAAGAAAATGGAGGTCAGTGACTTTGATAAAGGACAAGAATGCAAATTTAGACAGTCTATCTTCAGTAAATCTGATGGAAGATGTCATTTAAGGGTTGAAAATCTGTGAACATGGTGAATGTTTGTTCGGATAAAAGTACAAACTAATAGTTTTGGTGGCCTGCCAAGTACTATAAAAGTTAATAAAAAAAGGTATGTGAGCACAGAACAATAACTTCTCAAAGTCACCCGATGTCAGATAAAATCTTTTTGTACAATATGTAATACATATTTTAATTTTTTTGTTACAGTATATAAATATTTTTACATATGAACAAATTAACCCTTTATTTCAAAGGCATCATTTGTATGATCTAAAGTATATTCCATTCCATTTTAAGTTGTGAAACATCTAAATGAAATGACAATCCTGCGAATAACATGGTGTTCATTTTGGGAATAATATCCTTGAAAAAAAATGTCCCACAGAAACGAAAGATAAAAATATTTTCAGTCTGTTCATTTCATTGATTTGATGTGCTGTGATGTGAGTGGCCGCAATGTCAGATATAATTAGACCAAAAGGTGCCATGTCTGCCAAGAGAAAAGTTGCATCTGTTCCAATTTATCAAGTTGCTGCTACTTCATTACTAAATACTTAACTCTATTAAAAGATGTGTTAATTCTATTATTGAAAAAGAGATTGATAATGATAACACTACATTAATTACATGTCAATTTTTTTGTTGCACTTCTATATAATTAAAGAAGAGGCTGTGAAAATCAAAACTTAAAGGGAACCTACCACCGGGGACCTCATTTTCACTAAAGACAGGTTACAAATGCCCATTACAGTTGCATAGCAAATATGTCCTTTTGCTTTCTCTAAGCATTGGATTACAATATCATTGTGTGTTATAACTAACCTTGCATGCTCACAAAATCATCTGTGTCATCCTTGGGTTTGGGCTTTGGTTTGGAGGCATTTTAAAAAACACATTGTAACAAGAAGTAAAAAGTTTAGTTGCAGCTCACCCATTTTACGTCTTATTGGAACAAGTATCCTTTAATAAAGATGAACTTTTAAATTAAAAACCTGGACACAGTCGCTGGATTCCTTTCCTACTCCTCATTGAAAAACACTTTACGTGTCTTTGCTGCAGACTGCTCAGCTTTTGGCCCCCATTTTTGTGCTTCTATACAGCTCCTCCCTCTCCCACTGATGTCAGCTCACCAGGTTGTGAGCTTTAAAAAGAAGCGGGAGCAAGGAGCTGTACAGGAGCACAAAGTTGGGGGACAAGAACTAAGCAGTCTGCAGTATAGACAAATCACATCAAACCACACCCAACCCCTGGGACTACACAGATGATTCTGTCAAGGTGCAAAATAAGTTATAACACACAATTATATTGTAATGCAAATGCTTAAAGAAAGCAGGAAGGCATATTTGCACTGCAGGTGTGAAGGGCTGTTGCAACCAGTCTTTAGTGAAAACGAGGTCCCTGGTGACAGGTTCCCTTTAATAAAGTTGTTGAAAACTCTTTAATAGAAATACAGAATAACATGACATTTAAACTGTAATAAGTGATAAGCAAAAATGTAATGCTTCTTATGATGATTACCATTCATTTGTATCACATTGTTGTTAATCATTACTTTATAGCTTTCTTTTTAATACCTGCAATGCATCAATAGTCAGAATAGATGAAGATTGATAGGGATTTGGGATTTAGCTGTAACTCAGCAATTATCATACTCATCTGGTCTTTGTTGTACTGTTCCCTTGTGTACCTGGTTGTGTTCATTAATCTGTATGTCGATTACAACGTCTGTGATACTGATCTTTGTTTGTGTCTTCTGACTATAAGAATGTTCACTTGCTTGTGGCTGATAGAACAACCTATAATTATCTATCTACATTTACTCTGAGAGTTTCTGTAACAATGAATATCTTCAAATAGTTTTATTTCACAAGTACTGTAATATAGTTATGTTCCAAAGATACATCTGTTGTCTACAGAGAAAATAAAAATGTAAACAGTTGACTATAGTTTTATCATTTATCATCCATTGCAAAGATTTATCACTACCTTTCTTCTAAATGATAAAAATAAAGTTGCCGATTTTTGCACAATGACATTTTTGTGCACTTTTTTGCAACTCTTCCACATTTGCATCACAACTTGAGGTGCACTGTTTTTCAATAGATTTGTTGTATTTATCAGGCGCAAAAAGGGGCGTTAAACCCCCCCCCCCCCACCAACCTGAATGTGCCGTTAACTGAGAAGTAACACTGCGCACTTGTGCAGAGAGGCTTATCCCCAGCAGCAGGGCTCAGCAGACACTAGTACAGATAATACAGACATTGCAGACTCTATTTACAGTTCATGAGCTTCTCCAGAAGAAGCCCCTGCTGAGGAGGTAACTGGGTGCAGAGTGTCACACAATGGGCTCTGCTGTGAGTGTTATCTTTATTCTGGGATGTGGGAGAGAAGCAGAGAGGAGCTTGTAGGAGGATCACATGTAACTGCCCGAATCTAGCATTGCATCTAAACTGCACCTAAATTGCCCCTAAACTGCATTTAAGTAAAGTTATTAATAAGAGGCAGGAACTCAGCTTATCACAGATGGTTGTAGCTTGTGATAATTCTGGCGCAACTGTACGCCAGAATATAGGCACAACTACTCTACGTATGCATAGAAAAGTGATACATATGGCCCAAAATGCTTTATTTAGACACATCAAAAGTTTTGAAAATCTTGACAAATAGACAAAACCGCTCACACTATTTTTTTTTTTTGGAAAGGTGTTTTTATTTTTAACTGTGAACTGTCTTTCAGCTGCTATATGCAGACAATATAACAATAGCATTATATAAAGAAAGGGGAGATTTCTTGGACAGCCGACTTTGAAACTTTTTTAAATAAAAGATTGCACAAATCCTCAACACCACGGAGTATGTTAGACTAACAGACACAGGTGCAATTTAACACAAAGAATCCACCTTAAAAATTTAAACTAAGAAACTAGACAAATTAAATGGACAACAGAAAGAGAAAGATAAATCTCCGCCCTTGAGCAATTTAGCACTGGGGTCTTAGTGTAAAAAAACAACTTTCATAAAATTAACATTTTTAGTCTTTAACCCTTTAGTACACAACCAATTTTCACCATTTAGGTCACAGCATGATTTTTCAATTTTTAATCGCCATTAAAGGCAGTCCCAGTTTCATACAAGAAGGGTCTGTAGGTTTGTTCTTAAGTTGAATTTGTATGTAAGTCGGAACTGGATACTTTATAATTGTAACCCAGACAAAATTTTTGTTTGGTCTCTGTCCACAATTGTATTTTAAAAATGTTGGGTTGTCATAAGAACGATTAACATAAAGCCTTAATTATAGACACTGTGATAACTGTTACAAGCTGTTTATTGTAGCCTAGGACTAAAGTACAGTAAATTACCAACATTCCAGGGTCCGTTTGTAACTAAGGGTCGTCTGTAAGTCGGGTGTTCTTAAGTAGGGGACCGCCTGTATTTATAAAAATAATTGAATGTTTGAACATTTTTAAATATTTGCGATTTTCCAATTTTTGAACGTAATGCTCATCAAACAGTTATTCCAACCATCGAAATTGGTTAATAACTAACTTTAACAATAAGTCTGCTTTATGTTCACAGATTTTTATTTGTTATTTTATTTTATTAAACCTTACAAGGTGTGGCAATTGACGCTTACAAGGTTCAGCAATGTTTAAGAAATCTTATGAAGTTTAAGAAGAAGATGAGCGAGTATACTCGTCCGAGCTTAATGGCTCTTTCGAGTATTAAGGTACTCGTAAACGGCTCTTGCTCGAACGAGTATTTCCCCTGCCGAGATCAGCATTTAATTAAAAAAACACACAGTGAAGAATAATGAAGAATAGAATAAAAACAGTGACCACGTGAACACAGGATCTTAAGTGAAAAACACAGTGAAAAACACAGTGAAGAATAGATTACAGATGTTCGGCACATTCTGCTTACTGTGTCGGGAGATACGCGCGGAACGGTGCGAACAAATACATGTGAAGAACAATATATATGTGTGAAGAACACCTTGCAGAACACGGTGAGCAGGACAGAGACAACGAGGAGCAGCACAGAGACACGGGGAGCAGCACAAGACAACCGGGGGCAGCACGGAGACATGGCAGCGCAGGCACAGACATGGGGCAGCGGCAGCACGAAGACATGGGGCAGCGCAGCAACGGAGACTCAGCGAGCCGGCACGAGAGCGCACGGACCACATCGCGTGGCACAGAATATGTGCACGGGACATGCGGGCACTAGACGGTCACGGAACAAATCAGGGCACGGCAGCTGGGCATGACCAATCTGGTAGAGACAATCGTGACTATAGAGCGGGCAACGGATGACAGCTTGTCACTGAACACGCTTGCACGAGAGACATCGGCAGCTGGGTCACGGAGAGCACGGGCACGGGCATCTTCACGGAATGGTGAGGACCACGATAGCGGACGGAAGTGCAGATCAGAACATGTGACGGAACACTGCACTGACAGTCGGGGCACGATAGGGGCACGGAGGGGAACTGCGTGGCAACGGAGACAAGCGGGGCACGGAGACAGCCCTGGCACGGAGACATCGTGGCCGGAGAGAGCGGTGCAAACGTGAGAGATGCGGGGCACGGAGACAGCGGGCACGGAAACAACGCGGGGCGCGAGAACACTGTGGCAGGTAGCAATGGGGCACGGAGACAGCGGTGGCTACTGGCACGTGAGTGAACCGACAGCTGTGGCCGGAGTCAGCGGGCACTGGAGATGGGACACGGAGGCACCAAGCTTGGAGAGACGCGGGCACGGAGAACGGAGCGTGGCAACGAGACACGGGGCACGGAGACAGCCCTCGCGCACTGAGACATCGGGGCACACGGAGTCAGAGCGGGGCACGGAGAGAGCGGGGCACGAGACAGCGTGCACTGGAGACGCGGGGCACTCGGAGACCATCGTACGCGGCACAGGAGACATAATCGGTCAGTCGTACAGACGCGGGGCAACGGGACAGCCGGGGTTACAAGCGGGAGAGACAATCGGGCACGGAGACATCTGGGCGATCGAGAGACAGCTGTAAGCTTGGGCACTCGGAGACAGCGGTGGCAAAAACGGACAGTGGGGGCACGACTCTCGAAAGACAGCGCGGACACGAGACAGCTGGGCACTGTGAGATCATCAAGCGGGGTTGCACTGAGACAGCGTAGCGCACCCGTGATACAGCGTATCCCCGACAAGTAATCAGCAATGTGGCCGAACTCATTCTGCACAATCTATATTCATTCAATCACTCTGTGTTTTTTTTTTTGTCACTAACTGATCCATACTCTCATCTAAACTGCACCTAAATTGCCCCTAAACTGCATTTAAGTAAAGTTATTAATAAGAGGCAGGAACTCAGCTTATCACAGATGGTTGTAGCTTGTGATAATTCTGGCGCAACTGTACGCCAGAATATAGGCGCAACTACTGTAAATATGCATAGAAAAGTGATACATATGGCCCAAAATGCTTTATTTAGACACATCAAAAGTTTTGCAAATCTTGACAAAAAGACAAAACTGCTCACACTTTTTTTTTTTTTGGAAAGGTGTTTTTATTTTTAACTGTGAACTGTCTTTCAGCTGCTATATGCAGACAATATAACAATAGCATTATATAAAGAAAGGGGAGATTTCTTGGACAGCCGACTTTGAAACTTTTTTTAAATAAAAATTACATCCTCAACACTACAGAGTAATGTTAGACTAACAGACACAGGTGCAATTTAACACAAGGATAATTCACCTTAAATAATTTAAACTAAGAAACTAGACAAAATTAAATGGACAACTAGAAAGAGAAAAGATAAATCTCCGCCCTTGAGCAATTTAGCACTGGGGTCTTAGTGTAAAAAAAACTATTCATAAATTAACATTTTTAGTCTTTAACCCCTTTAGTACACAACCAATTTTCACCTTTAGGTCACAGCATGATTTTTCAAATCGCCATTAAAGGCAGTCCCCAGGTTACATACAAAATAGGGTCTGTAGGTTTGTTCTTAAGTTGAATTTGTATGTAAGTCGGAACTGGATACTTTATAATTGTAAACCCAGACAAAATTTGTTTGGTCTCTGTCACAATTGTATTTTAAAAATGTTGGGTTGTCATAAGAACCAGGATTAACACTAAAGCTTAATTATAGACACCTGTGATAACTGTTACAGCTGTTTATTGTAGCCTAGGACTAAAGTACAGTAAATTACCAACATCCAGGGGTCCGTTTGTAACAAAGGGTCGTCTGTAAGTCGGGTGTTCTTAAGTAGGGGACCGCCTGTATTTATAAAAATAATTGAATGTTTGAACATTTTTAAATATTTGCGATTTTCCAATTTTTGAACGTAATGCTCATCAAACAGCCCACCCCAGTATAAGTACATTATGTCCACAAAATAATATTAGCTACATTCCATCACCCCCACGTTAAAATAATTATGGCCCCATGAGATTATATATAAGCGTGCCCCCCAAGTATTAAACGTTTTCTAGTCTCATAACATACAGTACCCCCCCCTACCCAGTATAACACACTACAATCCCCACGCACTTATTAGCCACATTTATTAATAAAGTACATGAAAAAAAATAAAAATATCTACTCACCTGCAGGAGTGCTCCCCTTCTCGGCAAAGTACCACAATCCCGCGGTTGTCTTAACCCTTCAGGACATGGCCCCTTTTGTTATTTCATTTCATTTTACTTCCCCATGATCAAAAATCCATGACTTTTTTTATTTTTCCATGTACAAGAGCCTGTGTGTACGGCTTTTATTCTTCTGCCGTAAACAAATTGCACTTATAGAGATGGTATTACTATTCCACGTGTACTAGGAAGCGGGGAAAAAAATTCCAAATGCCGTGAAGATTGGTAAAAAAAAACGCATTTGTGCCGTCTTCTTGTGGGCTTGGATCTTACGGATTTCACTGTGCAACCCCAAATGACATGTCTACTTTATTCTTTGGGTCTGTGCGATTACGGGGATAACCCAAATTTATATAGGTTTTATAAATGTTTTCATACATTAAAAAAATTAAAACCTCCTGTACAAAACAATTTTTGGGGGATTTGGCCATCTTCTTCTGGCGCTAATACTTTTTTAATACATTTGGGTACTGAGCGTGGGGGTGTCGTTTTTTGACGGATTTGATGACGTTTACATGTTTCAACTTTTAGGACTGGTCGGCACTGTGATCACTTTTTATCGACATTTTTTTTATTTTTTAAATGACAAAAAATGCCACATTTTCGACTTTGGGCGCGATTTTTTCCGTTAGCGGGATTAACGCAGTGAAAAACGTTATAATATTTTTGATAGATTGGCATTTTTCGGGACGCAGCGATACCTATGTGTTTTATGATTTTTAACTGTTTATTTATATTTATATCAGTTCTAGGAAAGGGGGTGATTTGAGTTTTTAGGGTTTTTTATTATAATTTTTTTTTTTTTTTTTTTTACTTTTTTTATTTTTAATTTTTAGTACTTTTCAACTCCCGAGGGTACTTTAACCTGAGGGTGTCTGCACGATCCTATCATATACTGCCATACTACAGTATGGCAGTAGATGGGGATTTACTACTCATAACTTACAATGTGCTGATAGCACATTGTAATGCATGGGTTAACAACCCGAGTAGCCTCGTCTTCGTGAACCCGAGGTTACATGGCGACGGATCGCCGCTCCCCGTGACGTGGGCGCCCCATCCTTTTGAAGCCCCCGGCGCGATCGAGGTGAAAACACCCCGATCGGTGCTAGAACACCGATCGCGGGTGTTACCGGTAAGCCTTTGCTGCAATATGCAGCAAAGACTTACCGGCTATAGAGGCCTCAGCGCGTGAGCCCTCTCCATGCACCCGCGGCCGCCCCGTGACGTGCTAGTACTCACGGCTCGTGAAAGGGTTAAAGAGACAGGAGGCGTGAATTTATTAGCTGGTGGACGATTCGGTAGCGGCGATTCGGGCGTTAACGGCGCCCGAATCGCCCACTTTAGACGGCAAATGCGCGCTCTTTAAGGGATCCCATCTCATTCTGCCTCATGGCAGATGGGCCACTGGTCTCATTATCGTAGTCATTATCCGATAATTGAGGCACCTACGCCTATAAGTCTTGGTTGCAGTGTCCAAGGGATTAGTTCGGGCAAAGCTCCTTGTTCTTGCCTTGTTTTTTCTTGGCTGGCATGTCCTCTGTAGCCATTTGTCTTTATTCAGACACTCAACTTAGGTAATCCATATGCTGCTATAAGTGCAGGGATATTCTATTGATTATAGAGGATTTAACGCATACTTTAAAGAGACCCGACATGATATGGTATAAGCATTTTTGCATCATCCATCATCAATCATCATCAATCATACCTGATGTAAAGTGGTCAGTGAATATCATGCAATAGTAATCAATAATAATAGTGGGGTTAACATAATGCCAACAGCTACAGTCTTGGTGCAGTATCTAGGGTTATGGAACATGAAACTTCTCATCCTGCTTTCCCTGGCTTGCAACTTTCCTAAACTAAACGATGAGTTCAGGACTAAAGCATTTCAGTAATCAATGGCACAGCTTACATGTTTTTCCTTCATAATAAAATGTATTTGGCCATTGAATATTGGTGATCTTTTATTGTGTCTTATCACCCAAACATTTTTAGGGGAAACTGCAATGAATGATGCAATGCGGCATCTGTAAAGCCCCAGGAGGGGGCGCATGGTCACTCTGTAACTGCCACTCCGCTGCCTCCATGCCAGTGAATTCTCTAATTTTTTCTTCACGAGCTGCATTGGTGGAATTATGGATATAATTTTTCTTTATAGCTTGGAATGCAGCATGATTGGCACCCATAATTGCTAGTAGTGGGTATTGGATAAACCTGGCCCTTCCTCTCACTGCCATAATCTGCCATATTGCTAGCACTTGCGATTATTTAGCCCATCTCACCCTTCAACACCAGTGGGGTGTGAAGGGGGGGCACGGCCGGCCGAGCGGA
Source organism: Engystomops pustulosus (assembly GCA_019512145.1). Lineage (NCBI taxonomy): Eukaryota > Metazoa > Chordata > Amphibia > Anura > Leptodactylidae > Engystomops > Engystomops pustulosus. The sequence goes on from CM033644.1 coordinate 132,952,601, forward strand.
GGGTGCGGCTGGAGCAGACAATACTATGTCTGTGGACCCCCCGGGTGGCTCGCTGCAGCTGGTGACTTTTCACATGTGCTGTGTTTTTTCTACGTCGGCAGGGCCTGTAATACCCTTACTCGTCTCTTGGCCATGACATGATATGCTGTCCCCACTCTTTTCATTTTACACCAGGCTAAAATGAAGAGAGTGGGTCGCACCACACTGGAGCCAAGAGGAGCTTCAGCGACGTAGCCCAGGTTGATTCCCTACATTTTAAAACTGGTTTTATAAGTATAAGGGCGTTCCATACATAAGAAAATGGAGGTCAGTGACTTTGATAAAGGACAAGAATGCAAATTTAGACAGTCTATCTCAGTAATCTGATGGAAGATGTCTTAAGGGTTGAAAACTTGAACATGTGATATTTTTTCGGATAAAAGTACAAACTAATATTTTTGGTGGCCTGCCAAGTACTATAAAAGTTTAAAAAAAAGGTGTGAGACAGAACAATAACTTCTCAAAGTCACCCGATGTCAATAAAATCTTTTTGTACAATATGTAATACATATTTTAATTTTTTTGTTACAGTATATAAATATTTTACATATGAACAATTAACCCTTTATTTAAAAGGCATCATTGTATGATCTAAAGTATATTCCATTCCATTTAAGTTGTGTGAAACATCTAATGAAATGACAATCCTGGCAAACATGGTGTTCATTTTGGGAATAATATCCTTGAAAAAAATGTCCCACAGAAACGAAAGATAAAAATTTTTCAGTCGTTCATTCCATTGATTTGATGGCTTGATGTGATGGGCCGCATGTCAGATATAATTAACCAAAGGTGCCATGTCTGCCAAGAGAAAAGTTGCATCTCTGTTCCAATTTACCAGAGTTTCTGCTACTTCATTACTAATAACTTAACTCTATTAAAAGATTGTGTTAATTCTATATTGAAAAAGAGATTGATAATGATAACACTACATTAATTACAGTGTCCAATTTTTTTGTTGCACTTCTATATAATTAAAGAAGAGGCTGTGAAAACAAAACTTAAAGGGAACCTCACCCCGGGGACCTCATTTTCATCTAACGACAGGTTACAAGATGCCCTACAGTTGCATAGCAATATGTCTTTTGCTTTCTCTAAGCATGATTACAATATCATTGTGTGTTATAACTAACCTTGCATGCTCACAAAATCATCTGTGTCTCCTTGGGTTTGGGCTTGGTTTGGAGGCATATTTTAAAAAACACATTGTACAAGAAGTAAAAAGTTTAGTTGCACTCACCCATTTTAGTCTATTGGAACAATATCCTTTAATAAATGAACTTTTAATTAAAAACCTGGACACAGTCCGCTGGATCTCTTTCCTACTCCTCATTGAAAAACACATGACGTGTCTTTGCTGCAGACTGCTCACTTTTGGCCCCCATTTTTGTGCTTCTATACAGCTCCCCCTCTCCCACTGATGTCAGCTACCCAGTCTGTGAGCTTTGAAAAGAAGCGGAGCAAGGAGCTGTACAGGAGCACAGTTGGGGACAAAGAACTAGCAGTCTGCAGTATAGACAAATCACATCAAACCAACCCACCCCGGGCCTACACAGATGATTCTGTCAGGGGAAATAAGTTTTAACACACAATTATATTGTAATGCCAAAGCTTAAGAAGCAGCAAAGGCTATTTGCACTGCAGGTTTGTGAAGGGCGGTTGCAACCAGTCTTTATGAAAACGAGGGCCCTGTGTACAGGTTCCTTTAATAAAGTTGTTGAAAACTCTTTAATAGAATACAGAATAACATGACATTTAACCTGTATAAGGGATAAGCAAATGTAATGCTTCTTATGATGATTACACTTCATTTGTATCAATTGTTGTAATCATTACTTTATAGCTTTCTTTTAATACTGCTGCATCAATAGTCAGAATGATGAGATTGATGGGATTTGGGATTTAGCTGTAACTCAGCAATTATCATACTCATCTGGTCTTTGTTGTACTGTTCCCTTGTGTACCTGGTTGTGTTATTAATCTTGTATGTCGATTACAACGTCTGTGATACTGATTTTGTTTGGTCTCTGACTATAGAATGTTCACTTGCTGTGGCTGATAGAACAACCTATATTATCTATCTTCTACATTTACTCTGAAGTTTCTGTAACAAGAATATCTTCAATATTTTATTTCACAAGGACTGTAATATGTTTATGTCCAAAGATACATCTGTTGTCTACAGAGAATAAAAATGTAAACAGTTGACTATAGTTTTATCATTTATCATCCATTGCAAGATTATCACTACCTTTCTTCTAAATGATAAAATAAAGTTGCCGATTTTTGCACAATGACATTTTGTGCACTTTTTTGCAACTCTCCACATTTGCTCACAACTTGAGGTGCACTGTTTTCAATAGATTTTGTTGTATTTAATCAGGCGCAAAAAGGGGCGTTAAAAACCCCCCCCCACACCAACCTGAATGTGACGTTAATGAGAAGTAACACTGCTCACTTGTGCAGAGGGCTTATCCCCAGCAGCAGGGTCAGCAGACACTAGTACAGATATACAGACCATTGCGAGACTCTATTTACAGTTCATGAGCTCTCCAGGAGAACCCCTGCTGAGAGGATGAAACTGGGTGCAGAGTGTCACACAATGGGCGTTGCTGTGATGTTATCTTTATCTGGGATGTGGGAGAGAGCAGAAGGACTTGTAGGAGGATCACATTAACTGCCCGCTCTAGCATTGCATCTAAACTGCACCTAAATTGCCCCTAAACTGCATTTATAAAGTGTATTAATAAGAGGCAGGAACTCAGCTTATCACAGATGGTTGTAGCTTGTGATAATTCTGGGCCAACTGGTACGCCAAATATAGGCCAACTACTGTATCTATGCATAGAAAAGTGATACATATGGCCCAAAATGCTTTATTTAGACACATCAAAAGTTTGCAAATCTTGACAAAAGACAAACGCTCACAACGATATTTTTTTTTTTGGAAAGGTGTTTTTTATTTTTAAACTGTGAACTGTCTTTCAGCTGCTATATGCAACAATATAACATAGCATTATATAAAGAAAGGGAGAATTTCTTGGACACCGACTTTGAAACTTTTTTTAAATAAATACATCCTCAACACACACGAGTAATGTTAGACTAACAGACACAGGTGCAATTTAACCCAAGGATAATTCACCTTAAAAATTTAAACTAAAAACAGACAAAATTAAATGGACAACTAGAAAGAGAAAGATACAATCTCCGCCCTTGGCAATTTAGCACTGGGGTCTTAGTGAAAAAAACTATTCATTATTAACATTTTTAGTCTTTAACCCTTTAGTACCAACCAATTTTCACCTTAGGTCACAGCATGATTTTTCAAATCGCCATGTCATATTCAGCTTACTTGAGAACCTTTAACTTCATTCATTTAGAGTTTTCCATGACATTTATAATTCCATATTGGTATTTGGTTGTAATTTTTGCACTACAGAGATCCCCGGTTATACGATAGGTCTGTAGGTTTGTTCTTAAGTTGAATTTGTATGTAAGTCGGCAACTGGATACTTTTTATAATTGTAAACCCAGACAAAATTTTTTGGTCTCTGTCACAATTGTATTTTAAAAATGTTGGGTTGTCATAAGACCAGATTAACAATAAAGCTTAATTCAGAACACCTGTTGATAACTGTTACAAGCTGTTTTTGTAGAGCCTAGGACTAAAGTACAGTAAATTACCAACATTCCAGAGGGTCCGTTTTGTACTGGAGCGTCGTCTGTAAGTCGGGTGTTCTTAAGTAGGGGACCCCTGTATTTATAAAAAATATTGGATGTTTGAAATTTTAAATTTTGCGATTTTCCAATTTTGAACGTAATGCTCATCAAACAGTTATTCCAACCATCGAAATTGGTTAATAACTAACTTAACAATAAGTCTGCTTTATGTTCACAGATTTATTTTTTATTTTTGTTTATTTTATTAAGACACTTACACGTGTGTCCAATGGCTTACAAAGTTCTAGCAATTTTAGAAATCTTAATGGAAAGTTTAAGAATATTATTATTTTAAATCATAAATCATAAGGAAAAATCATTTCAATAGGGGTTTTAAGAGTTCTATTCTTAAAACTGCACTCCTCAAACTATTTAAAACCTTTTGTGAGCATGTTAACCCCTTAAGCATTTCACATGAATTAAAAACTTGAGGTTTAATTTAAATTTGACATTAAAATATATATATTTATGCAAGATAAAATTGAGAAAATGCATCTCAGGTTTTGTTGTGCGGTTTCTTATGAGTAGGGCAATATCCTGCATGTGACTGAAAACTTCTATAAGGGCCCACAGTAGGACAAAGAAGGTAAGGAGGGTCATCGATAACTCTGTTTTCATGTGCCATTACACATTTGAAAAGTACCCTAAGGTACCACAACAGTGAAACCCCAAACAAATGATTCTATTTTGGAAACTACTCCTCTCAGAGAAATTATCAAGGTTATATTGATCAACAACACAAATGTTTTTTTTATAAAGTATTAACACTACTTTGTATACATGAATTCTTTTTTCCAAAAAGCCTTGCTTTGGCCACAAAATTTTTATTTTTGGAAAGGTTTACACAACAAATGCACCACATAGTTTGTTACCCAGTTTCTATAGAATGCCGTAATATCCCATATGTGGTCACAAACTGTTGTAGGGAAGCACTGCGGGGCTCTTTATATGTTATAGTAAACTGTTACATATTTTCAATGGTTCTATGGGTCAGTGCACTTATGATATACTTATATAGGTTTTTTGCGTTTGACTAGCCTAAATAAAAAAACATATCCTTTGATTTTGCATTGCCATCTGCTAAGAAGTGTAATGTTTTTTTGTGTTGTATGACTGAACATTTTTGAGGTAATCTGTCTTTGAATACATCTTATGTGTTTATTTTCTTTGGTGGTTGATGCACAAAAAATAATATTTTTTTTACAATTTAGTAATTAATTTTTTAATGGCAATCACAGTTCATAATATTTTTTTAATTTACAGGTTGTTATGGTAACGGCAATCCCTTATAAGTCGGTTTTGTGTGCGATTTTACGTTTTATGTGGTTCGGGAGTTTTATAATGTATAGGGCATTTAAGAGACTTATTGGTTCTTTATTTAAAAAATTTACCCAATTTTTTCCTCTTCTGGGCTTGAACAAGCGACTCTACTCATCCATCCTGTTCAAATTAATATACTGCCATACTATGAATGGCGTGATTCATATCAGTCACCCTTTGACTGGTAGTTAACTAGGTGAATACATACATATGTATCAAGTTCAACCACTAGGAAGTGAAGGATTAGGATGTTATGAATGGGATTTAGGAACAATAGTATACATAGATGTTATTTGATGTGATACACAGTCATCTAGACCTTCGTGACGTTTGTACTGTGTGAGCTATTTTCACAGATTCCGTTCTTAGTACAGGACAGACGTAAAAATCTTTTTTAGTTCATTTTTCCAGACTAAATAAATCTAAATGTTTTAACTCTTTCCTCATCATATTATTCTTTTTATAATCTACTATTACCAACGACCTCTCCTCAAACATGGTACTCTCCCAGACGATACGCCAAGGACACTTATGTTGCAAAACCTACATTCAACCACAGTGGACCTTCATTTTGGCCAAATTACGATGCGCCCGGGACACTCCTTGTGTGAGTCACCAGAGATGGGGAGAAATTGTTGTAAACTAACAGATTTTGACACCAATTCAATCGATTTTTCGAAAAAATTTTGATTCGACCCGAATCGAATCATGACGAATCACGTTAAAAAACAGTAATTTGACATGATATGCAACGTATCGATGTGGAGAGTGAAAACAGCAATACTGGAATCACAACGGTTGTCTCGAAGGAGAACAGGGTACAGTTCATGACAGAGAAGCATGGAGGCACGCAAGCAGCGACGATGGCACTAATCGCTCCTCACACAAGACAGCCCAGGGGACCTACTGCAAGACGCGCCTTGCGACAGTGTATTGCGGTGGCATCCCCCGACGGGAGGATCCACCGCTCTACCTGAGCGGCTGAAATACTTACCCGATACCTCCGCTCAACTCCAACGAAACCGCTCGCTGGGTACCAGCGCCGGGGTTAGCACGGGCTCCCACTAAATGCCCGACCAACTGCTCGTTTCTATTTTAAGTACTAGACATGAACTATACTGAAGACTAGTAAGCCGCCTACCGATAGACATAAGACCATTAAAAGATGACTAATAGACACCCAAATCAGGACTGCCCAAATAATAAGTAATCCACAATTTAGGATGTGACACAAACACTCACTAATGGGCTAGTAGAGCAATCGCAATATACCTAAAGGAAGTGGGTGGCCCAAAAAACAAATAAACCCATAGGAAATACAGCACCTACATACACTCCCCCCCTCCCCCACCCCCCCACTTAATGTGCTCCAGAATTCAAGTGCAGGTTATTCCAACCATCGAAATTGGTTAATAACTACTTTAACAATAAGTCTGCTTTATGTTCACAGATTTTTATTTGTTATTTTATTTTATTAAGACCTTACAAGGTGTCAGCAATTGACCTTACAAGGTTTCAGCAATTTTAGAAATCTTAATGAAAGTTTAAGATAGATGAGCGTATATACTCGTCCGCAGCTTAGATGCTCGTCGAGTATTAAGGTACTCAAACGGCTCTTGCTCGGACGAGTATTTCCCCTGCTCGAGATCGACATTTAATTAAAAAAACACAGGAAGAATAATGAAGAATAGAATAAAAACAGTGAACCACAGTGAACACAGGATCTTTAATTGAAAACAACAGTGAAAAACACAGTGAAGAATAGATTCCGATGTTCGGCACATCTGCTTACTTGTCGGGAGATAGCGCGAACGGTGCGAACAAATACTATGTGAAGAACAATATATATGTGTGAAGAACACCCATTGCAGAACACGGTGAGCAGGACAGAGACAACGGAGCAGCACGAGACCACGGGAGCCAGCACAGAGACACCGGGGGCAGCACGGAGACATGGAGCGGCAGCACAAGACATGGGGCAGCGGCAGCACGAAGACATGGGGCAGCGCAGCACGGAGACATCAGGCAGCGGCACGGAGCGCACGGAGACATCGGGGCACGAGACATAGGGCACGGGACAGCGGGGCACTGAGACAATCGGCACGGAGACAATCGGGGCACGAGACAGCGGGCAACTGGACTCAGCTGGTCACGAGACAATCGTGCACGATAGAGCGGGCACGGAGACAGCTGGCACTGAACAGCTGCACGGACGACACGGGCACGAGACAGCGGGCACGGAGACAGCGGGCACGGGACATCTTCACGGAGACACGGTGCACGGAGAGAGCGGCACGGATACAGCGGGGCACGGAGACAGCTGGGGCAGGAGACAGCGGGCACGGAGACAACTCGTTGCACGGAACAGCTGCACTAGACAAGTCGGCGGCACGGAGACGCGGGCACGGAGACAGTCGGGGCCCGGAGCACCGCGGGGCACGGAGACACGGGGCACGGAGACAAGGGCACGGCTAGGGGCACGGAGACATCGGGGCACGGATAGAGCGGTGCACGAGAGAGCGGGGCACGGAGACAGCGGGCACGGAAACAACAGCGGGGCCGGAGAACACTCGTGGCACGGAGCAACATGGGGCACGGAGACAGAGCGGTGGCACGGCTACAGCGTGGCACGTAGACAGCTGGCAACTGCGACAGCTGGGGCACGGAGACAGCGGGCACGGAGAAATGGGGAACGGAGACCAGCTGGCACGAGACCGCTGGGCACGGAGACAGCGTGGCAACGGAACTCGGGCACGGAGACAGCGTCTCTCCCGACAAGTGAGCAGAAATGCTGCCCGACATCTGCCAATCTATTCTCCTGTGTTTTTCACTAATGATCTATTTTCACTGTTCTTCACAAGCTGCTACTTGTCGGAGATAATATACGCGCGGAACAGTGAAGAATAGATTGCAGATGTTTTGGCTACATCTGCTAACTTATCAGAATACATTCTTTCAATTAATACACTTTTATTCCCGAACCATGAGTCCCTTTGAAGAAATGCCGAGTCTCCATACTTCAATGGGGCTCGTTATTTCGAGACGAGCACTCGAGCATCTTGGAAAAGTATCGCGTCCTCGAATAACGAGCAGCAGCGGCATTTATTGCTCGCTCCTCCTATTTAAGAATGTATTATTTTTTAATCCTAAAATCATAAGGAAAAATCATTTCAATAGGGTTTTAAGAGTTCTATTCTTAAAACTGCACTCCTCAAACTATTTAAAACTTTTGTGAACATGTTAACCCTTAAGCATTTCACATGATTAAAAACGTGAGGTTTATTTAAATTTGATACATTAAATGCATATAATTTATGCAAGATAAATTGAGAAAATGCATCTCAGGTTTTGTTGTGGCGTTTCTTATGAGTAGGGCATATCCTGCATGTGACAAAACTTCTATAAGGGCCCCAGTAGGCCAAGAAGGTAAGGAGGGTCATCAAGGTTTTGGAGGGCAGATTTTGATAACTCGTTTCATGTGCCATTACACATTTAAAGTCCCTAAGGTACCAGAACATGAAACCCCAAACAAATGATTCTATTTGAAGACACTCCTCTCAGAGATTATCAAGGTTATATGATCAACACACAAATGTTTTTTTTATAGTATTAACATCTTTGTATGACATATTCTTTTTTCCAAAAACCTTGTTTGGCCACAAAAATTTTTATTTTGAAGGTTTACACAAACAAATGCACCACATAGTTGTTACCCCAGTTTCTTATAATGCCGTAAAAATCTCCACCTATGTGGTCACAAACTGTTGTAGGAAGCACTGCGGGCTCTTTATATGTTATAGATAACATGTTACATATTTCAATGGTTCTATGGGTCAGTGCACTATGATATACTTATATAGGTTTTTTGCTTTGACTAACGAATAAAAATATCCTTTGATTTTGCATTGCCATCTCTAAGAAGTGTAATGTTTTTTTGTGTTGTTTGACTGAACTTGTTTTTGAGGAAATCTGTCTTTTGAATACATCTTATTGTGTTTATTTTCTTTGTTGGATTCACAAAAAAAATATTTTTTTACAATTTGTAATTATTTTTTAATGGCAAATCACAGGTTCATAATATTTTTTTTATTCAGGTGTTATGGAGACGGCAATCCCTTAATGTCGGTTTTGTGTGCGATTTTACGTTTAATGCGGTTGGAGTTTTAATGATATAGGGCATTTAAGAGACTTATGGCTTTATTTAAAAAATTTTTACCCAATTTTTCCTTCTGGACTTGAACAAGCGATCATACTCATCAACCTGTCAATTAATATACTGCCATACTAAGGAATGGCGTGATTATAAATCGTCACCTTTGCTGGTAGTTATATGGTTGAATACATACATATACCTCCCGCCACTTTATTAGGTACACCATGTTGTAACGGTTTTGACCCCCTATTGCCTTCAGACCTGCCTCAATTCTTACGTGGCATTAATTCAAACCAGGTGCTGGAATCAGCTCAGAGATTTTGGTCATTTTGACAGGAGGGCATCACAACAGTTGCCGCAATTTGTCGGCTTCCACATCCAGATGCACTCTCCGTTCCACCACATCCCAAAGATGCTCTATTGGATTGAATCCTGGTGACTGTGAGGCCATTTGAGTACAGTGACTCATTGTCATGTCAAGAGCCATCTGGAGATGAATTCCGCTTTATGGACATGGCTCGCTGATCCTGCTGAAAAGTAGCCAATCAGCTTTGGTCACAATTGTGGTCATAAATGATGAGACATGGTCAGCAAACAATCACTCAGGTAGGCTTTGGGCATTGCAACGATGTCCCAATTGGTACCAGGGCCCAAAGAGCGCCAAGAAAATATTCCCACACCATGACACCACCACCACCAGCCTGAAACAGTTGATACAAGGCAGTATGGATCCATGCTTTCATGTTTGTTGTCACGCAATTCTGACCCTGACCACCTCCGAGGTCGCAGCAGAATCGAGACTCAAGCAACCCTAGGCAATACACTTTTGTCCCCCAATCTTCTATACTGTCCGCTTTCGATGAGCTTGTGCAAAATTGTAAGCCATCATTTTGCCTGTTCTTAGCTGAAAGAGTGCACCTGGTGTGGCTTCTTTCTGCTGCTTCTGCACTGCAAGCCCATCGGCCCTCAAAGTGCGACGTACTGTGCGTTCAAGAGATGCTCTTCTTTCCTACCTTGTTTTCACGGGTGGCGATTTGAGTCACGTTGCCTTTCTATCAGCTCAAATTAACCAATCGCCCATTCTCCTCTGAACCTCTGGCATCAACAAGGCAGTTCCGCCCACAGAACGCGCTACTGGATGTTTTTTCTTTTTCGGACCATTCTCTGTAAACCCTAGAGATGTTGTGCGGAAAATCCCAATAGATTAGCATTTCTGGCACCAAAACCACAAAAAAAACCATGCCATGTTCAAAAGGCATCCAAATCACCTTTCTTCCCCATACTGATGCTACGCTTGAACTGCATGAGATTGTCTTGACCATGTCTACTGCCTAATGCATGATTGCAGTGCCATGTTATTGGCGATTAGAAATTAAGTGTTAACAGCAGTTGGACAGGTGTACCTACTAAGTGGCCGGTGAGTGTAATATGTAATCCAGTTCAACCAGGAAGTGAAGATTGGATGTTTTAAGGGAACAAACAACATTATAACATGATATGTTATGTTGATGAATAAAGGCATCTAAATTAAACCCTTCTTGAAGTTGTAACTTCTGGTTGCAGCTATTTCACGATTCACATTTCTTACCCGTAGGGAAGATATGAAAAACATTTTATCTCTTTTCCACGCTAAATAATCTAATGGGTTTAATCTTTCCTCATCAATTTATCTTATAATCTACTATTACACCAAAGATTCAATACCTGCGCAGCGAAAAATTGGGCACCGGGAAGAACTGCAATGCCCGAGAGCAAACGCATGCGCCATGAGGGACAAAGCTGCGCCGCTGCCCTGTGAGAGAGGGGATGAGCGCCCCACGCACACGCATGTAGGAAGAGGTTAAACATACCGGAATCAAAGTGTGGAGTATTCCATGCACGCACATCAGGGCTGGACATAGGCTTAGCAAACAGAGACCCAGCATACACAGGAACCAATCAAAACTAGTGGGAGGTACCCAAACGGAGAGAAAGATTGGAGGAGCCACACACGCCCACAGAGTGATGTCACGATTAAGCCTTTAAAAGGCTCACAGACGGCACCTGGAGTTGCTTTTACCCCCAACCCCTGAGGGCGCCACGTTAGGTGGTGAAACATGTCGGGGGGGGGGGCGACAATAGGTTTTAGAACAGAGACAGAGAGGAACCTAATGGAATAGAGAGTCAGGTCAGGCTCTAATACGGAAGACAAACACATAAGAGAGGTAGCTCAGAGAGAGGAGGGGAAAAACAGCAGGTATAGGATACCGCAGATGGATGCAGTGGGATGTATGCATGGTGTGAACTACCCTACCCCAATCCTAAATTTTCCCCTACCCTACTAATACCCTCTGTTTGAAAGCTGACCAGAATGAAAGACTCTAATACTAATCAAAGCATCCTGAAAGGAATGTGATAGATCAACAAGCCAAAACAGGTTAACCTCCAGATCTCTGATAATTTTAGACAACCAAATCGGGTCAGAAACAACGTTCATTCACACATTTTTTGTCTTTTTACTCTATATTTTTAAATACATGAGAATTAAAGGTAAATTTTAAAGAGCAAAAAAGGGGTTTAAGCGGCCGAGTGGCCCTATTCTGTCTTATAGGCCGTATAGTGGCACAATGACAAATTATGGAAGCGGCGGAAACATGGTAGGCTGCGGAGTGGCACAATGACAATGTATGGAGATGGCAGCAGGAGGTCAGAGAGTGGCACGATGGCAAATTCTTTAGGTGGCAGCAACATGGTAGGCCACAGAGTGGCACAATGACAGAGTGTGGAGGTTGCAGCAACATGGTAAGCCACAGAGTGGCACAGTGACAGACTGCAGAGGTGGGGGCAACAGTAGCAGCAGCAGGAGGACATAGAGTGGCGCAATGACAAATTCTTTAGCTGGCAGCAACATGGGAGGCCACAGAGTGGCAGAATGACAGAGTGTGGAGGTGGCAGCATCAGAAGCAGCAGCAGGAGGTCATAGAGTGGCACAATAATAAATTCTTTAGCTGGCAGGAACATGAGAGGCCACAGAGTGGCACAATGACAGAGTATGGAGGTGGCGGCAACATGGTAGGCCACAGAGTGGCAGAATGACAATGAGTGTGGAGGTGGGTGACAATTCCTGTACCTGGTAAAGATGGTGGGAGACATATGGAGCAACTGGCAGCAGATTTGTGGCATCAGGCGGGTAGCAGCATCAGAATAGTGGCTGAGGCAGGTAATTAGAATCCAGACTCATTTTTCAACGTTTGGTGGAGGCGCCATGGCTGATCTAATCTGATGCATAAGGCATTGGTGTGTTAAAATCCTGGCCGATCCAAGTCTGATTCATCTGGACAAAGGTCAGTTTCTCAACATTATGGTAGACAAGCGGGTTCACCTTAGGGTAACGATGGCCCCCGTTGCACTGAACACCCGCTCTGATACCACACTACTGGCGGAGCAGGACAGATTTTGCAAACTCCGAAAGTTGCGCCTTGCATCAAATTTGGCTGCCAGTAGTCCAGGGAATCCTCTACCTGGGGTGGTAAAGTGCAGTCCAAGTAGGCCACCTGCTGGTGCAAGGTCTGCTCCATGTCCTGCTGCTGCTGGTGGCAGCTACCCTCGTCACTAGGTGGGTGTAGGAAGTTGCTCATTAAGGACTCCAGACTTAAGCTGCTGCTGATGGAGCTGCTACTGCTCCTACCCCCCCATCTCCCCACAGCAGCAGTGGCAGTATACGGTGAGCGCTCACTGCCAGGAATCCCCCAGACAGACCTGACAGAGGATGGACAATGGCACACAAAGGAAGAGGCCAACTGTCTTTTCAGTATTTCTCTATAGTATGCCAGTTGTTCCTCACATTTTTTATTGGTAGCAAGGGTCCAAGAGGGTGTTCACTATTTGGCTGTCACTAGTTAGGCAAAACAGCATGCTGTGGGCCATCTGCGCAAGTGACTCTGAGGGACTCCTGGCCTCCATCTGCACTGTATACTGCCTTGGTGCTTCTGGGTCATCTGACTCATTTTCTACCTCCTCCAGATGCTCCTGTGCCTCCTCTCTTGCTACCTGAGTGGAAAAACCACTGATTTCACCAGACTCTGTTTGTGCTCCAACGTCCTCCTCCTCCTCCAGTTCAGCACCCACCGGACTCATGTGGCCATGATATGTAGTCGCCACTTCTTCAGTGCCCTGACCAGACACATTTTGCAGCATCCGTTCCAGGACATGAAGCTGTGGAATGACATTATTCACCCCGCAGTCCTGGCGACTGACAAGTAACATGGCCTCTTCAAAGGGCCTGAGCAAAAGGCAGGTGTCATGCATGAGCTGCCAGTGTCTGACATCAAAGTTACACAGGGGAGTACTCCTGTCCCCCTGTGCATCATTAAAAAATTATTAATGGCTTTCCTCTGTTCATACAGGTGGTCTAACATATGGAGGCTGGAATTCCAATGGTTAGAAACATTGCATATCAGACTATGTTGGGGGAAGCCGCTCAGCCGCTGCAGCTCGAGGAGAGTTAGCTTGGCTTTGTAAGAATGGCTGAAGTGCATGCACAGTTTCCTGGTTGTTTTTAGAATGTCCTGCAGATGGGTGGAAGACATTTTAAAGGGACCTGTTGACAAACAGATTGAACACTTGCGCCATGCAGGGCACATGGACCATCACTTCTCGGTGCAGCACGGACACCATGTTCCTCTCATTGTTTGCCACCAGGTTCTGATTTTCAGTTGTCGTGCAGATTGATTTCTGCTTGCATGACGCGGAGCAGTTGCTCAGGAAAACCAGATGGAGAGCTGCATGACAACGCTGTGCCCTGCACATGTGGTATGATGGAGCAGCACTTAGACTTGTGGAGGCTGAGGTGGTGGTGGAGAAGGAGCCGGAGGACAATGACGCAGGACAACGTGGAGGAGAAAGCGGCGCCTCATGTTCAATTTGTTGGTGTGGCAGGGTGGGAAGCACATTCACCCAGTGGGCCATAAAGGACATGTACTGGCCCTGACCGTAGTTACAGCTCCACATGTCTGCACCTTGGAACAAACTAATAAGCTCAAGGACTGGCCCACCTTCTGTTCTACATATTTGTGAAGGGCTGGCACTGCCTTTTTGGAAAAGAAATTTCCTCTTGGAACTCTCCACCTTGGTTCGGCGATTGGCTACATCAGCATTGATTTGTGTTTCATTGTCACTGCTATTCTCCTTAACAGTCTCAGTATGCACAGCCCGACTACTTGTACGTGCAACATAACCTCCCGAGCTACTCTCAACATGTCTACTTTCCTGCCTACTGCACAAAGCAGCGGATGTCTTCCCCACCTCTTCACTGCCAAGCAGCTGCTGACTGTCCTCAAAGAATTCATCCTTGCTGTATAGACAGCACATGCAGTGTGAAATGCCGTGATTGGAAATGGCTGCCTGTTTTTATAGGGATTTGTGACATCACATAAACTTGCCGGTTGCTGAATGGCCTGCAGGTCTGCACATGTGATCGAGGGTGTTGCTTTCTTCTTCCCACAGTTCTCTGCCCCATGTAACACGTTGTGCTTGCACCCATTTTGGTAATAAAGGAGAAAAAAAACTTTGTTCCCACAAATCACCGTAAACTTCGGATTTGTGACGGATCAAATTTTCCCTTAAATTCAGACAGAATTCCACTTCGTTCGAATCGATTCTCCCATCAGTCACCCTGCAGCCTATGAACATCACCCAGTGAGTGTATTATACTAAACAGCTTTGTGACACTGTTGAATGCCTTTGAAAAGTCCAAAAGTCAAAAATATCCACAGCAGCTCCTCTGTTCAGGTATCTGCTCATCTCTTCATAGAAGCAGATCAGGTAAGTATGACAATTTCTATCCTTAGTAAACTCATGCTGGCTATCACATTTTCGTCAGATTTCCAGACGATTTCTGTTTTGCGCCACATTTTACAGGGGATTTTGGCACATGCGGTCGTAATCCTGTGCATATGTGACACCGATTGTGCTTCCCATTGGTTTTACTAAGTTTATTATTCTTATACTACAGTGAACTTTATGATCTTGTATGATCTGTATTTTTGATGATATTTTGTGCGCCCACACTGTATTGTGCCAGGTTAATTTTTCCTGTGCACTGGTGTCTAATTTAAATGTACTTTTAAGATTGTTTACACTAAAAATTGATTTATTACATATGTATTATTAAATAAGATACCTGAAAGTGTGGAAAGAAACATGTTAGGGGCTTATTTACCTGATACCTTACCAGCAGAGATGTGCTTCTGTAAACCCTGCATAGGCATTTGCCATTAAACTTTGTTTATTTCAAAGCCATAAAAAATGAAATAAAATATTGCACAATACAAATACTTAACTGTGTATACTATATAAGGTACACATGTTTTAAGAATTCCACAGACATTTCCTTTTCCTAAAGATACACAACTATACATGAATGCCATAAACATTTTGTCAGAGAAATAAACTTTTGCCAGAGGTGGCCTCAGCAGATGTTTTCTCTTTCGCCATTTTGAACACAAGTAAAGTTAGAGTATCTCTCCCTATCACACTGACACTGCTGTCCTGCATACACAGAGATAATATGATGGCATGCACTGCTGACCTACTGCCATTCATAGTAGGACAACCAATGATGATGTACTGTCATAATCTTGCACTGGAGTTAAAAAAAAACAGAAGAACAATTTTATTTATTGCATTGCATGACTTATGTTTTCTTCATTCACCACTCTACGTATATAAGCAATGCAAAATGCATTTTATATTGCTTGCTTTTATCCACTTTAAATCCAAAGTACATTAACATTCATTAGAATATCATCTATCAAAAAATAAATTAAAGCAATTTATCTACGGCGCACAAGATGTATGCTGTCAACATCTTTCCGATTAGGTTGATCTTTGACTGTGCACAAATGCAACAAAGTACAGTATATCATTCTTTCTCTGAAGGCTATGAGCTGTTACCATGATACTATAAAACAATTAAGGCTAAGACTTTGAGAAGAAACTAATATATGCAAAATATTCTGCTGGATCAGTGATATCATGGAAAACAAGGGCCAATTTAAGAGATGCTGACAACATAACAGACATTTAATGAATAAATTAGCACAATGCAAGTTTATCTAAAAAAGGCTATTGTAGATAACATTTCCCAGCTCTTATTCATAACACTGCTATAAATTCAATTACTATCCAGTATTTACTGCAGCCTGCATCCCATGGAATTTTTATAGAGTCTTTTCCTTCAATCTATAAGTTAACCCTAGAAATCATCCAGGTTGAAGAAGCCATTACTATTTGTAAAATTACAATTTGTAAGAAGCAATCCCAACAACAATTAAGTAGTTAATCAGTTAGAATGTTCTAGGGTTAGAATATTCTTCAGAACATTTGTTTGCAGTAACAATTAAATAAGCATTATCTAACAATTAAACATTGAAATATTAAATCTTTCATACTCTTCTCTTGCGACCTGATGCCTCCCACCTGTACACCATGTTAACTTTCAGCATATTTGTATTCACTTCATGTCATTTAGAATTGTCTAGGGGTGGTACTGATGACTAGGTGATGTAGTCAATATACAAAAGCAGGCGACAGGTTTCATAGCATCACAGCAGATAAGGTTGGAAAAAGATGCAGGTCCATCAAGTCTAACCTCTTAAATTAACATTTTTTCCTATATGATAAAAGGCCCATCTTGAACAGGTGCAAGGTATCCGCCATAACAAATAACAAGCTCCTAGTGCAAAGAGTTCCATAGTCTCACTGCTCCTACAGTAAACTGGTACTAATTTAGAGACCACCCCCTTGTCCTGGCCACGGGCATAGGTATAAAAAAAATCATTGCAGAGATCCTTGTACTGCCCATTCAGGAATTTGTACATTCTGAGGAGGTCTCCCCTGAGATGTCTTTTGTATGCTGAATTCCCAAGTTTTGCAAGCTGTCATTGCATTATGGTCCCTTAATAAACTTTATTGTTCTCCTCTGCACCCCTTATAACTTCTAAACTTCAAATTTATCCTTTTTTATCCATGTGTGCCCAAAATGCACTGCATAACTTTACATTTATCTACATTAAACTGCATTTACCATTTCTCTTCCCTATCCTTTAGTGTCCATTAATCCTTTTGTAATGTTTTACTATCTGCATCTGTATTTATTCATTTAAAAATTTTACAATCATCTGCAATTATTGAAACTCTACTGGATAGAAATGGCCCCAGTACTGACCCCTGTGAAATCCCACTGGTAAATTTAACTCAATCTTAGAATGTCTCTTCATTATGCCAGTTGATAAACCAAAACAGATTTTTCCTTAGTCCCAAGTGTCACATTTTTTGTACCAATCTTTTATTTGGTACAGTGCTGTAAATGCCATGGAACAATCTAAATATACAACATTCACAGGCCCCCCAGGTTCAGTTGAAAAAATACTGCCACATGGCTGAGGTGTTTGCCAAGCTCTGTTCTTACATTAACTGTTATTTTTTTATTATAGAAGATGAGCAAAGTGATTTGTTTATTCATAGATATGATATAAACCTTTATTAAATTTCCAGCACTGAATTAAATCTTAATTTTTCTGCTATGCCTCGGAAGAGCCAATGTTGCTTCAATAGTCCTAGAAAGTGGCATATAACACCCTATAAAGCAAAGATAGTTTTATAAAAAAGTTCTATCCCCTTTTCGTCAATTTTATACAAAGTGTTTTTTTAGTGTTATGGTGGTGTTAGTG
The DNA here is from genome assembly GCA_019512145.1 of Engystomops pustulosus. Taxonomy (NCBI): domain Eukaryota; kingdom Metazoa; phylum Chordata; class Amphibia; order Anura; family Leptodactylidae; genus Engystomops; species Engystomops pustulosus. Next base: position 132,970,547 of record CM033644.1, read on the forward strand.
ATAAGGTTTGTTAAAAAATGTAATACTCAGAAAATCAATGAAATTAATGAAATGTTTTTATGTAACTTCAGTGCTTATAAGGACTAGAGGGGTTTATTTAATAATTACAGGAACAATAGGAGCAACATAAATTAGTACCAGTTTGATTTGAATCAAAATCAAACCTTTTGAAAAACTCAGTGAAGCTTCAGAAAATCAAATCTTGAATGACTTACTTATCTCTAAATAGAGGGGAAAATTGCTTCACTATGGGGCACATGTATCATAGTTTGGTCTCTCTGAGGTGAATTTTAGAGACATTTGGCGGCTAGATATTGCAATTTATGTATGATCCTGTCTTTTTACTTGTGATACATGTTCAGTTTTTCCTACCCTGGCAGGTGCAAATTTTGGCTTCTTTTTGAGACTTTTTGTTGCAAATGTCTCAAATCCACATGGACACAAACCATGTGAGGGGGTTATATGCAGGAGTGGACACAAGCCACGTGAGGGGGTTATATACAGGAGTGGACATTAATGTTAATTTGGGATGTAACGTGTTGCATTTTTAATACATTTTTAACCTATTACTACAGCTGAAGAGAGTGGATTACATTACTGTTAATATTTGAATTTACAAAATGCATAGTAAATGCAATGTTAACACATGCGTTAAAGTGGCGTTTATATTGCGTTTTGTAAAAGCAAATGTTAACAGTAATGAAATAAGGCAAATCACCTCTCCTCAGCTGTTGTAATTAGTTTCAAGATGCATTAAAAACGCAATGAAACCTCTACGTGTGACCTCACCCTTAGAAGTAACCAATTAAAAAAGAAAATGCAAAAATTTTTAAATGTTGACAAAAGAGGTTACTGTGCAAAATGTTAAACAGTTAGAGCATGTGAAATAATTCAAATTTACATGTTAAAATTGGGTCCATGAAAAAAACATCCTCTGCACCTGCCCTGGACCAGGTGCAGAATTGCACCAAAATTGGCGCAAAAATGTCATAATAACGGCAAAATGTTGCACGGAAAATCTGGAAAACTAAGATACATGAGGCACACTGCACAAGGTGCAGAACAAGGCGTACTTGAAAAAGAAGAGTTAAAAGTTGCAAAAATGGTGCAAAAACGGCAAAAGACGCTAAAATTAGACAATTTGGCTAGCTGAAACTATGATACATGTGCCCCTATGTCTATAAGAATTTTTTTTTTTTTTTACCTAGGCTTCTGTTTTAGATTTAGACAGCTGGACAAATCCATCCATACATTACTTCCTTGGTTATCTCCATACTTTCATGCACTCTCCTTTTGTGCCATGACTCAACATGGGAACTTCAAACATGTGGACGAGCTGTATTGTTTCTTTGTGTTTTTGTTTGTTTTTTCTAATGCAAAGTACAAAATGATGGTGGTAATAATCAGATCAGACATTAAAACTTAGCAAAATTTTGCATATGACATTCATTATTTTACTAGTGCTTGTTGAATGATATGAAGTGAGGACAGAACAAGACAGAAGCTGATTCTGCCTTTTCCCTTGACACCTCATCTTCACATCTGTTCAGGGACAGAAGAAAACTGGACTGAAGCTGAAATCTCAGTGTAAAATTTTAATGGAAGGGAATTACTGGCGATAGCGAGAAGGAAATATGTAAATGTGTTTCAAGAAGCTCAATAACATCATATTTGCATGTCTGTTCCAGGAAGACTCCCAAATCTCAAAAGGACACTGCTGTTTTCATGATTTTTTCATCTAACAGCACCGTGTTGGGAACTGGTTTGCCTAGGTGGAAGGCAACTCATGAAGATTTTCCTTTTAAGGATGCTTTCACAGCTGAATGGAAATGTATAGGTCATGAATGTTTGCTTGTCCTTATCTCACCAAATAAAATGTATTAACATGTTTCCTTCCCAGAATCCCACTTAGATTAAGCATGACCTCTAAGTCTCTGTAAGCCTGTATAGGTTGCCTGAAAAGGCAAAGTCTCCATAAAAGGTTTATTTTCTTCACTGACCTGTGTCTTTCATCAAACTAAACCAGTTCCTTACAGATGAGATGCAAAAACATTGAAACAGCACTGTCCACAGTTGGTAGTCTGTTCCTTTTGTTCTTTTTTCTTCTTCTTACAAGTCATGAATTGATCTTTAGAGAGCTGCCTTTTAAGTTTTTCACCTGGCAACCATAGAAAATGTATTTGCATATATCAAGTTAAAAAGGCAGAGATAAGGGACCAGGATACGATCATCACTTCAGATGTCTGTAGAGAATGGAGGGCAAGGAAGAAGAGCGTTATCAACACACACTAACTTCTTGTTCTTTCAAACTAAAGTATTCTATCTATCCACCATGCTAGATTTACGGTAATAATGTTGATACATTTTGTGTAACTACTTCAAGACTTTAATGTTTACATTTTTGCAATTACCTTCTGAGAGCCACACCTTTTTAAATTATGTGTTACCATAAGGATTGAGAATGAGCTGAGGATTTGTTTTTTGCAGCACCAGATTTTTTATTGTACATTTTTGGGTACATTACTTATTAATTTACTTTTTTTTACACTTTCTGATCTAGGCTAAAACAATTGCATTTCTACCACTAGTCTTTTAGTTGAATTCTTTCCCACATTTATTGCATATCATCAGTAATTTGCTATCTGTATTTTAGGGGTTGCATTACTGTTACTATTACATTACTATTCCAGCAATACCAAAAATGTATAGTATTTTTATGTTTTACTAATTTAGCAACTTTTTTTTACTTTTTGTGGCATGCACTTATATATTTTTGTAAATGAACTTTTGTCATATTTTTTTATAATTATATTTTGTCACTGTTTATTTTATTATTTTATGTTTTCTTAGGTTTCAATTGACACTATCTATAATCTACAGCTGTAACATTGGCACGGTGTACATCTTCTCTTTGCTCTGGCATTTGTGAGTATGAGGTAAAAACAATGCGCTTATTTCTGCAGTAGCTTTATAGTATTTGTGAATACAATGATTGATACTTCCCTGAAAATCAAAACTAGAAAAGCTGAAGAACAGAATTACAGGGAGACAGGTCTGTGTTAACTCCGGCTCCCTCAAAGAAATATTGCAGCTTTAGGAATGAGAGGATTACTGACATTCGTATGAGCTATCAGAACTCGACTGTTATCGTACTCTAGGAGGCCTAAATAAAGTAATAAAGTAAAAAAATAACAAATGTAAAAGTTTAAATCAACCTCTTTCCTTAGAACCCATATAAAAATAAACAGTTAAAATCGTCAACAAGGTATCTCCATGTCTCAAAACACCTGTTCTATTAAAATATAAAAACAGTTATTCCCGGCCGTGAACACCGTAACTGAAAATAGAGCCCAAATGTACAAATCGCCAGTTTATTCACCATAAATATTTAAAAACGTCAGTATATCCCGCAAAAAATTACATCGTACACAGCCAAATTTTGAAAAGGTAATTGGCCTCAGAATTTTTGTGTTCAAAAGATCAAAAAAAATGTTAAACATACTAAAGCATCCTAAAATCTATACAGCTACGGTATCCCTGTGATCTTACCACCCAAAGAATAAAGGTGAGGTATCATTTGAAAGCCAGAAAAACAGAGCAAGGAAATACCATAAATGCTGCCCATGCAATTTTTGTCAATTTCACTGCACTTGTTTTTTTTCCAGCTTTCAGGTACACAGCGTGAAATATTAAATAGCACTAAAAAGTACAGTTTGTCCCACAGATAACAAGCTCTCATATATCTCTGTAACCTAAGAATAAAAAAGTTATGGTTTTTAAGATGAGGGAATTAAAAAAGGGTTAAAAAGGTTCCTCATAAATTTACATAAACAGGAGATTAACTTCTGTCTCAAAATGTCCAATCTATCAAAATATAAAAATGATTTTTCTCCACCATGTATGCCGTAAGGGGAAAAAATTGTCCAGATGTCCAAATTGCCACTTTATTTTGTTTCAATCATTTTTATTGGATTTTGTCAGAGAAACACAATTAAACATTACTACAACGTGTTACAAGCTTTAATGTGCTTGTAAGCATTAAATGACACCAAGTGACACCAAATATAATGTTACAAAATGCTTGCTTTTCGCATAACAATTTTATGCTATTACATGACCCATCTGAATCATCTGTTGGTAAACAGTAGCTCACCCATACAGTATTCTAAAGTTATCCAAGCTTCTGTGGTAGCAATAGTTTGTTTTTTCAATTACTAAGCCCAGAGCATGCATGACATTTTACAACATTTCTCACAACAGTCATATACCACAATTTATTAAACAAGACAAGAGATTGTTCAATCATAGGAAGAGAGTAAAAGATAAATGGGAAAAAGTAAAGCTCCAGACTGTAATGCTGGCATCGGGTTCCGTCCTTCATCAGGTTCCCCTTTGTAGGCTTAGCTTCAGCCGCCATGTCCGTCAGGGTGTTTCCCAGTTAGGCTGTCCGAGCCTATCAGCATGCACCTCCTGTCATATAGTCAAGCATGCCCAATTATCAGCACCTGAACAAGGTTGTTAGTTAGGTCTAACTTGCTGCATGGTATCTGAATCTGTTTGTTTTCCCACGTGTGACCCTGGCTCGTCCTCTGACTTTTCTGCGTTTTTGCTCCATGTCCCCTGGTATCTGACCCAGGCTTGTATTATGCACCTGTGCTGCCTTCCACGGCTCTTGGCTTGGTTACATTTTTGCTTGTACACTACCTGCTTTGACTCAGACTGACTTTGACTACCCGCTCTGCCTCTGCTATCCACACTGGGACCACCACAAGAGGTAGCGGCCTTTGATTTCTATGCAGCAAAGTCCAGATTCCTGAATAGGGGTAAAAGGGTAAATACCAGAAAGGTCCTGTGATAACGCCCTTAGTGTGTGGCCCAAACCAGTTAGATAGCACAATAGGTTCACAACCTACACAGATGCAATATCTGCTAGTGTAATACATGTTTTCACGGAAGGATGTATAGATCATTGGGGCTAAATGTGAGGGATTGGTTGATTTTTAAGCAATCTGTAAGCCAAAAACATTTCATAATTGTATACAGTATTTATTTATTTCACGTATTTCATTAAGGTAGGAGATCCCCTTGATTTCCAGTGGCGTATAATAATGACCCTAGCAATGGTGAATAGCTTACATAAGAGAACTCTATTTAAAAAAGAATATTCTTGAAACTCTAAGTGGAGTAAAGCTTGTTTCGATATTTGCTCTTTCACCTTTTACACTGACTTCCAAAACTTCAGAATTTTTCGGACATCCCCAAAGAATATGAAGTAACATACCCTTGGATGCAAAAAGCTTAAGGAAAATTTCCACTTGAGCAATACATCTGATACTCTTATTGTATACTTTTATTGTATTGAGCCATTCATTCTCCTCATAGGTACATTTCAATATACCCTCCCCCTTCTGAAATGGATGTGATTTATAGAATGACGCACAGTTAGAGATAAAGCAATAGAAAGGTTTGAGACAATTTATGCCCAAGGATAGTAGCTTAGATAGTTTGGAGTCAAAGCACACCTCCCTTTGCTTAATTGAGTCTACCAAGTGTTTCCCTCTAAGATAGAGAAAAATATCTTTCTTTGGAAGTTTGAATCTCCTATGTAAGTCAGGAAACTGCATCATTTTTTGTTTTGTTGAGAGTTAGGAAAGCAAGAATATGCACCTTTTCCACCATGGTTTCATTGAGTTTTTACCAAGTCCTCTTATAACAAGTCTACAGGTAGATTTTAAACTTCACTGGATACTCCCTTCCATGCAGCTCTCCCCAACATGTATAAATAGCCCTAGTTAAGGAGGAAATTTGATTTACAGTTGCAATACACCAAGTGCATGCCATAAGCTGTCTTTTAACTGTAGAGTTACCTGAGAGTGCTTATTCTGCTTGAACCCAGGGCATATCTGACTCATTCTTCCACCAGTTCAAGTCTCTGGATAAGATCAAAGTCTGGTAATACACTTCTAATGTCCAGAATATGTAAACCTCTGCATAACTTGCGTTTAACTAAGACCAAAGTGACTTTCCCAGGCCTATGTCCCCACAACATGGATTGTCCATCTACAAAAAAGTAGGAAGTGTGTGAAGTAAGTATAACAGTCTTGGAAGTAGCAACATCCTAAATGCTGCTACTCTGTCTATCCAAGAAATCTCAGCTTTTTGGATTTGAAGTGCATTAGATAGCAGCTGGGACAAGAAAGAGACATAGTTCTGTTTAAACAAATGCTGGACTGATTTTGTGATTTGTAGGCCTAAATATTTAATGTAATCCCACTAATTTCAACATTGAGAGGAAGTGTTGTTCAATTTGTAACTTGAGATTCTACTGAAGGAGTAGATAAGGGACATAATCATTTCTACTGAAGACTTCAGAAGAGTTTGCCATAGACACTATAATATTGTCCGCATATAAAGATACATGATGAGATTTACTTCCTATTTCTATACCTAATATATACGGGGTAGACCTTAGCTGTACCACCAGAGGCTCAAGGAAAAGAATGAAGATCAGAGGTGGCAATGGGCACACCTGATGGGTGCCTTTGGTTAAACCTCCCATAGTCTATCACCTCTAAATCCAATAGGTTCTAGAGCAAAGAAGGCACACAACCAATGAATGTGGTCGAACAACTTCTCATCGTCCAAAGCTAATAGAAGGGATGGGATTCCCCTTGACTCTTTATCGTGCAATATTTTCACAATATGTTGTCTTTGCCCTGTCTTCACTTTATGAACCCCGTCTGACCAAGAGTAATTAAATCAGGTAAGTTAGTCATAAACAGCTTTGCTTGGATCTTAGAATAAATTTTTGTGTTTACATTTAGTAGCAGAAGTTTTGGGAAACATCTGGTGTTTTCCCAGGGTTGGGAAGGGTAATAATTAAAGCTTGCTGATTTTCTGCTGGAAGTGAGTCTGTAGTAAGAGATAAGGGAAAAACTTCTGGCATAAGTTTAAAGAGGATATAGGAAAAGACTGTGTAATATTCCTGAGAATAATACCAAGCTTTTGTATTTTTGTGGTTGTTTCTCATAGACATGAAGTAATAAAGAACATAATTGGTCGCTCTTTGACCTAATACCCTAAGTCTAGCCTAATGCTTTCTATCTTTGTTTCTTGATTCTTTTAAGTAATATGTCCTAGTTTAATGAAAATTTTATGGGCATTCCCAAGATTAGTAGTAGATTTGTTCTTAGGGGGATTACAATCGAAGAATTTTTGTAGTTCCATCTTAAGGGTTTTCTTATGCTTGGGGTTATTCAGCAACCAGGGACTGCAGCTCCATTAATAGGTTATGGGGTATGAAGGGGTCTTATCTGAGAGGCATGGTGATGGCTGCACAGTCTGACGACCACATAATTGTTTCTATGGTGGAGTTAGTAGTGCTAACAAGGGGTTCTCGTTCTATCAAAAACATAGGGATATGCAAAGAGGAATTGGGGACTGGGGAATAAAACATAAAATCATGCACTGTGCTATGATGAGCCCTCCACACATCATAAATATTATTTTCCTGCTGCAACTCACCAAGGCCTTTAGCTTGAATAGGCTTAGTGGGTGAGCAATCCATCTAAGGCAGGGGTCAGGAACCTTTTTGGCTGAGAGAGCCATGAAGGCCACATATTTTAAAATGTTATTTCGTAAGAGCCGTACCACATGCACATGCCCCTAGTAGATAGGTAGTCCCAGTGTCACGGGTGCCCCTGCGATCTAGATTTCGGATTGCCCGTGTCCCTCTTCGTGGCGGCGCCCCTTTCCGAGCTCATTCAAATCAACACTGTCCCGGCTGGACAGTGTGCACGCCGACACTTGCGGAATTAAAGGGCCAGTGCGCCGCTGATTGGTGCTGCCCACTTCCCAGATTCCTATAAAGACCGTCGAGTCCCAGCATTCACAGTGCTTCTTAGTGCTTCATGCCTATGAGGAAGCTTTCCACAGTGTTTTGCTCCTTCGCTGCCAGCCCTGACCTCTTGCTTCATCTCCGATCTCGCATGATTGCCGCCTGCCTTAACCGTCTGCCTGTTCCTGACCACGAGACAGCCTAGGGATCCTGTACCTCGATCTTGGAAGCACCGTGGACAAGTCGCACCTGTGGAATGACCTGGTTGTACCACGCTGTAGCAAGACCAAAAATCCAAGGTCCAGCCACGCTCCAAACACTTGAAAAACTTTGTTCTTAGCTGTGCTATGATTAAGGACAGTACATCTGTCTGAAACGCGTAAGCTGTGATGTGTCTGTTATAAGTGGATTCCCTGTACTGCTATTCAATGCCTTAATAAAGAACAAGGTTTTTCAAGTGTTTGGAGCGTGGCTGGACCTTGGATTCTTGGTGCTACGAGTATACGTATACCCCAGCAGAGGGGTGGCCCGTGCCTCACTCAACACTTAAGGAGCAAGGTGAGCTGGTTTCTCCAATTTTTTATGTAGCAAGACCAACCTGCTTTGCGGCGGGCACTGGTGAAGACCGGATGCCACTTAGATTCCAGTCCCAGGTGACTATTTACATCATTGTCCGTGGCGGTCCAGGGGGTTCACTACTCCAAATCCTGACACCCCCCCACATGCCTCCCAGTAGATAGGTAGCTACAGCACATACTCCCAGTAAATGGGAAGCCACAGCACATGCCCCCAAGTAAATAGGTAGCCACAGCACATGCTTCCCAGGAGATAGGTAGTCACAGCACATGCCTGCCAGTATATAGGTAGCCCCGGCACATACCCCCAGTAGATAGGTAGCCACAGCACATACTCCCAGTGGCTAGGTAGTCACAGCAAAATAAAAAAGAGTATTCACTTACCAGCGCTCCCTTCAGCCAGCTCCTCATCGCTCCCACGCTCTTCTCTTTGACCCAGGCTTAGACAATGGAGGCGATGGCACCTGGGTTGTACAAAGGATGTAGGCAGCGGTCACGTCGCTGCCTGTGTCCAGTGATCAGACAAAGAGACACACAGCAGCCATCACTATTTATTAAAGATCTGTCTGAGAGCTAGATGCAGCCAACAAAAGAGCCATATCTGGCTCCCGAGCCATAGGTTCCCTACCCCTGATCTAAGGGATCACTGGTTGCACTTAAATCCCCTCCTTCTATCCCCATTTTTGTATTCATTAGCATTGCATAACACCCTTTGTATGTATGCATGTATCTCACCACTGACTACATACAATTCCTAGATTGCTATCAAATTCCTAATGGATATTATTACACCCCTGTATATATTATATATATATATATATATATATATATATGGAAAAGCTTGGTTCCTAATCCTGTGAGTATCCTGTGACTCTTAAACAAATAATATGATGCCGGAAAGGGAGCGAAGTTCAGCCTATAGTCTGTTTCTAAGTACTCTTGTGACCACAAGGAAAACAAAGAACACTCTAGTGCAGATCTTCCACAGGTTGCATCAATTTCCATATATACCCTTCAAAAGGCTAATTGAGACTCCTGTGAGACAAGAACATAATAACAAGGAAATGTCTGACATACATAATCAATACCATATAGAGCAGTGTAAGTCCAGACTGCACTGGTGTCACGGGAAACCAAATTTGGTCAGGAAGAGAAAAAAGTACAAGTAACTCAATGAGTTCCAATTAAATGGTCCAGGACCACTGAAGAAGAAAGGTCATACCTGTGATAAACACCCCACTGTAAAAGAAACTGAAGATTACTTGTTTCTTCTGTGTGAAACCACCTGCCACTCCTCTTGGGGCTGTGAAGCTGTGGAGGAGTACTCCAGTTCTGGTAAATGCAGTATATGCCCCACGCTTGTAAGAGCTTGTAGCCTTCCTGTTGAGACTTTATAATGTTCATTTTTCCATTCCAGTTAACCAGCAAAAAAACAGGAAACCTACACTTGTATGGGAGTTGATTATCTCTCAGAACCACCACAATAGAGGAGAGTTGCTGCAGGGCATTCAAGGGAGAAGCAGATAAGTCAATATACAAAGCCACATTTTGAAATGGATATGGTAGTTACTGATCTTTCCGGGCCGCCTCCATCAACTTTTCTTTTACAGTATAAAAGTGGATTCTAGTGAGCCTGTGGGCCCTGAAAATCTCTAAATCTTGCTGAGAGCAATTTGGGATTAAAGTTCACATTAGGTCTTGCAAATACTTTGTAAGCATTAGCTCTGGCATGCCCCAGAATGTTGTACTGCCTCCAATATGTGGTGAACATCAATATGATCGTTATAAGATGACACCATTTCACCCATTTACTTTTCTAGGCGGTTAACTGTAGTGCCTTGCTGTGCCCGCTTGGCCGATATGGGCTTTAGTAGTGAGTTAATATCCATATGGAATGAGCGCCTCAAAGATCCCAACATTTGTTTCATTTTTCAATTTTGTCATCACCTTATCAGTGGCGGGAACCCACATCAGCTCATCATGACATTCCTCAGTTACATTGTGTAACAACTCTGTGCTGCATACTCCCTGGTCTCATTCATTGCCATAGCTTAGCAGGGCACTGAAACAGTGACAGGGGATGTTGGAGAGTCACATGGCAGAAATACCCACAATCTCCACTAACAGATGTAGCTCCCCTTGACTCAATTCTCTCCTCAGAGTTTGTGGCGCTGAGATGAGGTGAAGCCTAAGCAGATATCAAGTGCTGAGGAGGTGGGTTGGTCCTTCTTGCTTTTAGGGCTGTCTGGTTGAATGCAGCAGGGTTCCCAGGCTGAGCTTTCTCCTGACCTGTCCATTCAGCATGGCTTTCAAGCTTCCAACACTTTTTTTTGTAGTTTTGCCTCACACGCATTCATTTTTATCCATGTATTCATGCACGGCTAAAGCCAAATAAAAAGGACTCGTTTGCACCAATTCCGATGTGGTTCTTATGAGTGCCGCTGATCGTGAATTTGCTCTACACATAAAAATGAAGGTGTCCAAATTGTAAAAATATAAATTTTATCCTATCAAGCAAAGAATGACTCTTTAACCATCTCTGTATACCAAAGTATGAAAAAGTGTTAAAATATGGCAACACAATGGGGCAGATTTATCAAGCAGTCTGAAAGTCAGAATATTTCCAATTGCCCATGGCAACCAATCACAGCTCCCCTTTAAAATATTCATGAGCACTGGTGAAATGAAAGCTGAGCTGTGATTGGTTGCCATGGGCAACTGGAAATATTCGGACTTTCAGACTGCTTGATAAATCTGCCCCAATGTTTTTGAACGTAGAGTATACATACATAATGAACTATATACATTGTAAAGGGGAGGTGTCATATGGACCCCACCAGAAAAGCTGTGGGAAAAAAAGCCCATCAGAAAATATTGCAACAGCATTTTCTTAATACCACAATTGATATTTTTTCAAGCTTCCCTGTACATGGCACAGAATATTTAATGGTGCCATTAAAAAGTACAATTTGTTCTGTAGATAACAAGTCCTCATATAGCTATGTACACAGAAAATCAAAAACATATGGCTTGTAGAACGAGGGGATTAAAAAGCCAAACTCAAAAACAAAAAAACATCTGGGGTTGAAGAGGTTAAATAAAGATGTATAGCAATGATGTTTTACTGTTGTATTTTTAAATAAAGAATGTAAACTGTAATACACCAGCACCAATCTCATGCTGCTCACAAATATCACCTTGTGTTTTGGCACTTAAACATAGTTATTACCTACACAACCATAAAACAGGTGCTCTTGGGCCATTATCCCTGTTTAAAAATGCAGCTTTAGTGGTTTTATTAAATTGGCACTTATAGCTTTTTATATAAATACTGTGTTGGTAATTACTTTAGTTGGAGCCTCTTGATTACATATCCAATGGAAATCCGTAAAATTGAGAACTAGCAACATAAAATAGTAATAGTGAAGTTCTAAATTTTATCATTTCACATTTAACCACTTTTCCCCTGTTTTGTCTAGAAACAGTCAGACAAGAAGATAAAGACTATTACAATACAAACGATAATAGTGACAGATAGTTGATGGGAGCACAGTTGTCTCCTTGGAATCATATTTAGAGTTATTAGAGTTCTGGCTTTTGTATGTAAGAACAATGGTACTTAACAGGGCTACCATTGCTCCTTATTTCACCTAAAATCCAGAGCATATTTAGCAAATACCCTATAGAAGGTTCAGCATCTGCAGAATCATAGGCAACTCTATAGAGTTGTCTTTTCTGTTCCTTGTCTATCTGTCATTTTGAATAAAATGTCATTCTTATTTTCATTTAATTTATATGAGCTTTATGATGTGTCTATGGTATGACTGTGTCTCCTGGTGAACCACTTTTCTTATTTTTACATCATTTCTTCTATATGAGATGTCCATCATTGAACTAGATGACCATCAGAATCATGTTAAAACTGAGTCCAGGCCTGTCTAAACACTACACTGTGCTCTAGTGTTCAGTCAGCTTTTGATAACAGAGTCTTTGTAAGTTGGATATTTCCTCCAGAGAAATCTGGTTCCCTGCACAAGAAAACTACCTTAGATTCATTTCCTTTGGGATGCACTCCACTTAAAGTGCTAAAATTTATTACACAATGGAAGGAGACAAAATCAGACAGCTTTGTCCATTGTGTGGTGGTTGTGTCAATCTCTGCTCCTTTTTAAGTAGATTTCTAAATTCCTGCAGTCAGCCCTAAACCCCTGATGACGCCAGTATCGCCGAAACATGTCTGTAGGGTCTGGTTGAGCATGCTTTAATTGGCAGTGGACAGTGCACAGAAAAATGTTAAAATTTGATGTTACATATAGGCTAACTCATATCTGATAGCTTTGTAGAAAGAAAAATGGAGAGGTCTTCCACCTTTAATAGATAGATAGTCCCACATGTAGAAATATCTCACATATTGGTATAGGAATCGTGAGCTTCTCCCTTACACAATATGGCGTCATAGGTATCAATGTCTCTAGCGTGCGGACGCGAACATTGTAACGATCATGTGATATCCCTTATACCCAGAGTCCCATACATGGAGCTTAGCCAGGCGTCCTTGTACATGCGCAGTAGATTACACAGCATGCGAGGCATACACAGCGAGCTCCAGCTGATCCTATGGTGAGCGCTTGTTCTGTATATTTAACTTACATACACTTTTGCACTTTACACTGATTTATGTATATAAATATAAGCACTTTATTGTATTCATGAACTGTATATATGAGATGGAAATATGAATTATTAATGTACCAGTATCCTATGTATTTTTGAGATGATGTCACTTCCTTTGTATTGAATATAAAATGTTTCACATTTGTTTGTACACCTTGCTTGAGGAAGGCTCCAGGCCACGGCAGCCGAAACGTAGCTGTTTGGCACGTGTTGGAATAAAAGAGTACCTTTTTTTCTCATATTTTTCGGAGTGCTGCCATTACCCTATATAATCCTGTTACGGACTGGGCTTATATTAAAGGAGAAGTGGTAGCAGCTTAATTGGGTTGATAAGTTTCTGTTTCACTAAGGCTAGTGAAAGGGGTCTTATAGCCATTCAGGGATGAGATTTATTGTCGTAGCATATCCGGTAGTTGTGTGGACAATTTTAAATCACTTGCTGCGTCTCTCAGAACCTGTGTGTTTTGGGAGTGTCTGTAAAAGGTTAATTAAGTGACCTTGCTAGAATCTAGGACATGGGCACCAGGATCAGACAAGAGCAGACTTTTGATGGAACTATGAAAGGCAAGGTACAGGGAGTAATCAGAAACAGAAGCCAGGAGCATCCCAGGGTCAGAATCAAAGAATACAGGATACAGTGTCCAGTAGTAAACCAATGTTAGCATATGTTTATAAATGGTGCATTATCAAGAAATTGATCAAAGTCAGAAAAAAAGGTTTTCAGGAGTAGCTTCCAGGATTAAATATGAGCAAAAGCACAGCACAGAATGGAAATCCAAAGCTTAAAATAATAACAAGGTACAGTTAGTTTTTTTCTCAAAAGGAACAATTCAAGAACAAAAAAAGTAGAAAAGGATCAAAAATAGAGCTATTAAACTTATTAGCTATTAGACTGATTAGACTTATTCCCTTAATTCTCTTCAATGTAAGGCGAGTTTCTGCATAGCAGGATTTAGCAGAAATTTCAAGTGAAATTTATTTTAGGGAGGGTGGATAACAAGATATTTGATATCTTTAAATATTTGAAAGACACAGCACTAAGCACTTATTTAACTTCTTTATCTTTGAACCCCCTATTTAATTTCTACAGGATTGTTTTTAGTTTCCTCTTAAAAAAATTGTTTGATTCTTCTTCTTAAGTTTTATTTTGTTTTTGTCAACCTAAACTTTTGGTTTTAAAAAGAAGCATCAAGCAACATCTTTAATCTCATAAGAAGATTTACAAATAAAAAAAGAGATACACTCTATCAAATATATTCTTTTGAAATCCATGAACTAAGCAATGTTTAAGGAAAATATTTTGAAGCATTTCCTATGTTATTAAAGGAAATATGAATGGTATTTAATAAAAGCTCACCTTCACCCAATCTGCCCATAGTGAGTGTAGTTAATTAATTTGGTAATTAATATAAATCATTTCAAATCACTTTTAACTTAACACCTATAAACATATACACTCACCTGCCACTTTATTAGGTACACCTGTCCAACTGCTCGTTAACACTTAATTTCTAATCAGCCAATCACATGGCGGCAACTCAGTGCATTTAGGCATGTAGACATGGTCAAGATAATCTCCTGCAGTTCAAACCGAACATCAGTGTGGGGGAAGAAAGGTGATTTGAGTGCCTTTGAACATGGCATGGTTGATGGTGCCAGAAGGGCTGGTCTGAGTATTTCAGAAACTGCTGATCTACTGGGATTTTCACGCACAACCATCTCTAGGGTTTACAGAGAATGTTCCGAAAAAGAAAAAACATCCAGTGAGCGGCAGTTCTGTGGGAGGAAATGCCTTGTTGATGCCAGAGGTCAGTGGAGAATGGGCAGACTGGTTCGAGATGATAGAAAGGCAACAGTGACTCAAATCGCCACCCGTTACAACCAAGGTAGGCAGAAGAGCATGGAATAGAAATGAAAGTTCAGCTCACCATCCAGCCCTGTAAGTGACCCAGGCAGAAGAGCATCTCTGAACGCACGGTACATAGAACTTTGAGGCAGATGGGCTACAGCAGCAGAAGACCACACCGGGTGACACTCTTTTCAGCTAAGAACAGTAAACTGAGGCTACAATTTGCACAAGCTCATCGAAATTTGGACAGTTAGAAGATTGGAAAAACGTGCCTGGTCTGATGAGTCTCGATTTTGCTGCGACATTCGGATGGTAGGGTCAGAATTTGGCGTCAACAACATGAAGCATGGATCCATCCTGCCTTGTATCAACGGTTCAGGCGGTGGTGGTGGTGTCATGGTGTGGGGAATATTTCTTGGCACTTTTTGGGTCCCTTGGTACCAATTGAGCATCGTTGCAACGCCACAGCCTACCTGAGTATGTTGCTGACCATGGTCATCCCTTTATGACACAATGTCACCAACATCTGATGGCTATTTCAGCAGGATAATGCGCCATGTCATAAAGCTGGAATCATCTCAGACTGGTTTCTTGAACATGACAATGAGTTCACTGTACTCAAATGGCCTCCACAGTTATCAGATCTCAATCCAATAGAGCATCTTTGGGATGTGGTGGAACGGGAGATTCGCATCATGGATGTGCAGCCGACAAATCTGCGGCAAGTGTGATGCCATCATGTCAATATGGACCAAAATCTCTGAGGATGCTTCCAGCACCTTGTTGAATCTATGCCACGAAGAATTGAGGCAGTTCTGAAGGCAAAAGGGGGTCCAACCCGTTACTAGCATGGTGTACCTAATAAAGTGGCCGGTGAGTGTAGAAGTACTGTATATAAATAAAATGTTACAAATATAGACCTAAAGAAATTGAATGATATGCAAAATTTCTCTTAAAAAAAGGAAAAGTCACTGTTTGTATTCTCCATTTATCCTCATATACAATTTTTCTTAAGAACAAATGGAGTGTTTCATTATTCATTATTGAATAGAGTAAACACAAGAAAATGATTTAAGATGTTTACCATGTAACAGGATGCTTCTCTTCTTTCAAGAAAATTCTCTATTTTGAGACATATCTAACCTAATAAGATCAGTGTTCTCTTGATGCTCCATAAGCCCCCATGCCAAGTTGATGGAGGCCTTGTTAGTTTGATGCCTGCCAGTCTTTAAAATAATATTGTCATATTATAGACAATTGTTTATCATCTATATAAACACAATGGGGGAATCTATCACCATGTTGTCTGGTTCCTTGTAATACTTTTTGAGCTGTGTTGTATATGTTGAGACTTTTTTGTTGCATCTGCTAAGTTGAGACTTTACAGTCTCAACTGAGATTTAAAAAAAGTATTAACTGAGACAAAAAAGTCTGAACTGCCTTAAAAACTAGTACCCAAATAAGGTGGTGATAAATTTCCTCCACTGCGATGGGAAATACCCTTTTAAATAGTGTAGAACTATTTAAAATTGTATACTAAGTCAAGTTGCAGAATTAGGCCCGTTCCACACTTGCGAGTGAACACGCATCACACTCGCAGTGTTTATTGCCTGCATCTCCCGACCCGAACACTGTAAACTGGAACTGAACTCAGCATGTCATTACAGTACCGGTTTGCAGTATTTGGGCCGGGAGATGCAGGCAGCACTCGCTGCGAGTGTGATGCAAATTCATCGCGTCAAACTTGCAAGTGTGGAACGGGCCTTAGGGAATACTTACCAGATTGATACAAGTATGACATCTAAAAGGTAAAGCTTTAATGTTTAAAAAAAAATAGTATCATAATAAAATTTCAATAAATATTGAAACAGGAGAACATACAAACAGGAATGAAGATATCCCTAAGGTAAAAAAAACTGTTGTAGTACATGTGGTCAAAAAGTGGCTTTCTAATAGTAATGAGCAAACCTGAACCGCACAATTCTGGTCCGTACCTAATTTGGCAGGTTCAGTACCCAATTACCCCATTTGCTGTGGTTTTGGCTGGACTTGTGAATCTGCTGTATCAGAGCAGGGTCACATATCCAGAAACCATAACACACAAGTGACTGCTAGGAAGAGATTGCTGTGTGGCATAGGGTCAGTAAGACAGGCAGGGACTTTGGAAAACACAGCATTTTTTTGTTCACTGCACATATGTGTATAAAGGAGGATCCTGTTATTTGAGACAGGTGGAAATATGAAATAATTGCCCTTATTAAGACACTCTGAAGAACTGCATTAGATTACCCAAAGACTGCTATAGTGTAGGGATATTCTTACTGATTATAGAGAATTTTACAGCAATACAGGCAGTCCCCGGGTTACGTACAAGATAACCCAAGTCAAAATTTTTTTGGTCTCTCTGACAATTGGATTTTAAAAATGTTGGATTCTCATAAGACCCAGGATTGACAATAAAGCTTCATTACAGACACCTGTGATAACTGTTCTAGCTGTTTATTGTAGCCTAGGACTAAATAAAGTACAGTAAATTACCAAAATGCAGAGGTCCGTTTGTAACTAGGGGTCAGGTAAGTCAGGTGTTCTGACCAGGCAGCATTAGCATTTACTGTATTATCTAAAAAGGTCCTGACCTTTATAGCTATCCTGGTCAGTGAATAGCGCCAGCTAATTTGTGGATCATTAGTGTGCTTAACATAGTGAATAGCATGCATCAATAAGTGGATAATAAAAGTGCTCATCATGGTGACAAGCACACATTAATAGTTGGCTAAAAAAAAGTGCTCATCATAGTGAATAGTGTGCATTAACCCCTTCAGGACATAGCCATTTTGTAGCTTAAGGCTCAGCCCCATTTTTTGTATTTTCACATGTGTCGCTTTATATGGTTAGAACTTTTGAACACTGTTACTTATCAAAGTGGTTAAGAGACTGTTTTTTCCTCACATGTTGTAGTTTATTTTAGTGGTAAATGTTGACTGATAAGTTTTGCGTATGTTTTTTTATAAAAAGCATAAAAAATGATTCATTTTTTTAAAAATTTGCCATTTTCAAAATTCGAAATCATTGCGTTTTTCAGGCAGATAGTTTTACCTCCTAAACAAGTTTCTGAATAACATTTCCCATATGCCTGCTCTACATTTTCAGAATTTTTGAAATGTCTGGATAATTTAATTTGACGTCAAGCTGCTTACAAATCAAATATTGGATTTCCATATTTTTAGAATTGATTACTGTTTTTAATGAAATATTAAATATATAACATTAAAAAACCTCTATATATCAATCCATTTTCAACTCTGCACCCCTCAAACTATCAGAAAGAGCTTTTACGAAGATTGTTAACCCCTTGAAATCTTCATAGTAATTAAATTAAAATGGAAGTATAATTTAGAATGGCCAAATTTTGTTGGTTATATGTTCGTTTAGCTCTAAAATGTTCACATTTCCAAAAGATAAAAAGAGAAAGCCCATCTTAAAATTTGTTATGTAATTCTTCCCGACTATAGAGACACCCCACATACTTGTTTCATGGGAATGTCCTTTCATGGGAGTTTCTTGAAGCCACCAGGATTTTAGTTTCCTTTTGTAGCTTATAACATTTTAAATTTATCATTATTGTGGCCATATGATGTCATTTTTGGAGGGGGTTAGGTACCCCCTATTGTTAAAAATGTATTACCTTTTTTGAGGGCAGGAGTAGAAAAGCATCAGTTCTGTAGTGGATTTTTTACTTTTTTTTGTTGCAGTTGACATCTAGTGTATTCCAATGTATTTGAGATCAGAGCTGAGTCAAGGATGCAGAGCGTTAATGGGTTAATAAATGATGTTCTCATTATAGTCATAATTGTGCTTTAATATGTGGATCACATATGTGCTTATCGTAGTAACTAACATACATTAATATATGGATAATAAAAGTGCTCATCATGGTCATCATCGCATGTTAATATGTGGATCATAGAAGTGCTCATCATAGTGATTAGTGCATATTAATAAATGGCTCATAGAAGTACTTATCATGGTAATTAGTTTGCATTAATACATGGATAATAAATGTGCACCGATAATGCCATTGAACACCCAGAGCACCTTTGACCACAATGAGAGGAAGGGTTTGTGGTTTTTCCATTGCTTCTTTTACCAGTCTGAGAATGACTAACTGGGTCTGAAGACCCTGAGCACCTTTAACTGCAGTGAGAGGTAGAATTAGTGGCTTCCTAATTCTTCTATGTAAACAACTTTGTCTGCTTTGTCTGTTCTATTTCCCTGTCCCATCGTTGGCAGGCCAACTGCCCTGTTACTCCTCCAATTTTTAAGCCTTCTAGCCCTTACAAGCATTATTTAACAGCCATTTTCTGTGTTAAAATGTGGGTCCCCATTGATTTCAATGGGGTTTGAAGTCCAAGTCTTGAACCAAATATTGTTGCAGTATTCGGACAAATCCATCTTGTCATGGGAACCACTGTGATCCATGTCGCAGATTGCGGGTGCACCCATGCCCCTCTCCGCAGCACTGGCCTTGCTTCCCCAGACTTACCTCTCCACATTCCTGCTCCCGTCTGGTCTAGGTCCCGTGCACGTCCCTGCTCCCTAGGGTGCGTGCGCAGCGGTACCCATCATTCCCCGAAGGATCTTCAAGCCATTCCTGTGAAGAGAAAGCCCTCCAGCGTATCCTGTGTCTCCAGCGTCTCCTATGTCTCCAGCGTATCCTGTGCCTCCAGCGTCTCCTTCGTTCCAGTTCCTCCTTCTGTTTTCCCATTATCCTGCTCCTGCGTTCCTGTCCCATGTGCCAGTCCATTCCTGTTCCGTGTCCTAGCTCCTGTGTTCCTGACGTGACTCCTAGTGTTTCTTCCTGCGCTGAATTTTGACTAACCCACTTATAACTACCTACTAACATACCACTCTTATAAGAAAAACACCCAATAGTAAACAGCTAAGTGGTCGTGTAACAACATAGCAAAAGACTAAAGGCACAGCAGATAGAGGAGCACAATACAAACTGGGGGGCTATGGGGATCGGCTCCCCTGGTCTGCATATATGGCGCTCCTCTATCTTGCTATGCTATGTTGTTACATAACTTAGTATACCTAACTGTTTATTATTGGTTGTTTTTTTAAAGGAATGATCGTAGGTCATTTTGTGATCACATGCATAAAGTAATACTACTGTCTGCCTTTTGACCTTAGGAGATGCCTTTAGTCCTGTATGTACTGTATGTTCTCCTGTTTTAAAACTTTTTTTTATAATTTCTTAATAATAAAGCTGTATCTTTTAGATGTCATACTTGTGTCTATTTGGTCATTCTTCCATGATTCTGTAATTTGAATGGTTGATCATTTAGCCACTGTAAAAAGCTAAGCAGTAGTGTTGAAAGAACCTGAACTGCAAAATTCGAGTTCATACTGGCCGGCACCAATTGACACCAGCAACTTTGATGCCAAAGTGAACTGCGTCAGAATGTCACTCCTCAATTACATTATAGGGTGACTTTACTGGCAGCATTTAAACACAAAACACTTTTGATTGTTGCCAGCACCGATGGCAGAGTGAGTCTGGCCCAACTCACACAAAATGTTTATGGGACTGCCCATCAGCACTAAGTAGAACAGAGAGTAGCCCAACAGGCACTGCTATCAGGGTTATGAGCTATGTTGTCTTTCCCGCCAATGTATTTTTTCACATATTATACAAACAGTGACAATAAATATGCATGTATTCTCTATTACTGATGTACTAACACAGAGACTGTGTAACTAAGAATGCAAGAAGGCTCCACATGTAGGTAAAAATTCTATTGTTTTGCAATTTTTTTTTCTAATTCCCCCTTTTTCCAACAGTTTATAGTGGATTAGATTGTAAATGAGCAACTAGACATTTTTGTGAAAAAATGCCTTTTAGAGGAAAAATCATTAAATAGAATTTAGTTTGATTAAATTGCTAAGAAATTTGTCTTAGTCCACAATGGTTAACTTAAGTGTTCTGAAATGTCATCTCACGCAATAGAAAACATAAACATTAAAAACGCATTTGAGTGTTTTGTGTAAACAATGATTATACACTTTTTATGCTGTTATTGAATATTGTTTCAGAAACTTGGAAAAATAGACTATTGATGGTAAAAAAAACCATTAAAAAGTAATTTGAATTTTGCTTCTACTAAAATTATTTAAAACAAACAGCAACTTATTGCATTTATTTTAAATTACAACATTATGAGAATGTACAAAATGTCCACCATGAATATGAAATAAATACTTGATTTGTTTCCTCTCTGCAGAAAACATATAGAGAAAGTGTTCCGGTAAGGATAAATTTCCTTGGAGTTGTCTCTTTTGCTTCTGTGCCGATTAAAAGCAAGAACTTGTATTAAAAGGGTTGGCCATTTTTCCTCATGTGGTTTCCAATGTGTTTGGATAAGTAAGGGGGCAGGATATCAGGTAATTTACCAATATTCATCTATTAACCCTTACAGGACCTTTTTCATTTTTTGAGTTTCTGTTTTTTACTCTCATTTCAAAAGCTATAACTTTTTTTTATGTTTACAGAGATGTGTGAGGGCTTGTTATGTGCGAGATGAATTGTACTTTTTAAGGGCACCATTAAATATTCCATACCATGTACTGGAAAACTGCAATGTTTTCTTGTGGGCTCTGTTTTACAGCTTTCTTTCTGTGCTCCAAATGATTTTTAAAAAAAAATAAATCTTTTGTATAAAAAATTTTAATTCTGAGGCCAATAACTTTTTCATATTTTGGTGTACAGACCTATGTAAGATGTAATTTTTTGAGGCATGAGCTACCATATTAACTTATATCAATTTGGTACCTATATGACTGTTTGATACATTTTTATTTAAGTATTCATGGATGGAAAAATGGGCTCACTCTAAAGATCGGTGCCAGAACTGACCGCGACAGTAGCAGGCAGGTGTCAGCTTTATTATACAGCTACTATGTATGGAGAGAGCTTAGTCTGTGAGCTCTCTCCATACACCCCCGCAGCACCAGGATGTTATAATACGTCCTGGTGCACAAGGGGGTTAAAATTTCTGCATCATATGTCAAGTGAAAGCTCCCTCTCTCTGTGAATTACAGCAGATTAAAAACCCCCAAGGGTGGGGCCTCTCTTTGATACAAAAATGCAGACGGCTTCCAAAATGTAGTTTAATTTGTCATCTTGACATAGGATAGGCAAATTTATTTTTAATTTTATTGAATTCTGTGGTAGAAAAACAGATGTTGGACAAAGACACTCTATTATCATTCTTTTTGTTATTCCAAATACAGTGTCAATTGCTACTTCAAAGCTATGTTAAATGCCCTATTTATTTAGGGCCTGACTTAGGGCCTGACTAACCTCTGACTAGGAGTCCTTTTTCAAATCCTGAAATTAGCACATAAAATGTGATACTTCTGTACCTCGCCAAGTGGGATTGATTTGATGGTATCGATATAGGATGGTTACTAGTGGCATGAAGAGTAGTATTTCCAGTTGTATCCTATTATGTGGTAACCCTATTATCCTCATGGCTGCCATTAATGTCCAATATATGTATATAATAAGGTCTGGTACGGACAGCACACCAATAGTATGTAGTTGATCCTTGATTCTTCTTCCCACCAAGCCATGAATAAGATTGCCAATGAGGGTGAGAATTTGGCATCCCATTGACGCCCCCTAACTTGGAGGTAGAAAACTTCATCAAAGACAAAAAGGTTTATAAATTAAATTATAGGTCCAAAATGTTTTCACATAGTTCTTCAGTTTGACTATTGACTATATTTGTATATATGATGTGCCGTGAAATCAAGGTCAAATCATGTGGGGTGCATAGGGATAGGGAACACACATCACATACTGCCTTTTTATGTCCTAATTTAATCCCAAAAGTCAATCATGAATGTTGTAAGTGAGGGACCTCTAGGATCAAGATCTTCGCCTACCTTGCTACCTGCTCATTGCAGTGTTAACAGAATGCTGGTAAACAAAATTTGAGACATCAAACTCAATGCCCGCCATATCTAAATAGGTTTAAGGGCAGAGATAAGTAGTTACCTTACCTCTTACAACTCACCACGTGAGAGTTGGGGGGTTGTCTTCATGAATGGACAAATGTGGTGACATTAAAATGTATATAAAAAATATATTGAAAATTTGTTTCTCGAATATTATACTGGCTATGAAAAAAGTTACCAAGTCATTTCTACTGTATTGTAAATTTAAAAAGTAAACAAAAATAAGAGTTTTTTTCATTAATTTGTCCCCAAATCAGGGTAAAAAAATCTATGAACCCCAAAATTGTGGCATAAAATTCCTTCAAACTACTATGATAACTGCAAATTCAAAATGTTATGGCTTTTACATGAGAATTAAAAAAAATACAGAAAAAGTGCTTAGATATATAAGCCAAAAACCATCTGGGGTCAAAGAGAATCTGCAGTGATCAGCTGTAAGAGTTATCAAAGGTGCCTGCAATCTGATTTATTGTTAATCCTGATTGTTATGACAACCCAGAAGTTTTAAATTGCAATTGTCACAGAGATGAAAAAAAAATGGGGTGGTGTTACAGCTATGAAATACACAAAATGACTTGAACAAAAATTCAACTTAAGAACAATCGTACAGAACCTATACTGTCCATAACCCGGGGACTGCCTGTAATTCATTGTTAATATTTATAATTGTCACAAGTTCTAAAGAAGGTCCCGATATTAGGACAAATATGTGAAAAAATATAAGAAAACTTTTTGCAACTTTCATGAATAGTGTGACTGGAATGACAGAGCACCCGATTACCTTCAAATGGCTGTGCTGCTGCATTCTTCTTTAAATATAAAGAATGAGATAAACATTGCAAAAATATTTCTCTTTCTAAGTTTGTAAAGTTCATTTCATAAAATTCTTTTTTAATGCTTTACTTTGTAGCATGTATTATAACACCTAGTTTGTGCTAGCAATCATGTTAAATGACATCACTGTCTTCCCGTTCCACTTGCACGGTTGTAATTTGGCAACATACCTTTGTTTATTGTTTCATTGCTAGTGTATGAATCTCCATACACTCATCTTGTTTATCCCCTAATCCCCTTTCCTTATCATCTGTTGCTCTCTATTTTCATTTCAGTTTCAGGTTAGATTGTTAGGAATGAATTTCTTACGCAAATTAAAAAAATACTGACATTTCATATAGATTAAAAATTTGCATACAGTCTTAACTGTGCCTTAGGGAAGCAAACATTTATCATTTTGCATACTCTTTTGGCAATGTAATCTAGACAATGAATATGTGTATACTAAATTGAAATGATGATAAATGTTATCATTTTCATCTGAATATCTTATTAACGATATTTGATTTTTTTTTTTTTACAGTTTTATTTTTTTTAATTCTGATTTGTAATCTCAGGCGGAAAAATCCAGACTAAAGATAAATGATCACCATGTTTTTGTTGTTGTTTTTTTGTTGCTTTACACAGTTGTATAATCATTTTTGTACATTGTATGAACACAATAATGTTTTTAAATCAGAAATATGTAAATTACTAGAATTTTTCCATATCCTTCTTCTAAAGGAGGGTTTTAAAGGATTTTTTTAAAGGTGAATTCACATATGTCCCACTGTGACATAATGTCCTACATTTATTAAAGTGTTAGCAAAAGTTTTCTGTCTGACTTTGCATTTAAAAGAACATTCATACTGCGTGTACGTGTATTTATAAATTGCCTACCCAGTTTTGTGTCACTTTACCTGACCAGACCAAAAAATGTGCACCTAAAAGGGCATGTTAGTGCTTAGTCAGAGTTTGTGCTACATTTATTACTGACGTGCACCACAATTCTGTCTGCACCACAATTCTGCAGCGTGAACAAAGTGCACCAAAAAATAGTGCACACTTCCCGAGCAGTGCAGGGGGCGTCAGATTATTGAAGACTGTGCGTAATTGGCGGTCTTAATTGTCAGTCTCCATAAGGAGAACTCTTACTTCCCCACCGTAGTCAAAAGACTTTAACTCCAAACCGGTTCCCTGCACTGTACTGAAGAGATGCAGACATGTCAAAACAGTGCTGTCTACAGTTTAGAAGCTGTTCCTTCTACACTGGTTTATAGAAAATCAGTAACTCCAGCACATCCTCTGGGATCTTTAAAACATACATTCCTTCCTTGGCATATCATATCATTATATGACATTATATCATACTTGATGATTATAATAACAATAATTATAAGAATAATAATAATTATAATAATAATATTTATGTATATAGTGGCATCATATTTCATAGCACTTTACATATCATAGAGGATATAAACAAATAAAATACTACATTACAGAGTACAAACAGTCATATGGAGGGCCCTACTCCCAAGAGCTTACAGACTATGAAGATGAAGGGGGTGGCACAAGTGGTATAATAGATTGTATAATGGTGCAGCTATTCGTTAAAACGGAACAGAATAAAATAATTTAATAAATTTTAAAAATAAAGGTGTTGCTTCTTTAACCAGCCATCAGCTTCCATGCTAGATACAAACTCAATGGCAGATTTTCACATTAGTGGTGTGGGCAGGCTTAAAGCCCTGTATGAAAATTGGCAGGTTAAAATAAAAATGCTATACTCACCTCCGGCCTCTTCTCTCTGGTTTTGGAGCTCCACCTTCTCCTCTTCCAGCCCATATGCTTACACTATGATGTGTCCAGTATGCAGTCCAGAAGAGAAGAAGACAGGGCCATGGGGAGAAGAAGCCAGGGGTGAGTATAAAATATTTTCTTTCATGGGGGCCCTATTGTGGCCATTTCTTTAAAAGGAGGGGTCATGCTGTAGCCATTTCATTAAAGTGGGCTCTGCAGTTGACAAGTCATTACAGGGGGGCTCTGCTGTGGACATTTCATTATAGGAGGCCAGTATGGGCTGTGGTGGTGTTGTTGGGTGGAGGAGATTAGACCTTGGGGCACCAAGTTGGTTTGAACGCTGGGGGGCCTAGACGTGTGAACAGAAAAGGGCCCATTGGACACTTAATCCTCCACACTTGGCACTGCAGAGAAGCCTGGAGCTTGTTATCTATCTGGTGTTTTCTGGATAACATATGAGAGGAGGACATAAGATAGTTAGTAAAGAGAGTTGCAATTATCAGATGTGACAGGCTTGCCTAAAGAGAAGTGTTTTAAGAGCATGTTTTAAGAGCATGTTTGAAACTTTGGAGGTTGAGTATTACTCTGATTGTCTGGAGAAGGACATTCCAGAGAACCAGTGTAGCTCGAGAGAAGCCCTGGAGTCATGCATGAGAAGTTCTAATTAAGGTAGAGATTAATCTAACATCACTCGCAGATCGCAGATTATGGGTTGGGCAATAGACTGAGATGAGAGAAGAGAGATAGGGAGGTGCAGCATTATGCAGAGCTTTGTGGATGAGGATGATTATTTTAAATTATATTCGGAAGGAAACAGGTAACCAGTGCAGTGATTGGCACGAACTGGAGGCATCTGTGTAGCATTTTGTCTTAAAAACAAGCCTGGCTGCTGCATTAAGAATGGATTAGAGAGGAGAGAGTTTAGTGAGTGGAAGACCGATTAGTTACAGTAGTGTATCAGTATAACAATTAGCATTTTAGTGGTTTCAGATGTAAGAAATGGGTGGATTCTGGAGATGTTGTACTTGATGTCAAGGGAGCTGCTTTACAAGGTAGCAAAAAGAGGCATGCTTTATGCTACAGCGTTGACATTATCCTTTACTGCAAATCAGTTTTATTTTATACATTTCAGCACATTTCTACTTCATAGACAATATGATGTTTTAAGTAACTGACTAAAACTGATACATAAACTAAATAAATCACTGAAATTAGACAGGTATGTACTTAATTATGTTATTTTCTATAAAGCAGGGTATACACAAGTCAGTTGGATAAACCATCAGCACCTACACTATTTCTAATAGCATGATCTTTTTATTCATCATGAATACCTATGCTCCATGCACTAAAAGTATTATGATCTATGTCACTAATACAATATCTAATTCTGGAAACATCTACCAATGATCATATATAATCTCTTTAGAAGAAAATGACAATGGCAGATGTATGAGTAGAATTACCTTTCTGTTGCTTCTTTAGGAAATAGGAAAGAATTCTTTAGGGAATAAGCTACTGCCAAAAGTGTCAGACATTGACTTGTTTCCTTCACCTAGATGTATAGTGAATTCTCCACAAAAGATTACTTCTCTGAAAAGACCACCCTGTTATCTAGACAAGGTTTTCTGTGAGAGATTTTCTGTTATAGCATGTCATAAATAAATGCTGATCATCTTCTCTGAGCCTTTTCCAGTACATATAAATACTCCAATGACCGGAAATGTTTGAGCCTTAGGGATATAGTATTATTCATAGTATGGCGTGATTCATAGTGCCATGCATGATGACACTCTTTTATTTTTCTATTGACCTGGTTATATGAGGCCTTAGTTAATACTGTGTATTTCTGTGTATTGCATTGTCTTAAATATAACAACTTTTATTAACACTTTCTCTGAGGCTGCTGAAAGAGCAATGTATCTACTAATTTTATAAAAATTGTAGCACACCATCGGTACTATATCAATAACATTATTTGGGTCAGTACCATTAATCTTGGTTAAATACACAGTGTAAAGAACTGTTACTTTACTTTAACAAAAATGGAATAAAACAATTGCATTTGATACAAAGGTTAAAGCCACATCTGCATTTTCAGTTATGGCATGCTCAGTATACAATACGGTTAACTAGACTACCTGCACCAATCAGCAGGTAGTCTATGAGTGAAGATTTCTGGATTACTCAATGAGCTGAATGTCAACATTTCAAGTTTTTTTTTATTATTTTCTTCTTTTGCACTTAAAGAATACCTGTTGTAGCTGGACTTATAGGCAATAGTACATGGCAAACCTGGAGGCCATTGTTAGGCCTTTTGCTAAAATGTCAACCCTCAGAACTCTGCAATCTCATTGAGGGGCACTGCATGTTTTACCAAGGAAACCTAACTTTTTTCTGTACAAGTTTTTAGATGCCTCGATTACCGTTTTCTATGGGCTCACTGGCAAAATGTGCTTCGATTTTTCCTGCAGCATCAACTCACTCTTTCAAAAGAAGAAAATGCACACCCTGGGGGCGTGGCCAGCAGTGCATGGAGTAGGATGTGTGCCATTGAGCTCCGTGTGTCCAGGTGCATAAAGCAGCAACAAAGCGGCAAATAGTGAGCCCATTCAGTGGTGGAATCGTCCTCAGCCATCACTACTCACTAACTGGGAGAGATGGACTTATTGATTAACATAAGACTCCACAGACTACCTAAAGCATGTTCTTTGCCATCCTCGCTCCCATAGCAAGATTGTCATAGCAAGATTAAATTTTTTCCATTTTAAGGATAAGCACATGCAAGCCTCTAGAGCACATCAGGAACTTCCAGAGTTGTACAGTGTTCCTCACTCTATGGCGGTAGTATTCATCACTGTATGGCAGAAGTGTTCCTCACTATATGGCGGTAGTGTTCCTCACTGTATTGCGGTAGTTTTCCTCACTGTATGGCAGAAGGGATCCCAAATTTGTATAGGTCTAATGTTTTCATACATTTACAAAAATCAAAACCTCCTGGCACTAATAACTTTTTTATACTTTGGTGTACGGAGATGTGGGTGGTGTAATTTTTTTGCTAATTTTGATGCCATTTTCAGTGCTATAATTTTAAAGACTGTACAACCTTTTGATCACTTTTTATTGAATTTTTTTATATTTTTCAAAATGGCAAAAAAGTGCTATTTTCGACTTTGGGCTCTATTTTCCGTTACATGGTTAAACACAGTGAAAAAGCGTTATTATATTTTCATAGATCTGGCATTTCCGAACGCGGCAATAGCTCATGTGTTTATGATTTTTCTGTTTATTTGTTTTTATATCAGTTCTAGGGAAAGGGGGGTGATTTGAATATTTTTTTTTATCATAATTTTTTTTTAAACTTTTTTTTAAACTTTTATTTTTACTATTTTTCAGACTCCCTTCGGTACTTTAACCCTAGGTTGTCTAATTGGTCCTATCATATACTGCCATACTACATTATGGCAGTATGTGGGGATTTTCCTCCTCATTCATTACAATGTGCTGATCACACATGGTAATGAAGGGGTTAAAGTTATGGCGACGGTTCACCGCTCCCCAATTACGTCAAGGGGGCCCATGCACCGCCATTTTATTTAGGCCACCGGCAGGTTTCCCAGGCAATATGCAGCAAAGACTTACCAGCTATGGAGAGGGCTAAGCCTGTGAGTTCCAGGAGGCCGCAAGGGTGCTACAACTGCATAATATTCTCTAGAAGTGGAGATTCCTAGTAAAAATGATAATTTTTAAAGATAGCAAACATGTGGTAGTTTTTGACCCAGAGAAACTGCAGTAACTACTGGTCAACTGGAGCCTGATGGCAGAAGACAGAATCCTTCACATGCTTCACATGTGGAAGACGAATGGGAAATAGCTGTTAGGAAGTGCAGACATTTTTTTCCTCTATTGCTTATAGGGGGCAAAAAAGAACTGGCCTCAGATGCTGAGTAACCCCACCACCTGCTGAGGGGTCTGCTATATTACAACAATTTGGGAAGTTTGCGTTTTATAAGTTAAACCCTACAAAATCTCTCATATTAGGAATCCACAAGATATCAAGGAGTATTTAGAACATACTTATCTGTTTGGATGGGCAGATTCATCATATCTAGGGGTACAATTATCATGTTCCCTCTCCTCAAAACCGCAGCGGTAAATCTTGTTACCCAAGATTACATATTTCTTTCTATTTCTGCCTATTACATTATTTAGTAGCTACAACAAAAATTACAGAGAATTATCAAGAAATTTGTTTGGGGATTTTAGGCACATAGAGTTGCAGCGAATATACTATATTTACCAGTCGCCAAGGGCTGCCTGGGATTACCCTGTATAGCAAAATACTATTATGCAGCAATTCTAGACAAAGGTAGACAATGGTTGGTAGATAAACACTGGCTGACAATAGAAACTTTGGACATTTCTCCAACCCAATACATATGGGATATATCAGTAAGTCGCCTTTACAAAAAGCCATTTTTTATGACAACATTAGCAGGGATATAGGCGTGGCAGAAATTAACACATATAACACCGTTAATTTCCTTGAAAATATGGGACTTACCTATCCAATAGCTTTCTACATTTATACCACACCTGAAAAACTCTTGACTTTTGCTATGACTCCGTGTGAATACACTTGTATTTTAGAAGCCTGCAAATAAAGAGTTGGTGATTTCAATACTAAAGTGGGTGTCTTGATCTTGGAGCCAGAGTATATGTTTCTGCATTGAATGAACTCCAAAAGAAGCTGGAGAGGCCGTGCTCGATCAACCCACAAGGGATCAAGTCTGCATTCCAGGTGTGCTGACTGAATTATTTGCTCTGGGCACACCTGGATATCTCCGGCTGGTCATCTTTAGGCATTTATGCTGTAGGGGATATAAGTGAGAAAGGCCATTTGATGGCATTTGCAGAGGTTTCCTCTAAGTTTAACATCCCCAGACAAGATTTTTTAAAGATTTGTTTCACAGCTAATATACCAGATGGCAGCATTTGTGATCTCATTCCTCAATCTTAAAAAGCAGAGGAAGGGTGTCTCTTTAATTTACAAACAGATGATGTCTGATCATGGACATGCTAGCATGTCCTGTTTGCAACACTGGGAAGAAGACCTATCAATAAGAGTCTATAAGAAATGTTGGGATAGTGTT
Source organism: Engystomops pustulosus (assembly GCA_019512145.1). NCBI lineage: Eukaryota > Metazoa > Chordata > Amphibia > Anura > Leptodactylidae > Engystomops > Engystomops pustulosus. Next base: position 133,001,273 of record CM033644.1, read on the forward strand.
TTTCACCCTACATCTACGCTTTCTAGGTGTGCTACACATTTAGAAACCAGATGGAAAATATTGTATAGGTGGTACTACACTCCTAGCAGGCTGTCACTGATTTATCCTACAACTTCTGATTTATGTTGGAGATGTGGCAAATCAAAAGGCACCATACTGCACATATTCTGGTCATGTGAGATGTTAATGGGATTTTGGGAAAAATTCCGAAAATTCTGAACTCTCCACTGAAAAAAAAAGTATACTTCTATCCCCAGCATCGATTCTTTTGGGAGTAGGCATTAGTGATTGTTCTGCAGTTGGCAGGGCTATCATATTTCATATTACAACTACTAAAATAACTTTAATTGCAGGGCTATGGAAATCTCAAAAAATACCCTCCATAATAGAACTTATACAAATGGTCAGCAATAATTGTGCCTTTGAGAGACATATGGCATATCTGAAAGATACCAAGAGACTTATCTATTGTTATTTGTTAATATAAAAAAATGAGCCAGCATGTGATTAGTGTGTGGCTGAATAATATGGGTCTGTTCACTACTGTAATATATGTAAACCAATGCTTTGGCGCAAATAAAATTTGTTTAAAAAACAACAAAAAAAGAAAATTCACATCCTGTATTGTTACAAGATTTCCTGCCCTACTTATTGAAGGGTAAACACTGCAAGCAGGGTATTTGTAACTGGTAACAAACAGTTCTTTATGGGTCCATTTCTGCTATAGCAAAATAAGTATGGGGTTTTTAATAATTAAATAATAAAAATATTAACATGATTGTTTTTTCATTTTTGTGCTGTGGGTTTAGCTTTCAGCATTGTTACTTTTATCAAACATTAAAATTTTCTAGACTGAACAAGAAGCAACATAGTTGATGAGTGCCTCGCAATTCATATTGAAGTCCTTCCAAACAAAACATAATATAATGTTAATATTTTTACAATGCATCTCAAATTAACATAGCTAGAATGGCAACCAGCTAAATGCAGATAAGATATATTTTAAGCTAAAATATTCTTCAGTCATCATTCCTCATGCATTGAAGTTCTTTGGTAATAAACAGCTGTTGTTCTTTTGCATTTAATTTGCCCCGTCGTATTCTATAATTTCTAAATCTTGTGACTATTATGGGTACAATCCTTCGAAATGTAGCATAATAAATACTGAGACTGAAAACCCTAGCAAATTTCATTTTTTGTTTATGGATACAAATGTTGGTTTTATATTTATAATAGGATTCTCTCAGCAAGCAATTATAACAACTTGAAAGTGAAAACAATTAATGTGCATGTAATGGCTGAATTGCAATTCTTTGTGCTGTGTTTGGTAGCCTAGTAGCTTTAACATAATATTTGTTATATTATGCAATATTAGTTTTATGAGAAACATATGCCATATATACTCGAGTATACAGTAAGCTGAGTTTTTCAGCACAAAAATGCGCTGATAACCCTAACCTGGCTTACACTGAAGTCAAGAAAAAACACAAAAAGTGTACTCACCTCCTGACCCCCCCGGCAGGTCCTCTTCTATCCATTGTGGACCCGACATATGCTCATGCTAACATTCTAATGTGTGTGCCGGCACCGGCACACACTATGATGTCAGTGAGCGGCTGATGTCACGATGCCTGCGACGGACCATGCGGGGACACAGAGCTGCCAGTGCATCGATGGATAGAAGAGGACATGCCAGAGGAGGGGTGTCAGAAGGTGAGTACAATTTTTGTTTTTTCCTACAGGCATTTTATTGGGAGCAGGGCCTGCAGACTATATACTGGGTGCCAGGGACTGGCAGGCCATGTACTCGGGGGCAGGGGCTGGCAGGCTATATACTAAAGAGGCTGGCAGGCTTTATATTATAGGGGCTGGCAGGCCACATACTACAGGGGCTGGCAAGCTATATACTACATAGGCTGGCAAGCTATATACTGGGGGTGCTGTGACCAAAGCATTTCCCACCCTTGGCTTATACTTGTGTCAATAGGTTTTTCCAATTTTTTGTGTAAAAATTAGGGGTCTCGGCTTATACTTGGGTCGGCATATACTTGAAAACCTGGTTTACAAGAAAAGTAATTTCTCCATTTTGCCATACTCTGTGGCCTATTCTTTTTCATACTTAGCTGTATGGCACTGTGTAATGTGTCATTTTATCGGGACATGGTGACGTTTTCAATGCTTCCAATTTGCAGATTGTGCAACCTTTTGATCACTTTTTATTCAATCTTTGATGTTTTGCAAAATGACAAAAAGTGCCGTTTTGGACATATGGCCAAAGTAGGCAATTAAATATGGCTATATTCTTATAATATTACCACAATGTGCTAGTTGAATACTGTATTAATTTAGCTAAAGAAATATTGTTTTTAATACGGATAAAAATCTCTAATATTTATTCAAATATCACTATTTTTCCTATACATTAAACTCATCAAACCAAATGAACCTCAATTTGGAAACAGGTGCAGATTTATGTCTAAACAGGCAGTAATTTGTCACTTTGTTTCTTCAATTTTAAAGATTATTGTTTTTTGGGAGGTGGTTGTTGGACTCCTCAGTCATACTCTGTAGCCTTTACCAATCTGTTACAAAGAATCTTGGTTGTCTACCAGTTTGCCAAAGTGACAAAAGATGGTTTCCACTTTTTCTGTGGCCTCGTATTAACCCATTAGTGTCTTCCTCATGTGATTGATTTCTTTGCTATCCGGCTTTTAAGTTGTCCAGTTTACCCATGCACACAAGTACCCTTGACACTATTCTTCAATCTTGTACCTGTATAAAGTATTACTTTTACTATTGTTGCTATTGAACATTACTACAGTATGTCATTTGATGCCCTTAAAGGCTAGACTCTCATTTCACAATTGCAACATGTCGGTGCCTGTATTGGAACTAAACCTTTAGTCTGTCTGTTTTTGCTATATCATTAATATAACTCTTCTTACCCCACTAGTGAAAAACGTCTACAAACTGCTTCTATACCAAAGTTTAGTAAACTTGCAGAAAGGTCAACTTCTCACCTACTGTATATGAGTGGAATTCTAATATTTCTAAGGATCTCTGTTAGTATGCAGGCTATGGTTATCATTAAAATGCAGGGATAAGTAAATTAATTTTGAAATGCAAACAAAAACTTTCAGTTGTCTTTTGCAATATATTTTGATAATCGGCAAGGACCAAAGTAATTAATTACCTGTATATAAAATAATAAGCTAAGAGGTTTAATGATTTCTCTAGGGATCCTTTTAATATTCAATCCAATTTTGATACTTGGTTTCCAAAGATAGCATCATTGTCATCATGAAAAGACTTACTTGTTATCAGAACTTAATAAAGAAATGTAGACACAGTCATGGACAGAATACTCATGAGGAATATATCTTCAAGTATGTGTGCTGAATTGTCCAGCTGTAGTGCACTGATGTAACTATACAGTTTTGTATAAGGTAAAGATAAATATCTGATCTTTTAATATCTATTAGTTGAGTATGTAGGTGAATGAATTTTATTCATTTGTTAGATACACATTATTATTTTCTTTTGCATTTTATTTAAGCTGTTTTGAAAAGGCAATATCCACTTGAATCATTTACCGTATATGCTCAAGTACAAGCCAATCTTTTCAGCATAATTTTTAAGATTATGTAGTAGCTACTTCCCTATGGCCCAAAATTTATTAAAGCCTTTGCACCAGGTTTTTGTCTGAATTTGCACTGAAAAGAATGCGCAAACTGCTTGTACATGTATTTGAGAAGTGTGCGTGACACATTTGTGTCGTGGCTGCACTATGTTCGACGTTACACAAAATTTGGATCATAAAAGGGTGTACCAGTGCACAGTTGGAGCTTGTGACACATTTATCATACCCTAGATAGATGATGGAAAACAAGTAGGATTTGTACCGTAGAGGGAGTTTAAAGACAACACTATGAGAGTCCTTGAATTGATCCAGTTTGTCTAGTAAAGGAAGATTCCATTGGCTTTACTATCTAAGGATGCAAAAAAGGCCTTTCACTGAGTGAAATGGACCAGCATGCAACTAGCCTTGAACAAATCTGGACTCACATTATCCCTCATATATCAAAAAATGTCTCTATACTCAAAACCATCATCCTTGGTAAGGATCAATGGCATGCTTTACCCATCCCTCCCTGTCTCCAACAGAACTAGGTAAACTTGTTTAAAATAGACTTGTCTTAATGCTTATTCAATAAATCTGCCAAAATAAGATTATGATACAAAGCACCATCCACACAGTGGCCTTCACAGAGAACTTTCAAAAACTTTCCACTTTTAAAATTTACACATCCAAATTGGTTGCTTTGAATATTTCATGACATGGAAACCTGTCATTGGTCATTGCTGCCTCTACACCCTTCATCCGTTCTAACAAGTCCACAACCTAACGAGGGATCAAAATAATGGTTGACCCTAATTCATAGTACCTTACAGAAGAATTACTAAATTGCCCGCTTTTACTGGCATCCATTATAGACACAATTAAGAACTGGAGAATTCCAAATATATCCTGGGTATACAAACATAATAAAAATGATGATAGTAACAGAGGTTACATATCTACTACAAGTCCCACTCTTATTTTGATTTGAATTTAAGCTTAGACAATGTACTTGATGGGGAGATGCACCATTGGATCCATTTTGTCTATGTTTGGTGTTGTTTTGATGCAGATTTGGTAGAAATGCTGTTTTGGGACTTTCCATTATGCCAAATGAACATAGGAGAGTCTGAAGACCAGTTTTCTGTCAGACTTTGCATGTTCTTTCTAGTGTAAAATGCTTGCACAGGTATTTAAAAAGTGTCTTAGACAATTTTGTGTTACACACAACTGTTTTGTGGTGCATCTGCACTAGACTTCGTACGACACAAATTAGGGGACATTCCAGAGCTCAGTCTGGCCGTATGTTGCATGCTCTTTGTTAAAGGGGCACCACAAAAAAGTTAGTGAACTCTGTCGGGGCAGTGCAGGCAGTGCCAGATTCTTCATGAATCTCGTGCACCCTGCATTATAGACAGGCAAACCAACTTTTAGTGCAGTTTGCATTAGTCTTAGTAAATGTGCCCCATTATTTGCAGAGTCTAGTTTTTTTTATTTGTCCAGTCTAGTTTTCACAATAGGACTGAATTGTGGCTGATTTGTGGCTTTCAGGTTAGACGCAACTTTTGGTGCAAATTAACACCAGACAATTATTATGCTAATTTTTATTCTTTTTGTCACCATCAACCCACATAGCATAAGCCACTGCCAGCAGATTTATTAAGGGTCAAAGCCACTTTCATGAATGTGGAGAATGCAGAGGAACTCCAAAGGCAGACATAGATCTGTCATAAGGAGCCTGCCTAATGATAAATTGTCCCCACTTCTGTAAGAAACACCAGGTTCACACTGGGTATTCTGTAATATTTATGTCCTTTGATCACTGTAGGATATGATGGTGTGCATGCCCTTTTCTCTATTCTCTCATTGATCATCAGGATTGTAAACTGTAGTGTATTTGTTATATGTTAAAAAATGTAAAATAAAATACAATAAAAAGAGAATTAAAAAGAAAAAAGATGTATGCTGGAGGTAAAATGTACAAAGCATGACAAATATTTTACACCATCTGCACTCTTGCACAAACAATTGTAACTTTTTAGAAGTTTCCTCCATTTGTGTAGAAACTGAGCATAGCGGACACATGTATAAAGAGCTGCTAGGGAATAAGAGGTTCAAATTACAATTCTCACTAGTTTCTGGCTAGCATAGACTTTGGTGCACATGAGTTGATGCACCACAATTATAACCAGATGGTTCTTAACCTCTGGGGTATGTACTGGATTACTCAGCGGGCAGCCTTATACCAGGTGTGGCCATTTATCTTACTGTGCCGTAATAACTTATAGAAGCTTCCCACTTCTCCTCCCTTTTGTGTCTTTATAGATGTGGTCGCTTGTTTATTCTTTTTGGTCTTTGCACCATTCTGTTTTTATCTCAATGCTAGTTTTCCCTGCAGAATTGTCTGTCATTCTCCACTAATTATACTCCATACTTTAGTGTATGATTCTTTTGCACTGTTGTTTGTTATATGCCTGTATGCATTGTACTGTCACTCACTATATATTTTGCATTTTTCAGGTTCCCCTTTCTTACACAACCTCAGTTATATAATAGTTTCCATAGGCTGCTGAGTGAGATCAAAGAAATCACACCAAAACTGGAGTTTGGTATAAAGATCTTCCTCAGCAGAAAGTGGTATCGACCAAAAGAGGAAGTAGTTCTGGTCTTTATTGCCGACACATAACATTATATACAAACTACTTTGGGGAGGGGGACATCATTGTTATGCGAAAACAGAGAAAAAAGCAGACGGTAACTAGTACCTCTGATCCCGGCTCGCTCCACATAAATAAACGACCCCTCTCTTCCTTATGTGCACAGACCGGTCCGGAGCACGACCGTGAAAGCAGCAAATAATGGCACGAAGCCAAGAGTCCAGCAGACAAAGGTATCGGGGTAAAATAACTTCTTTTATTCTTCAATGTTAAAATAATCCATAAGCAATATCACAGGTGGCGTCACAGACCGACGCGTTTCGACACGGCAGTGTCTTTATCAAGGTCTATCTAAGATGAGAATGGACTAATTATTTGTAGGAACCGCGTTCATAAGACTCCGCCCATCACGGCTAAAAGGCCTGTCACATGATCGGGTTTGTTCAGAACGAGGCACCCGCAAACAAGATAAAAACTTATAGTATGGAGTAAAAAGCATGATATAGATAGGACAACAGCAATGTCAAAAGGAATACAAACACTATGTGGAAAATAACATATTGTTGTTAGACTTGTAACTTATAACTTATAACAGGGAACATCGAATTACATAACCAGTGATGTGACATGTGGAAGCAACAGAAGTATGCGGAAGGGACGTCAGTTGCATAATGGGTGATGCGACATGTGGAAGCGACAAAAAAATGCGGAGAGGACACAGGTATATAGTATATCAATAGCACAAAATAATATCCTGTCTTGCATTAAGTCCCTTAGGTACCCTGGTGTCCAAAGAAAAAATCCAAAAAGATTCTCTATTTAACAATTTTCTCTGATGATCCCCGCCCCTTTTTGGACGGTTAACCCTTTCCACAGCCTGCCAAGTGAATCCCGTGCACTGTTTGTTGTGGGAATCTCTAAAGTGTCTCGAGACAGCAGAAATATTGAATGAATTGCTTGAGATGTCAGATACATGTCGGCGCAGTCTGATTTTTAATGGGCCCGTGGTACATCCTACATATTGGATTCTACACTCTGTGCATGAGATAACATAAACCACGTATGTGGTGTTGCAATTAATATAGGATTTGACTACATGTTGTTTCCCTGTGGAATACGACTGAACTCGATTCCCCTGTGTGATGTAAGGACACATTTTACATATACGGTGCCCACATCTATGGTTGCCTGGATAGGCTAGCCACGTCGGGGTGGCATCTGTGCTTTTTTGGTACAGGCTTGGAGACAATTGGTTTCCTAGGGTGGGAGCCCTTCTAGAGATAAATTTAATTCCATCCTTGACTATGTTGTATAGATCTGAATCTTGTGTCAAGATGGGAAGATTTTTCTTAACAATATTTTTTATAGCATTAAATAGTCTGCTGTAGGGGGTACTGAAAATGAGAGCATTGTCCTTCTGTTTGTTTATCTTTTTATTCTTTTTGTTGTCATTGTGTAACAGATCTTGTCTACTAACTGGTTCTATTCGTTTTTCTGCCTGTTTAATGAGTTCTGGGCGATAGCCCCTCTGACGTAGCCTATTTGACAGAAATGATGTCTCTGATTTGAAACAATCATGGTCCGAGCAATTCCTCTTGGTTCTGACAAGTTCTCCATATGGAATATTATTTTTTATGTGCAACGGGTGACACGAGGATGCCAGTAAAATGGAGTTACCTGCACTTTCTTTACGGTATGGGGCCACCTGGACCCTGTCATGTACCCCCTTTAGAAAGACATCCAAGAAGGGGACATTGTGCCCCCCAAAATGATATGTAAATATCAAATTCATGTCATTTCTATTTAAATAAAGGACAAACTCCTGGAAGAGGGGTTTGGTCCCTGTCCACACCCATACCAGGTCGTCTATATACCGCCCTAGCCACCTAATAGACGCCCGGTATGGATTGTCAACGGAGAACACGAACCTCTCCTCCCATTGTATCATGTAAATGTTGGCAAATGAGGGGGAAAATTTTGCCCCCATAGGAGCCCCCTCCACCTGAACAAAAAACTGATTGTCAAAAAGAAAAAAGTTGTTCTTTAACAAAAATTCTGTGGTAAGTAACAGAAACTCTTTGAGCTCACTTGTGTAATTACTATATGTGTCCAGGTGTTTACTCAAGAAGGTTAACCCAAGGCCATGGGGAATAGACGAATATAGCGCCACCACATCTGTGGTGGCCCAATTGTATGTGTCCTTCCATTCCAATCGGTCTACTATTTGGAGGACGTGCTTGGTGTCTCTGAGGAACGTGGGTGAAACTTTAGTTAAAGGTTGTAAAAAATGATCAACCCAAGCTCCTAACCGTTCTCCTAAACTCCCTATGCCCGCCACTATCGGACGTAAAGGTGGCGGAAAAGTCCCTTTGTGTGTTTTCGGGAGGAAATGGAAAATCGGTGTGACAGGGTTTTTTTACAAACAAGAAGTCAACCAGTTTGTTGTCTAATACTCCCATGTTAAGTCCCTCATCTAGTAGTTTCTTTAACTTATTCAGGTAGGCTGAGGTAGGGTCATTAGAGACTCTCCTATATGTGTTGGTGTCGTTCAACATAGCTAGATTTTCCCGTTCGTAGAGGGCAGCGTCCAAAACTACGACTGCTCCCCCCTTATCAGACTGACGTACCACAATGTTGTTATTATTTTTCAACTGGATGAGGGCTTCGGTTTCCTGTCTGGATAGGTTAGAGGACTTGTGTTTAGACCCATTACTACTGTTTTTCAATTCTATAAGGTCTCTTTCTAGAGCCTCTTGAAACCTATCCAGATTGGAAGTCCGAGATATGATTGGGTAAAAATCTTTGTTACTAGTGAGGAACCTGTCATTTGTACTATTGCTCTTAGGGCAAGATTCACACAGGACACCAGGGTACCTAAGGGACTTAATGCAAGGCAGGATATTATTTTGTGCTATTGATATACTATATACCTGTGTCCTCTCCGCATTTTTCTGTCGCTTCAACATGTCGCATCACCCATTATGCAATTGACGTCCCTTCCGCATACTTCTGTTGCTTCCACATGTCACATCACTGGTTATGTAATTCGATGTTCCCTGTTATAAGTTATAAGTTACAAGTCTAACAACAATATGTTATTTTCCACATAGTGTTTGTATTCCTTTTGACATTGCTGTTGTCCTATCTATATCATGCTTTTTACTCCATACTATAAGTTTTTATCTTGTTTGCGGGTGCCTCGTTCTGAACAAACCCGATCATGTGACAGGCCTTTTAGCCGTGATGGGCGGGGTCTTATGAACGCGGTTTCTACAAATAGTTAGTCCATTCTCATCTTAGATAAACCTTGATAAAGACACTGCCGTGTCGAAACGCGTCGGTCTGTGACGCCACCTGTGATATTGCTTATGGATTATTTTAACATTGAAGAATAAAAGAAGTTATTTTACCCCGATACCTTTGTCTGCTGGACTCTTGGCTTCGTGCCATTATTTGCTGACATCATTGTTATCACATGCACAACGCCAGGGCACGTAGCACTGTAGCATCATTTCCCCATAGTCCATATATGGCTGTGATAGTACCGATCATGCTCAGTGGATCTGTGAATTTGGTAGAAAAACTTCTCTGTAATTTCCAGGAACTGGCTGTGTACAAGACATTCATCTATTCCAGGAAGTATGTTGCCAGTATATGATACATTCTGGGGGTTTATCCACAGGCAGGCACCATCTTAGTTCTAGCATTTAGCAAGTGTGCAAGATAAAAGAATGTTTATTAATCATACCGTAATACTTCACACTTTTAAATATTCAAAACTTTGTTTAAATAAAACTGTTAGAAAAAGGCTAGGCTCTTCAGTGGACTATATTGTATGACCGGAGCTCTATAGGTTCTTAGTCCTTCATCCTTATTTCAGATTCATGTGGGTTCATATTCGACACATAGGATTGCTTTCCATTTACAGACCAATCTGACCAAAACTGCTTCATATGAGAATAAGACACCATTCAGACACGGAACTGCTATAGTGTTCTCCTAGTCCTCAAAATTCTCCTGGTGGTAAATTCCGATAAAATCAAGTAAAAAATGTGCAAATCTGTTAAATCTCTCAAAATGTATCTTTATAGGAGCTATTTTTCGTTTAATATAAGACATTTTTAAAAATCCTGAATGCTGTTTTTAGGAGGTTAAATGGTTTATAGGCACTCAACGGTAATTTTATATAATGATAATAAACCTAGGCTAGTGACCTCATCTGTTCAGCACCAACCACTTTTCAAAAGCCAAATAAGTTTTTTATGAGTAATTCAAGTAAAAGCCATCAGTAATGTAAGCACATTGCAAAGTCCTGCTAATCTTTTAGAGAAATAATTAGCCTCTATAAATCATTATTGTTACATTCTCTTGTTTTAAGAAGTCACCAAGAGGCTGATTATTAGAATTCCAAATAATTAAAGCTTTATTTATTATAAAGTCCACAAGCAACATTTTGGCTTTTTATGTCTCCCGTCAAGCATGCATAGCAAAAGATGTAGACATTATCCTTTGAATATTTCATGGAGTCATTTTTAACACAGTTGCTTGTTCACACAGTGAAACAGCATTCATTTCAAAGTTGTGAAGGGAAGCTTTTAATCATTACAGCAGCAGAGCAAAAATGTTAAGGATTATTAGGTGTGAGTGCAATTCATTTGCAGAATGTTGAAATTCAAATTTAACCAAAGATACATACGCATTTACAGTAATGGCATAAATCACATCTTTATGCTGGGAATTATTTTTTTATATTATGTATGTTTAGACAAAGTGTGACGTCGCTTAAAATGATTTGTCTTTATCCACATGACACATAGACTGCAAAGGGATTCTATAATTTACATGCACCTGATCTGAGTTAATTTCCTAAAATACCACTTATGTTACTCATTACTACTGATTATTTTTACAAATAAGAGTAGTATGTGATTATTTGTCCTGGTTGGTAGTGATTCGAGAAGTAGCCAAAACTCAATACCAAGTAGAAAAGCCAGTATAATCATTGAAAGCAATGTATTTATTGCAAAAATATATGTGTCTTTTCATAGACATGTCTTGTCATACCGTAGGGTTCTTTCTGAATTGGTAAATTTGTTGTTTTGTCAGAGGTACCTAAATGCCATTAAGTACCTGTAAGAGATTCACAGACCATTGTGAGAGCATATGCAAGTGCAGTAGGCCCTGGTCTTCTTCTGATAATTGACAATGGTAATTGACATGTAGCTGTAGTGTGTCAGCATGTTCCTACATGATGAACACATTGGGGCAGATTTTTCAAGCTGTCTGAATATTTCTAGTTTCCCATGGCAACCAATCACAGCTCAGCTTTCATTTTACCAGTCCTCATGAATAGTTGAAAGGGGAGCTGTGATTGGTTGCCATTGGCAACTATAAATAATCTGACTTTCAGACAGCTTGATAAATCTGCCCCATTGTGGATTATTTTTCACCGGCTTTCCTGGGATTATTGGTATAAAAAAAAGTCTCAAAAAAGTGGCATTAAGGTTTTTTTTGGGACTTTTCACTACTAAATTCTCTTTCTTATTTGTACTTCTTTACCAATCTGGTATAAACATAGAACCACTGCTATTGCAAAGCTGTGCAACAACGTGCAAAGCCTGATTCATGACTTTTCATGACATTCATGCAAAAAGTCAAATAAAAAGTCTGATAATTACTCCAGTCCCTTACTGGTCTATGTGCTGGAACTTTTTATGCATTATGCAAAGTAGACCATATGAACATTTATTAAAGGCCAAGGCCACTTTAATTAAATATGCATAACAGCTTATAAAACAGACATAAAACTGTCCCAAGGAGCCGCCTAATGATAAATGACCCCCATTGAATCTATATATTGTCCATTGCTCAGTCCTGACACCAATCAAGCACATCTATGACGTCATGTCTTATTCCCACTACAAAGGCCTCATTGCACAACAGAGTGTCCAGTTGTTGTCTGATGCTTTAATCTTGGTCTTTGTTGAGATCGCTCAGGAGAACATCTGATGCATCTGATCATGAGGAGAATGCCCAGGAGTTGTAGGGAGCACATACAGGTACATGGGGGGGCACACATTTTCACTGAAGTTGGAGAATCCTGAAATTAGATTTTTTCACTTTTATTTTGAGTATTATTTCAAATCCATGCCCCTGTGGGATAGTAATTTTGATTTTCATTGATCATTTGTATGTATTATTGTACTAAATGCATTCCACTATGTAATGAATAACTGCAACTGGACAATTTAATTTAAAGAGATCTAAATGATGTTGTATTGTTGCATTGGAAACCTTACTGCTGGGAAACACATTTGTCCTTTAGACTTTAAGTAGTGCTAAATGTATGTTCATATATCCTTTTGCATATAATATAAAAGGGTTAATATTTTTACACATGTGGCATGATTTTTCTGTTAACTATTTGTTATGTAATATATTAGACATGAATGTTCTCAGGTGTTTTAACCTTCAAAATGTTCATTGGATTGTCCAATTTTTTTTTTTTTTTTTTACAATGCATGGATTGGTGCAAGTACTCTTTTTAATGCACTTTGTTTTTGTCATATGCATGTTATGACTGAAGGCCACTATTTAAGCTATGTATATACATAAGCTATATTGTCCTGCATTGCTGAAGTTTTGAAGGATTTTAATTTTATGTCAATAAAAATGAAATTGCGCATATCCAATTAGTATGTTGTCTTTTGGATCTTCTTGTTCACAGGAAACTTTCACCCTTTTGTGTATTGCAAAATGGTGGTTTTTAATACTCTGGATAATCTATCAGTATGACAACACCTTTAAGTGTCACTGTATGAGCAAAAACTTTTGAGTAAATTTATAAATTGACTTTGTAGTTTATCTTAGATTTTTTTTAAAAAATGCTTCTACACTAATAAGCCATTTTCTTTGCAAAATCCACCCTTTTATATTTAGAAATATAGAGGGCTAGGATGTTGAGGTACTTTTTCTTTGCTTGTATAACCCTATTGTATCCATATAAAATTCAGACATGTTTTATGTTTATTTTTTCAAATAAATAAGTTAAAAAAAAATAAATGTATAGGACGTGGGGCAGGTGGAGGTAGACAGAGTCAGTTGCACAAAGAGAAGCTGTTGGTACTATTAAGCTTTCAACCTCACCATAGAATTAGTAATATTTGACTGAAGAGTAGCAGCATCCATTAAGCATTACCTCAGTATGTGATTCACATGTGGTTTAACACAAGAGGCTCTCCAGCCCACATTATAACATTATAGACAGTATACCACATGATTGCTACTAAACAACAAGATATTTTTTATAAAATAGGAGAATGTTGCAAGCAGAGCGCATGCAATATGCTTGATCCACACACTAATGTACAAGTTCTATTTGACCAAATAGGAAGATATGTATACAGCATAAAAACAATGCAAGAAAATGAATGAGCATTGAGAATCACACTTGAATGCAACAACCAGGTTTGACTTATTGGAGTTACTTTCAATGAAGCCCATAGAGCATATATAAGTGATGTCAAATTGTCACTCATGAACCAACTTAGAATGATCTACAAATCATCTGAATATATAGTAAATCATAGTGTGCACTGTCATGCCTGCAAAATGTGTGCACTGTTTTGCTGTTTCAATACACTATGTGGACATTTAAATTGTATTGTTGGGGAGCTCTATCATTGACTGCTCACTATGTCTAAGCCAAGCTGGTCAAGTGTGAACACTAGGGACTTCAGTGGTGGGTTTACCACTTTTTCATAAGTTGCCCATGTGTCTTTACTGCCTTAATAATATTTCCTGAATGTCAATCAAGTGTTTCAGCATGATACTCAAGTGTCTGAAAGTCAGAATATTTCCAATTGGTTCCCATGGCAACCAATCACAGCTCAGCTTTCATTTTACCAGTGCTCATGAATATTTTGAAGGGGAGCTGTGATTGGTTGCCATGGGAAACTGGGAATATTCTGACTTTCAGACACTTGATAAAGTGGAGCTAATATTAGAGAACAACACAAACTTTGCTTTCATCAAAGAATGCTCCCTTGCTGCAGTTACAACATTGCAGAGTTTTGGCATTCTAGCTGTTGATTTGCTGAGATCATTCAGAGAAATTTCACCCACAGGCTGGTTTGATCCTCCCCTGTCCAATGTATATGTTCTTTTGTCCATATTAATCTTTTCCTTTTATTAGCCAGTCTCAAATATGGCCTTTTCTTTGTTACTCTGTCCTGAAGGCTAGCATCCGGGAGTAGCCTCTTCCCTGTAGAGGTTGATACTGGCATTTAAGGTTACTATTTAATGAAGCTGGCATTTGAGGACCTTTAAGGTATCGTTTTCCTAAACTAGAGACTCTAATGTACTTGGCTTGCTGCTTAGTTGTGCAGCGGGGCCTCCCACTTCTCTTTCCACTCTGGTCAGAGCCTGTTTGTGCTTCTACAATGGAGTAGTACACACCGTTGTAGAAAATCTTCATGTTTTTGGTAATTTGTTGCATGGAATGGCTTTTGTTTCTAAGAACAAGAATAGACAGTCAAATTTCACATGAACATTCTTTTTTTTCAGGCCAATGTAAAAGTTTTATAAAACAAACAAATGTGATTCTCCAGATCACACAGTGTCTTGTCATTTTAAAAACATTTGGACTGAAAGCCCACTCTGCAGTGACCAAATCTCTAATTAGCAGAAAGAATCAAAAGGCTAGATTCACCTTTGCTGAGGAACATGTTGTGCAGACAGAGAAAAGGTTGTCCACAAATTATTTAAGTGATAAAAGCAAGTTTCATTTACTTGTCAATGAACATCAGATCCAAGTAAGTGAAACATTTATCCCAAAGTGTGAAAAGACATGAGTGAAAGGTGGTGGAGGAATTATCATGGTTTGGAGAAAGTTTTGTGCAGCATGAATTGGACCTCTCATTAAGCTGCATGGCAGAGTGATTACAAGTGTGTCTAGGAACCTTCTTTAAGAACACATGGTTCATGTGTTACTTTTTTCACTGAATAAGTCAGCAATTTTCATGCAGGACAATGCCCGCTGTCACACAGCAAAACAGGTAATGCAGTTCCTTGAATCAGAGAACATTGAGACAATGAAATGGCCAGCTCAGAGTCCAGAGCTAAACCCAATAGAAAGTCACAGAACTGGGAAGAGACTGGAAAAAGTGGACCAACATCACACCAGAACAGTAGGAGAGTACAGTCATGTCCTATGTATATATATTCTCTTTCAATTCTATTTTTTATTAGCAACACTAAGGTATCATAACATTCCTTCCTTTCAAGCCGCAGCAAAAAAGTACTGTAAACACATATTTATATTATTGTTAGGAATAGATACCAGAACACAAGCTGTTGTTCCACATACTATATTGGCATAGAAAATGCATGAAATAATCCATGCCCTTTTCTAAAGATTTGTTGAATAATACATAAGACAAACTGAGACATATCTATTTCTTCATAGGTATTCTGATTGCATTTTAAACCAAAAAAAATTGAAGGTCTCTACTAGAAGAACTTTGTTTTCTTTTATTTCTGAAAACATTTTACATTTTATGTGGATTATCCTTGGCTTCATATTTTAAGACTAAGACTGACCCAGTTTTATGAAAGGAATCACTGACTTTCTGACATAACCAGCTGTCTGCCTGAGGATCTCACTATAGCAGAACTTTTAAATAAGTTTCATTTCACAGATATTATTGCATGCTGTGCATTCCTACACAGCAGCAGTGAAATTGTAAAAGCTGATAACTAATCAGTACCATTAATATTATTTATTATGGATCAATGTTAGTTGATATAGGGTCTTATGAAAATAAAATTATTGAGAACTAGGGTAAATTATCTTGTAAACCTACATGCACATGAGCGAATATCCAGCCACACAATTTGTTGGCGGACATCTCTCCCCATAGACATCCATAGTGCCCGGTCATGGTGTGGTGGGCACGGAAATATATTGTACATGTCTTATATTTTTCAATCATAGGGCACCAGCTGCTCAATTCTCTATTGGGAGAGGAGGAATGATCAGCGCCCCCCTCCTTCTCCAGCCAAACATATCCTACTGGCCCCGGCATATCATACCTCTAGTGTATGAGGCCTTTTTACAAATTTACATAATTTGTTAAAAATGAATCTTAATCAATTACATTATAATGTGCTGTTTTATCAAGGTATGAACACTAAATATTTACTACAGGATTTATTTCATAACACTAAGCTTGATTCCCGCCGAGGCCCTTTTTAGTTTTTGCATTTTCATTTTTCACTCCCCACCCTCAAAAATCTATAACTTTTTTATTTTTCTATCTACAGAGCTGTGTGATGTCTTCTTTTCTGCATAACAAATTGCATATTTAATATTCCATGCTATGTACAGGGAAGCAGGAAAAAATCCCAAATGCAGTGAAATTGGTGAAAATACGCACTTACGTTGTATTCTTGTGGGCTTAGATTTTACTGCTTTCACTGTGTGCACCAAATGAAATGTCTACTTTATTCTTTGGGTCGGTACGATTACGGGGATACCAAATTTGTAAAGTTTTATAATTTTTTCATACATTTACAAAAATTAAAACCTGTAAAATAAAATATATATTTTGCCATCTTCTGGCTCTGATAACTTTTTCATGTGTGCAGAGCTCTGGGTGGTGTCAATTTTTTTTGCCTTTAGATGACGTTTTCAGTGCTACAATTTTTAGGATTGTATGACCTTTCAATCACTTTTTATTGAATTTTTTATATTTTTCAAAATGGCAAATAAATGTTATTTTCGACTTTGGGCATTATTTTCCATTACAAGGCTAAACGCAGTAAAAAAACTTTATCATATTTTGATAGATTGGGCATTTTTGGACCCGTTTATGATGTTTATGATTTTTACTGTTTATTTAGATTTATATCAGTTCTAGGGAAAAGGTGGGTGATTGGAATTTTTTGTTCTGTTAAATATAATTTTTTTTAACTTTTTTTAATTTTAACTTTAGGGTCTGTTCAACCCTACCATATACTGCCATATTACAGTATTCCAGTATATGGGGATTTTCCTACTCATTCATTAAATGTTTGCTAATCAAACATTGTAATCTATGGGTTAATTCGAGGCAGCTTTGTGTCTTCAGAAGACCCGAGGATGGCATGGTGACCGTTCGGCGCCCCAATGATGTCACAGGGAGCAACAATCTTCACCAAGAGGGTGCTGCTCATACGCCGCCATTCTTTTGAAGCTGCTGGGAGCTTTGCCGGTGGCAATGAACAGGTTAACTTCCACAATTGGTACTACCACCGATTGCGGTTGTTACCAGTAAATGTTTGCTGCAATATGCAGCAAAGATTTACCGGCTATGTGGAGGGCTCAGCCCATGAGCCCTCTCCATGCACCAGCACCCGATGAGTGATGTACTTTTATATCACATGTTAGGAAGGGGTTAAAGAGAAACTGTCAGCATGATTTGGGACACTTAACCAACTACTGTTGCTCAGGGGCCTGTGGTTTAGTAGTTTACAAATGACCAGGTAACAGCTCTCTTCATGTCCACTAAAAATAAACAACCTTTAAAATGACACAGAGGCAAGTCTTATATGTCACATCTGGTGCTCCTGATGCCTGGGCAGTAATTCAATAAAGTCGGACTAGTATATATTGGATTGATTGATTGGGCAGTGAATCACTGCACAGGTGCCAAGATCACCACATCAAGGTAAGTATATGTTTGCTTTTTTGTCTTTGTGGGCATGGAGGAAAAACTAATGGGTCATTTGAGACACTAAACCACCAGTTCATAAAGACCTTTGGGTGGATTAGTGTCCCAAATTATCCTGACAGGATCTCTTTAAATAAAAACAAAATTAAGCAGAATTCTAATATACTTTAAGGCTAAGACTACTACATGCACACACCCCCTCTATGTTTATGTCGCCTGGCCCTGACCACT
Organism: Engystomops pustulosus; assembly: GCA_019512145.1. Lineage (NCBI taxonomy): Eukaryota > Metazoa > Chordata > Amphibia > Anura > Leptodactylidae > Engystomops > Engystomops pustulosus. The sequence continues at coordinate 133,019,491 of CM033644.1, forward strand.
GATCTGCTGATGTCATGATTGGTAGACTTGGTCAAGCCTTTCTTAGAACAATGCTAATGTCCATGGACTTCATAAAAGCAAGATAATCCCCTGACAGACAGGATGAGCAAGTAAGTATGGGACATGTACCATCAGTTAATTTGCTGGTCCTTAACGGTTAGGTTCACCAAATTGTATTGTAAAGCCTGAAAATTGATGAAATTGATGAACATACTTTGGACCCTACATAAAAACCACATAAATTGCAATTTATATAGAGACTCAGTTCCTCTGCTAATACCCTGCATTTTAAGTCACAATACTAATATAATAATTCTTAGGATAAGCTCTTAGGTGGGGTTAGGCGGGGCGAGTGTTGATTTCCTCCCATCACTAAAGTTTGTTAATTTTTTCTGTGACTCCTTCACAAATGCAGATGCTGTAACTGTGATTCAAAAATTCAGCTGTGCTGTGACTCGGCACAGCAATACTTCTTTAGGTATCATTCTCAGTATCTGCTTGTTTTCTGCATTCAAACACTACATGCTATAACTCATTGTCCTATATGCTGAGTATATTTCTCAGTGTTTCTCTACCCTTGCACCTTTCTTAAATATAAAATCAAATCTTCATGAAATGAAGTAATGAAAATGATGATAATGAAACTGAAAGTGTTGCATGATTATGTGTTCAGCCCCCCTGAGTAAATACTTTGTAGGGCCACCATTGGCTGTGATGTTAATTCCAAGTCTGTTGGGACACTATGGGGCACCTTTATCATAGTTTTGTCTCTCTGAAGTGAATTTTAGAGACTTTTGGCAGCTAGTTTTTGCACCTTATGTATCATCCTGTCTTTTTACTTGTGATACATGTTCAATTTTTCCTATCCTGGCAGGTGGAAATTGTGGCTTCTTTTTGAGACTTTTGTTGCAAAGGTCTCAAATCCACATGGACACAAGTCACATGAGGGGGTTATATACAGGGGTGGACACTTCTTTTAATTTGGGATTTAGCATGTTTCATTTTTAATGCATTTTGAAACTAATTACAACAGCTGTGGAGAGGTGATTTGCCTTGTTTCATTACTTTTAACATTTGAATTTACAAAATGCATAGTAAAAGCATTGTTAACACATGCATTAACGCAGGGTTTACATTGCGTTTTGTAAACAGTAATGAAATAAAGCAAATCACTTCTCCTCAGCTGTTGTAATTAGTATCAAAATGCATTAAAAACACAATTAAACCACTACGTGTGACCTCACCCTTAGAAGTAACCAATAAAAAAAAATCTGAAAATTTAAGAATTTTGATGATAGAGGTTACTGTGCAACAAGTTAAACACTTAAAGCATGTGAAATAATTCTAATTTACATGTTAAAATTGGGTCCTTGCACCTAAAAAGTAGCAAAAAAGTCGCAAAAAAGGTGAAAAGTTGCACAGAACATCTGGAAAGTTAAGATACATGAGGCACACTGCAAAAGGTGCAGACCAAGGTTCACCTGAAGAGCGCCAACAAAAGTCGCAAATAAGTCGCAAAAACAAGAAAAGTCGCAACAAAAAGACAATTTGCCCAGCTCAAACTATGATACATGTGCCCCTATATATTTAATATTAGTTTGCAATGTTCTATTTTTCTTTGCAAAATAGCTTTATCTCTGACAGTCTGCTTGAAGATCATTTGTGAAAAGCAATTTTCAAGCCTGGCTACAGATTTTAAAATGGAATTTTGGTCTGGCCTTGACCATGTTAACATGGGGATGCTCTGATTTATCCAATTTTCAGATCATATTTTTGCCTGAACTTCTAGGGTGATTGGCAATCTCAAGTTTTTTTGCAGCCTTTGACAGGTTTTTCTCCTTGAATTCATTTGCTCCACTTGATTTTTTACTTTATCACATAAAACATCAATAAATTACATTTAAGTACTGTATGTCCCTGTAATGTTTTAAAGAAATGAAAAGTTCAAGGGGTATTACTACTTCTTGTACTGCACTTAATGCAGGGACTCATTCTTATTATCTGCTTTTATTTTGTATATATGGTCACTGCATAGTACCAATTCTCTTGCCTTTTACACTGAGTTGACTTTGTAGAATCTGCTCTTATTCTGTATCCATGGATATTGCCTTCCTCTTCTTTTAAGCTTTATGTTGACTGTAATTCCCAAAATATGTTCCTATTATTTATATTTGAACAGTGAAGAGTACTCCTTCTAGTGCTTGTGTGTGGGCATAATAACTGACTTGATTAGTTTTATTATTTGGGGGTTATCTGACATACACCAGAACTCGTGTGCCGGCATATGATAGCACATCCACCCCCTCCAGGCGTAGCCGGTTACATCAAGAGCCTTCGGCTCTTCAAGTTCAAGTTTCAAAGGTACTAGTCTTCAAGATGGGCATATATATAAATTAATAGATCTATAGTTCAATACTAGATACTTTAGTGACGGTACTTTGAAAATAGGCATAGATATATTTTCACCTCTTTATATTCAAACAGTCCTATACAGGCAGTCCCCGGGTTACATACAAGATAGGGTCCGGAGGTTTGTTCTTAAGTTGAATTTGTATGTAAGTCGAAACTGTATATTTTATAATTGAAGTTCTGGACAATTTTTTTTCTTTTGTCCCAGTGACAATTGGAGTTTCAAAATTTTTGCTGTAATTGGACCAAGGATTATCAATAAAGCTTCATTACAGACACCTTACAGCTGATCATTGCAGTCTGGGGCTATAGTAAAGCATCCAGATAGCTTCACCAGGGGTCACAGTTGTCTGTAAGTCGGGTGTCCTTAAGTAGGGGACCGCCTGTATTAGGGAAATAAGTAATATAGTGGCTATAATATTTTTCCAAAAATCCAAAAACTGTACCTATTTTATAAAAGTTTAATTATATGATTTTACGCCCTGCGCTGATCCACTCCCTTGCCAGCCACACCCTCTGCCATGGAGGTGGCGGAAAGGGGAAAATAATAGCTGCTGATAGCAAGTGGTGGCTAAAAGCTAGCATTTGTGATTAGGATTATTTGTGATTATTTCAGGGCTTCTAAGTCAGTGTCCAGACGCAGAAGCCCTGATAAATACCCCCTTTGTGTCTGTAAGAATCCAGCTATAAGAATCCAGCAATACTAATAGCTGGTCTAAAGTATGTCTTCATAGTTTTAAACTACTAAAACTACAAAACCCAACATGATTTATCTGGCGCAGAATAAGACTGTGGTGTCTAACTTTGCACTGGTCTATTCACTGACACTTTTTATATATCTCCCTCATGGAGTCCTTACCCTCTATCAACCAGCTATATTATGTGGATTGAAAGAAAATATTTCTACCTGTCCTTTAGAATCCCCCCCCCCCTTCTCAGTTAGTTGTGACTTCAAAAAGTGCTTAAATAAAATCCTGAAAATGCATAATTCCTCTTCTCTACATGGATAATAATTAGAGATGAGTGGACAACCTGGACAAATTGACAGTCGGTAGCCAATCCGGCATATTAACACCTGTAACAACTAGCCATGGTTTTGACTGACAATTTGTGTTCCCTTGGTCAATTACAGCCATGGCTAGTAGATAGTGGTGTTATTTTGCCAGATGGACTGTTCGGACTGTTCAGCAACCAATTGGGCAATGTGTCCAGGTCGCACAGGGCATACCCAAACCCTGAACCTGAAATGGAAGTTTTAGCTCATGTCTAATAATAATCATCCAGGTACAGAATTATTGGCTTGAGGGAAAATTTGATGACTGTAGGAAATGTTTTATGTAATATGAGTTGTACATGACAAGAATAACTGGCCGTGCAAGAAGCAATCCTGCCACACAGGTTATGTTATAATATCATGCATGTGTCTATGGAAAAGTTTTTATAATTTCATTAGACAATAAAAGATTCCATAAGCTCTAAAGTGTTCATCTCAGCCTAAATTTAACTACATATAAATCTAAAGTCTTCAGCAGGACTGGATTGATTAAAGTTCCAATTAGTCCACCTGCAGCAGAGACAGTTAATTGCAGGTTTGCAGGTCTGACACTTATTAGCAGACTGTAGCAAACCAATTAAGTCCAAAATATGTCATTGCCTTCTTAAAACAGAATACCCACTTATGTGAGCTGGTTGGGAAGAGGTTAAGATAAACCTCTGTATAATAATAATAATATTAATAATACTAATAATAATCTAGTGGCTCAGTATGCATCTCTAATTTTAGTACAATAGAAAAATATATATTTTTAGATAATCAGTAATCATAGCGTGAATCATTGTTCACATTAGCCTAAAGATAAGAAAAAAGTTAGTTGAGTTAATCAGTAATTGTTCATCACATTCATTACATTCAGAACTACTACTAGATATAATCTAATATATGAAGCTGATTGTATGTGTGTGGGTGTGTGTGTGTGTGAATTTCCGCATTAGGATTCTCATTTACAATCACCAAATTTTGCACAGCCACTCTCTGTGACTCAGAAAACGGCATAGACCAGGGTTTGAGCCGCAATTTTACCCCTACATTTTCCAACATACACTTTAACAATTAACTACAATATACAGGAACCATTGTATGCTTCTGCTGCTGTAGTAGTTATAAGCAGAGCTATAATTGGTTGCTACTTTGCCACATGTCATCAATATGAGCTCTACGCTTTGATAGGTTACTATCGGCAATGAGTATAAGACAGCTCATGTGTGAGGTAAGATGGATAGGGATACAGAGATGGGGTAGGTTTATCAGAAATGTTTGAGGTAAAACCTTTCCAATTGCCTGTAATTGCCTGTAAAGATCAGCTGTAATTTTATAAACAACTTCGAGAAGATTAAACCTGAGCTCTGATTGGTTGCCATGGGCAAATAAAACATTTCTGCTCTCAGACACTTCTGATAATTCCCCCATAGACAAAGTGACAGAGTGACAAAGTGACAGTCAGAGATAGAGAGTCACAGTCAGCGACAGTCAGAGACAGACAATGTCATAGACAGTGAAAGTCAGAGACAGAGAAAGTCAGATAATATCAGAGACAGTCTAGGAAAGTCAGAGAGAGTCAGTCAGAGGCAAAGACAGTCAGAGACAGACTGAGAAATCCAGAGTCAGAGACAGAGATAGTCAGAAACACAAATGGAGGCAGTCGGAGACTGACACAGAAAGACTAATTCAGAGACACTCAGAGACAAAAGCAGTCAGAGACAGACAAAATGATAGACAGTCAGTGGTTGACAAAATCAGTGATAGACACAGCCAGAGACAGTTGGAGAAAGACAGAGACAATCAGAGACAGAGACAGTCATACAGCAGAGACAGAGATGGTCACAGACAGAAACAGTTGGAGACAGAGAAACTCAGAGACAGATAGACAGACAAAGATAGTCAGAGACAGAAACATTCAGAGACAGTCAGAGAAAGATAGATACAAATAAAATATTTTTTGTTAACACATTCTATGTTATAGCTAAGATCACGTATTTACTTTCCTGGGCAATGCCGGAAGCTACAGCTAGTCTTATATATAAAGCTGAGTGTGTGGGATATGAATGTATGTATGTCCATTAAAGAATTCATGTTTACAATCACCGAATTTTGCACAACTGCTCCCTGTGACTCAGGGAACATCTTAGATAAGGTTTTGAGCCAACACTTTTTAACCCTGCACTTTCCCAAATACACTTAACAACTACCATATACCATTGTCTGCTGATGCTTCATAGATCAGCTGTTATTTTATAAACAGATGTTGGAAAATGAAACTTGAGATATGATTGGTTGCCATGGCCAACAGACAGAAAGAGACAGTCAGAGATACCCAGATACAGAGGCAGTCAGATACAGACACAGTCACAGAAAACCAGAGTCAGAGACAGATGTAGTCATGCAGGCAGAGACTGACAGAGACTGTCAGAGACAAATACAGGGGTGTCAGAGACAGTTCCAGTCAGAAACAGACAGAATAAACCAAAGTCAGAGACAGTCAGAAACAGACAGACATGGTCAGAGACGGCCAGAGACAGAAAAAGAGACAGTCGAGATGGAGACAGAGACAGTCAAAGACAAACAGCCAGAGAACCACAGACAGAGACATTTAGAGACACTCAGAGACAGAAACCATCAGAGACAGCCAGAGACAGATAGACACAGACAGAGACAGTCAGAAAGATTTTGAGACAAAGGCGGTCAGAGACCTTCAGTTTTTTTTGCGGACACAGAGACAAAACTGATGCATTGCAAAGACAAAACGTAAAAAAAATGGAGACACTACAGAGACAAAATTCAATGGATGCGCAACTAATGCTGAACATCAATGCTAATGTGAAAGAGCCCTAATAATAATAAACAGTTTCAATTTTATTATCATACTAGCTGTAGCCCCCAACATTGACTGGGATAGTATAAAACTATTTTTAGCTATAACAAAATTGAATAGAGTAACAGAAAATATGCTATAGCTACAATGGGTACAGAAAGTCTTCAGACCCCTTTAAATGTGTCACTCTTTGTTTCATTGCAGCCAATTGGTAAAATCACAAAAAGGTTCTTTTTTTGCTCATTAATGTACATTTTGAACCCCATCATGCCATCATGCCATGCTAATTTATTCAACAAGAAAAATTTAAATATCAGATGGTTATAAATATTCAGACCCTTTGCTGTGACACACACGTGTCTATATAAGACCTCATAGTTCACAGTGCATTTCAGATCGCATGAGAATCATGAGGTCTAAGGGACTGCCCATGGATCTAAGAGACAGAATTGTGGCAAGGCACAGATCTGGCCATGGGTACAAAATAATTCCTGTAGCACTGAAGGTTCCTAAGAACACAGTGGCCTCCATTCTCCTTTAATGGAAGATTTTTGGAACAACCGTCAGTCCAGCCAATCTAAGCAATCAGGGGAGAAAAGCCGTTGGGGTTTTATGGCAGAGTCTGCTGATGGAAGCCTCTCCTCAGTGCAAGACATGAGTGCAAAAAAACATGTGAAGGACTCTTGGACTATGAGAAATAAGATTGTCTTGCCTGAACTTTTTGGTGTTAATTCTAAACAGTATGTGTGAAATAAACCAGACCTGCCAAATACAATCCCAAAAGTGACACATTGGGGTGGCAGAATCATGCTATGGTGGTATTTTTAAATGGCTAAATACATATGATGATGTTATATCATATGATGTTTCAGTTTTTCTTGTTTAATAAATTAGAAAAAATATCTATGTTTCAGTTTTTTTCCTGTCAAGATGGGGAGCAGAGTGTACATTAAGAACTTTTTTGATCTTACCAATTGGCTGCAATGAAACAAAGAGCAAAAATTTAAGAAGGTCTGAATACTTTCCAAACCCACTGTATGTCTTCCTGGTGCATGTCAGTGCTTGATCTTGCAACACAATTTAAAAGTTAAAGGAGTATTCTCATCTGGGCATAAACATTTCTTCAATTGGAAAAAATGTTCCTGTGTGAAGATAATTTCTCATAAATGTAGTCATGTTGTCCCATAAAAACGAGATAGCTTCCTCGGATACGGCCACCTAAACACTCTGGCAGCAGTGGCCAGACATGCGCTATTGAATGCCGCCTGACCACCTGGATTCAGCAATCATTACCACAGGACGGCTGTGGGACATACAGTAACTCCCGGACATTTAATTTTCAGAAACTTTTTGTTTCTTTGAGAAATCGCTCCAGCAGAGGTGGTCATAACCAAGGACACAGTCTTGTTTCTAAGGGACCATATCACTACATTTATGAGAAATTATCTTTATACAGGAACATTTTTTAAATAACATCTAATTGAAGAAATGTTTATATATAACGGATAAATGAAACTGAATGTGAATGCCCAGACGAGAATACCCCTTTGAAACCCTAGCTCAGTCCTAATCAGTCTGCACACCCCCAACTTTATGTTGCCTGAAATCAAACGCAGCTGCGCCAAAATCTGATCACGTGCAACACAATCCCCTGTTAAATATCTGTCACAGCCTTGCAAAACTTGAAAACGTTGGAAATTTAGACAGAAGTGCATCCGCAGACCCTTAGTAAATAAGCCCCAATGTGATGTGTTACAGACAGGATGTAAAGCATGGTATTAAACTACCATGTCATAAAGCTGGAATCATCTCAGACTGGTTTCTTGAACATGACAATGAGTTCACTGTACTCAAATGGCCTCCACAGTCACCAGATCTCAATCCAATAGAGTATCTTTGGGATGTGGTGGAACGGGAGATTTGCATCATGGATGTGCAGCCGACAAATCTGCGGCAACTGTGTGATGCCATCATGTCAATATGGACCAAATTCTCTGAGGAATGCTTCCAGCACCTTGTTGAATCTATGCCACGAAGAATTGAGGCAGTTCTGAAGGCAAAAGGGGGTCCAACCCGTTACTAGCATGGTGTACCTAATAAAGTGGCCGGTGAGTGTAGAACCAACAGATTCTGCAGAGCTTACCAGATCAGTCCCTGTCTCCAATGAGCTCACAATCTAATCAAGCTATCAGTATGTTTTTGTTTTTGCAAACACAGAGAGAACATACAAACTGTTTGCAGATGTTGACCTGGATAGGCCTTGAACCCAGGGCCCCAGCGCTGCAAGGCTGTAATGCTAACCACCGAGCCACTACTGCCAACAAGACATTATTTGAGTTATATGGTATGAACAGGGCTTTATGTGAGGCCAAAGAGATCCTTAGGTGTATAGTGCAAAGAGCACTTTACCTGAGACACAGGCGATCCTTCACAGCCATGTGCCTCCATCTCCTGACATCTGACTGCGGCTCCTGCGCATAACAGAAGTTCCAATGGTGTTGGGCTACTGACAGTTTACGTTGGGCATATGTCTGCACATGCTCATAACAATCTATTAGTTCCCATGCGGCCATCTTAGAAGAGGGCAAAAAAATGGGAAAATGTAAATGAAAATGTATAATGAGCTGCATATGACCAACACAGCTAACACAGTATGGTCATTAAAGGGGTATTCTCATCTGGGTATTCACATTCAGTTTCATTAATCACCATATATAAATATTTCTTCAATTAGATGTTATTAAAAAGTTTTTACCCATGTGAAGATAATTTCTCATAAATGTAGTCATATGGTCCCTTAGAAAAGAGATAGCTTGCTTGGACACGGCCACCTCTGCTGGAGTGATTGCACAAAGATACAAAGGGTGTTTGTATATGAAATGTCCGGCAGTTACTACATGTCCCACATCCATCCTGTGGTAATGATCGCTGAATCCAGACAGGACTCGATAGCGCATGTCTGGTCACTGCTGCCAGAGTGTGAAGCTATCTCGTTTCTAAGGGACAACATGGCTACATTTATGAGAAATTATGTTCACACAGGAACATTTTTTTAATAACATTCAATTGAAGAAATGTTTACATATGGCAAATGAATTAAATTAAGTGTAAATGCCCGGATGGGAATACCCCTTTAAGTCCCAAACCTAGTGGACAAGGGTTCAGCAAACTAATTACATAAATAGGGCTAGCTGCGGGATTACTAGCCCAACTTACAGTGTGCCCGTACCAAATATGGAAGGGAGTCCACAGTAATGTTTATTGTAAACAAGTTGTAAAAGAGTCAGCCTCTTTGTTAATGGGATGGGTATTAAAACCATGTGTCAAACAGGCTACCGGCATATCTGCAGATGGCACGGATGTCAGACCTCGTGTCACAATACCCACTTGGACTAGGATTTCAAATGGCTGCTAACAATACAAAATTAAACTGGCTATTGGGTCACTTAGCTCATTGTAGGAAGTAACACAAGCAATGTGTTTTGAAGTATTTGTTTCTTTATCTTGGTGCAATAGTGTGTCCCTATCCTGGGTAAGAGCTGTATCTTTATGTCCCTCCACTAGTGCACATGGGTGAACCCTATTCTTGAATTTATTTGATAGCAGTCTAAGACCGTTTTCAACCATGTCAGGGTCACTGACTGTTCCGCTTACACGTAGGAACTGACTATAAGCGAGAGACCTAGTAATTTTTCAGGGATCACAGCTTTTGTAGAGCAGTAAACTGTTTATATCTGTTGTTTTTACACATAGGTCAGTTGTTAATGTGCCATTCTCATCTTAAAACTTCACATCTAAAAATTTCAATTGTCTTCCAATTTGTTTGCCATCTGCTAATATGGCCGCCTAGGAACAAACAGATTGGGGCTTATTTACAAAGGGTCCCGTGGAGTGCACTTTCATCGACTTTTAGAAATTTGGGGGATTTGCGGCGCTCTGACAGCTATTTAGAATTGTGTTGCACGCAATTGTGTTGCACGCGATTAGAGTTTGCCGCAATTGCACCGACTTTCATGAGATGGGGGGTAGGCCGCCAGACAATCCGACGGATTCGGACTGAGCGCGGGATACATACACTTACATACACCGGACCTGAGCGGGGAAACAACAGATGCAGGAAATCGGGAGCACAATCTTTGTGAATCATGGCAAAGTTCATTCTCATCGGACAACACACAGCGAGGATCACGCAGGACCAGGTAAGTAAATATGCCCCATTGTTTTCAGCAAGTGCAGACGCCAGAAGATGGTTACACATGACTATGCAGGATCTCAGGTAGAGCCCTTTGCATACTATACACTGAAGGATCTGTTTGAATTCTTATAGAGCCCTGTTCAAACCATGGACCTCAGATAGAGCCTTACTCCCACTATGCACTGCAGGTAGACAATGGGGCAGATTTACTTACCCAGTCCTGTCACGATCCAGTGGCGCGTTCTCAGTCGAGGACTCGGGTCTGCCGGCGATTCACTAAAGTCGTGCGCCCGATGTCCACCAGGTGTCACTGCTGTGCTGAAGTCCAATGGAGTTCCCTATCCTATTCCTGGTGCAGGTAAGCACGTGTCAAGCGACACATTTTTAAAAAAGAAAATTCCGCAGTGTTTCCGAATCCGCAGTGTTTCCGACGGCCACGCCCCCCAATTTCCATCACATGCATGCCGGCGCCGATGCGCCACAATCCAATTGCGTGCGCCAAAAACCCGGGGCAATTCAGTGAAAGACGGCGCAAATTGGAAATATTCGGGAAACCCGACAAAAAATATTGATTTGGGCCCTTAGTAAATGACCCCCTATCTGTCCTATTGGGGGTTAATGCCCACACACGTGTTCCTGCTATTTACTGATGAGGAATGCTGGATATTAGAGCTCTTTTACATTGGCTGATTGATTGATTTCCACAGATGCCACACAAAGCCACTGATTTCTATGAGTGTTTTCACTGATCCGTTGTCCATGGAAAAAATTATAAAACATGTCCTATTTTTTTTACGGTTGTGGTTCACGGTAGGCAATAGAAGTCTATGGGTCTGCAAACAATACTGATGTCACATGCTTTTTTTTCACTGATGAGGCTGAAAAATCAGGTGTGATATTTTCAAATTATTGTTATTATTGAGAGTGTGGCCTATTTTTTGTCTTCTTTCGCGATAGCACCCACCATTCCTATTCCTGTGCTGTTTTTCCCCCAATTTTAGATAAAGAGATAGATACATAGATAGATAGGTATAAAATATTTTTGTTAACCCATTCTATTTTGTTATAGCTAAGGACAGAGACAATGTCGGGGCTTACAGCTAGTATGATAATTAAATTGAAACTGTTTCTAAGAATTTAACTGTACAAAGAACTTCAGCATTAGTTGGGTCTCACTGGCGTACTGGGTTGAAGAAAATAAAAATAGTTTGCTTTATTCTCGGAATGCCACTCTGCTTCCTTCTTTTTAAATTGAAGTTCAATGCACTTAATCATCATAAAAAAATAATTAGGTTGATTTTCTTGAATTCTTTAGCACTTTGTTTTGCATACTAAACAATTTTGACTAGATTCAATAGATTTAACAGCTTTCACCCTGAGGCTACACCATTGCTATATGGCCTGTGAAAATACAAAGAACGCACTACCATCCTTAAAATTGCTAGTGCATGCCCTAACTGCTCATTATACCTTAATTGATAAACACTATGTTTAACTAATAAATGGTATGGACAATTTAATATGGGCGAGAAAGTCCCTTGAGTCAGTCTGTAAGTTGTCAAGCTCATCAAATTTCTACACTGTTTGATGTGTTACTATTTGGTATTTTTTTAAGCAAAAGTCAAGCAAGTATTAAAAGAGATATAAAAAGTTTGCTTATGGAAGCAAAATGTGCGAAAATTTGACCACAGCAAATGTAAGCAAATTCTATGGAAGTAGATAGTTTACACTTTTGCTATTCTACTTTGCAGAAGCCCAGCTGGTTCCAGCATAAAGTATCGTCAGATGATTAAGCAGAAGGATTCTCTCTTTAAAGAGGTAAGTACAAAATAAAAAATTACACTTCTAAAATCAATCGATACGTAAGAAACGGCCTTGTGCTCTTTATATGTGAGCTCATTTTAGCCAACTAATCAACTCTGATTGTGTCTGTGTGATTCTTTAAAAAGGTATCCAGCATGCACAGGAGTAGATCTTTTTTCAAAACTTTATTCTTTAAAAGTACATCTTGACAGTCATGTAGAAATAACAGCCAGTCTTAGCAAACAGGTATAACGACCATGGTCATGGTCTGAGGGATCAGACCATGACTAAGCTGTGAAGCGAAATGCGTAGTAAGGGCCTGGATGTATAGGCTTAAAGGATAAGGCAGAGTCAAAGGTGGCTCCAAGGCAATGGATGAGGGATCGGAGAGAGTGTGGAGCCATGAATTGGGATGGTTAGGTCAGGTGGGAGGGATGTGTTATGTGGAAGAAAGAATATGAGTTCTCTTTTGTCCATGTTAAGTTTTAGAAAATGGGAAGAGATAAAGAAGGATAAGGCTGGCAGAAATTCTGGAATGCTGGCTAGAAGAGAGGAGATATCTGGACCAGAGATATAGATCTGTGTGTGGTCCGCATATCAATGGTATTGGAAACCATGGAACAAAGCCCTGAGGGATGCCAACATAGAGGGGGCAAGGTGAAGAGGTGGTTGAGAGTGATATTCACTGAACATCCGATTGGAAAGGTATGAGGAGATTCAGGAGAGGGCATGGTCTGTGATACCAAGAGAACAAAGCGTCTGCAGCAGGAGCGAATGATTGACAGTGTCAAAAGCAGAGGACAGGAGGAGGAGAACAGAGTAGTGTTGTTTTGCCTTGGCTGACAGTAGGTCATCAGAAACTTTGTTCAGGGCAGTCTCAGTGGAGTGATTGGGTCGAAAACCAGATTGTACTTAGTCAAGAATAAAGTTGGATGAGCGGTAGGATATATTGTTCCAGGAGTTTTGAGACAAATGGAAGTAGGGAAAAAGGGCAATAGTTTAGCAGAGTGGATCGGTCCAGGGATGGCTTCTTCAGGATAGGTGTGACCGTTGCATGTTTAACAGTACCAGTGGATACTGAAAAGTTAAAGAGATGAGTTAGGGCTGGAATGCGCGCAGTTGTGAGGTTGGGGATAAGATATGATGGGATTGGGTCAAGAGCACAGATGGTGAGATGTGAGCTTGACAGCAGATAGGAAACTTTCTCATCAGCAAGGGAAGAGAAGTTAGTTAACAGTGACTTAGATTGGATACTAGCTACAAGCTATCCAGTTTGTGGCTCCTGCCCATCTGACAGTAAACAGCTGAATATTGTATATTGATATTAATTATGCAACAATGGTGGTGGATAAAGGAAACAATTTCGTTGTGATTGACCATACTTGTAAAAGTGTTTGCTCCAGTTCTCTGTCTGACTTTGTACTCAAAAGAATTTTAACTGTTTGCACTTATATTCATAAAGTGTCTGCTCCAGATTTGTGTTGCAGCTGCATTGTATCCAACAAGACAAAAAATGAGCACCAAAAGGGCAGGTTAGTGCTTAGTGGGAAATTATGTGATAATTCTGTAGCATGAACAAAGTGCACCAAAAAAATAGCAATGCAGGGGGCGCAAAGCAATGCAGGGGGAGCCAGATTTATGATCTTTTTTGATAAATGTGGGCCAATGTCTATTAAAGGATTATGGTGGGGATGGTGAAGGTGGTGAAAGGGCTTCTTAGTGTCCTTATAGGGGTTTTTGGGCGTGTATCAATTTCCACAAATTAAAAAAAAAAAACTGTAATGTAATGAGATATTAATGTATAGTGTATGTTGTATTTTACTGTTTCATGTTTTTTACATTCCTTCCATTACTTTTTTTTAAATAATTTTTTTAATTAGAACCAGGTGGTTGAACATTTGTGAGAATCAATGGAATTGTTTCTGTGTTTTATACACATCTTTTTATAATACACTTAAACAGCTACCTCAAGAGAAACAAAGTATGGGGAGATACAAGTATTGTATTGAGGAATACAAGGTTTTGAAGAATAATCTCATAATGGGTCTGTGCAGTGATTCATTTGGACTAGTTATTAATTCTTTAAGAAACAAGGGTAATTCTCGATAGTTCACCATCAAATATACTCAGTTAGCCTCAAAAAGCGATTGCGTGATTTCTTCACTCTTCTTTGTGTCTTCATCAGGCAAAAGAAACTTGGCCGCAGCGGTGAAGGGACATGGAGTATTCTGCAGTGTACTAAGAAGCTCATGGTGAAAGCTATAAATAAGAATGGGTGCCAGACATTAGGGGAGCCATGCCTACCACTGTTGAGCTGGTGGTTATAGTGGACTATGAGTAGCAAACACAGTAGTATGGATTGCCTTGTTCACAAGAAGAATTCATGTATGAATGGGGGCTTATAGGTAGAAACTGAAGAAATTAGACCCTATTCATATGTTCATTCAATTTCCGATCAAGACAATTCCCAAAGACAAATGTACTATACTGCCTGATCTATACTCAGTGACTCTGTGCATTTGCATACTTCTCCATTGTCGCCTCTGTTATAATCGAGAATATAATTGAGAAGAAAGCAGATTACCTTGTGAACTGGATGCCTAGTCATTAACATCGCTGCCAATACAGGCTGACAACGATCTGTGATTTTGAGACATTATTAAGCCCCATCCTCCTCCTTCATTGTTATAATAGTTCATTTACAGAGCAGTCTTTCAGTTCTGTCACCTTTTCCTTCACTCTCAGTGAAGTGTCTTTTTCCTTTGAGAAAGCAAATAGGGTGCTACTCCTAGAGAAATTGTTCAGCTATAGGGTTGTGATGAGAAGTTAGAGCAAGTGAAGTGAGAGCGTTACTGTGAGTTGTGTAGTTCTTCTGTTCGTGGTGACCATTCTATTAGTTGAGGCCACATGCACATTTGGTGCAATTTCATGTTATCATTTTCATTATTATCATCATTATTATCATTATCAAAAGTTATCATTTTCATATTTATCACATCTGCTTCTTCTGTCTTGACTGCTACATTCCAATATCACCCATAATAGAACGTGTAGGCAGGAAACATCCATTAGTTTCCAGATATCTGATGCTGGACAACTTGTTGGATTCTCCAATATTTAGATGTGCACTCATTACATAGTACATTTCATTTCCAAATCCCCTGATGAATGACATCTTCCAATCATAAACAAACAACAGTGGAAATGACTCTCTAGTCATATGTGATATACATATGTTAAATATATCACTGTCTCTTTTGTCATATGGGTTATACATGTTATATATCACTGTTTCTCTAGTCATATGTGTTACCTGTGTTATACATATGTTATATATCATTGTCTCTCTAGTCATATATGTTACATGTGTTATACATATGTTATATATCACTGTTTCTCTAGTCATATATGTTACATGTGTTATACATATGTTATATCCTTGTCTCTCTAGTCATATAGTTACATGTGTTATACATTATGTTATATAATCACTGTTATTTCTCTAGTCATATTGTTACATGTGTTATACATGTTATATCACTGTTTCTCTAGTCATATATGGTTACATGTGTTATACATATGTTATTTCACTGTCTCTCTAGTCATAATATGTTACATGTGTTATACATAGGTTATATGGTATACGTTATATGAATGAGCGGTATACTCGTCGAGCTTGATGCTCGTTCGAGTATTAAGGTACTCGAACGGCTCTGTGCTCGGTACGAGTATTTCCCCGCTTTCCTGCTGAGATCGCAGCATTTAATTAAAAAAACACAGTGAGAACAATGAAAGAATAGAATAAAACAGGAACACAGTGAACACACGAGATCATTTTAAGTGAAAACACAGTAAAAGAACACAGTGAAGAATGAGATTACAGATGTTCGCACTCTGCTACTTGACGGAAGATCTCTCGCGAACGGAATGGCGACGGTTGACAAAACAATAAGCATGTGAGAAGATATCATGTTTGTTGAGAACACATGAAACACGGTGAGCAGGACAAGAGGACAACCGGGGAGCAGCACAGAGACACCGGGGAGCGGCACAGAGACATCGGGCAGTGGCACGGAGACATCGGTGCAGCGACACGGAGCGGCACGGAGACATAGGGGCACTGACACTAGGGGCAACGGAGACATCGGGCACGGAGACATAGGGGCACGGAAGGACATCGGGGCACGGAGACATCGGGGCACGGAGACAATCGGGGCTCTGGACACTCGGTGGCACGGAGACAATCGGGCACGAGACATAGGGGCACGGAGACATAGGGGCACGGAGACATCGGGGCACGGGGACCTGGACACGGAGATCGGCAGCGGCACGGAGACACGATCGGGCAGCGCAACGGAGACAATCTGGGGCACGGAGACATCGGGGCACGGAGACATAGGTGCACGAGACTCGGGGCACGAGACATCGGGGCACGGAGACTCGGGGCACGGAAGACATCGGGGCACGGAGACTGAGGGGCACGGAGACATCGGGCACGGAGACATCGTGGGCACGGAGACATCGGGGCACGGAGTACAATCGGGGCACGGAGACATCGGGCAGCCGGCACGAGAGGCACGCACGGTCACGGCAGCGGCACGGATGGGGCACGGAGACATCGGGGCAGGAGACATAGGGCACGGAGACATCGGGCACTGAGACATTGGGGCACGGGACATCGGCACGGAGACATAGGTGCAACTAGGCACGTAGACATCGGGGCCGGAGACATAGGGCACGGAGACATCGGGCAAGAGACTGGGGCACGAGACATAGGGGCACGGAGACATGTGGCACGGATGGGGCCACGGAGACATCGGGGCACGGAGACATAGGGGCACGGAGACATCGGGCACGGAGACATAGGGGCACGGAGACATAGGTGGCACGGAGCAATCGGGGCACGGAGACATCTGGGGCAACAGAACAATAGGGGCACGAGACATAGGGGCACGGAGACATCGGGGAGATTCAGTGGAAGAAAGCACGATCCCGGACAAGCGTATCTCCCGACAAGTAACGCAATGTTGCTGAACCTCTGTAATCTATTCTTCATTGTGTTTTTCACTTAAATGATCTTGTGTTTCACGTTTTTATTCTATTTCTTCAATGTTCTTCACATCTGCTAACATTGTCGGGAGATAATATACGCGCGAGAACAGTGAAACACTAGATTGCAGATGTTTGCATACTTCTGCTAACTTTCCAGAAGACATGCTTTTTTCAATAAATGAAGTAGGCAAGTTAGGGCATAGTGCGAAGCAGGTACCTGGTGAAGTGTAAATTTCGGGCTGGTAGGGTACTGATGGAGAGGGGGAGGTTGAGATTGCGTTGGGTAGAGGGTTGGTTTTAAGGGAGTTCCGTCATTTTCGAACATGTCCTTGAAAATGGAGTCTCCCATTGACTTCAGGGCTCTGATTCGAGACGAGCATCGAGCATCAGAAAAGTATCGCTCAATAACGAACCCGAGCATTTAAAGAGTGCTCGCTCTCTCTAGTTATATATCATTGCTCTCTAGTCATATATGTTACATGTGTTATACATATGTTTATATCACTGTCTCTCTAGTCATATAGTGTTACATGTGTTTATACATATGTTAAATATCACTGTCACTCTAGTCATATTTGTTACATGTGTTAACATATGTTATATATCACTGTCTCTCTAGTGTTACTTGTTATGTTACATATATTGGTTATACATATGTATATATCACTGTCTCTCTTGTCATATGTTTACATGTGTTACATACTGTTATATATCACTGTCCTCTCTAGTCGTAGTTGTACATGTGTTATACATTGTTATATATCACGTTCCTCTAGTCTATTTTGTTACATGTTTATACATGTTATATATTGCTCTCTAGTCGTATCTTGTTACATGTGTTATACATGTTATATAATCACTGCCTCTCTAGTCATATTGTTACATGGATGTTTACATGTTATATATCACTGTCTCTCTAGTCATATTTGTTACATGTGTTATACTAGTTATATACCACTGTCCCTCTAGTTATTGTTACCATGTTGTTATACTATGTTATATATCTGTCTCTCTAGTCATATATGTTACATGTGTTATACATATGTTATATATCGTTGTCTCTCTATCATATATGTTACATGTGTTTATACATATGTTAATATCACTGGTCCTCTAGTCATATAGTTACTCTGTGTTATAACATTTTTTATTCATTGTCTCTTAGTCCATATATTTACATGTGTTTACATGTTATATTCACTGTCTCTTAGTCATATTTGTTACATGTGTTATACTATGTTGTATATCACTGTATCTCTCTAGTCATATGTGTTACATGTGTTTACTATGTTATATCACTGTCTCTCTAGTCATATGTATTACATGTGTTAAACATATGTTCATTATCACTGTCTCTCTAGTTGTAGTGTTCCATGTGTTATACAATGTTATATATCTACTTTCTCCTTAGTCATATGTATGCATGTGTATACCATGTGATATATCACTGCTCTCTATTCGTATGTGTTACATGTGTTTATAATTTTATGATATCACTGTCTCTCTAGTCGTAATGTTTAAATGATGATACAGATGTTATATATCATCTGTCTCTCATTCGTGTTTGTTACATGTGTTATACATAAGTTATATATCACTGTCTCTCAAGTCGTATTTGTTACATGTGTATACATATGTTATATTCATGTCCTCTTTGTCATATGTGTTACATGTGTTATACATACGTTATATATCACCTGTCCTCTCTAGTCGTTTGTGTTACATGTGTTATTCATATGTTATGTATCACTGTCCTCTAGTCGTATTGTTACTGTGTTATACATATTTTATGTATCACGTCTCTCTAGTCGTATTGTTACATGTATAATACATCTGTTTAGGGCCGGGCCAGAAGCGCATACCTGAGGGAGAGTATCAGGGGGGCCGAAGCAAGATGAACTTGGGTGTGGGCGTAGCGCAGAAAATAACACATGAGGGGGCATGTCATGAATCCGGATAAAGTGAGGGTATCAGATCCATAGTGGGTGGGGCTGTATATAAATAACCATGAGGGGGGGGATATAAATTCACGATGGGCTGTTTGGTATTATAAACTAGGCATGTGACTGTTTTTTCTTCTGAATATTTAATGCTTTAATTGTGGAAAGTAGGCTGTGCAGTTATGCTAGACATCTTATATGCCCCATTTTTTTTAATGTGTCTAATGATGATGATAAAGTATTGTTAGTTTTTTTATATCCCAACCCTGACTTGTACTTTCCAACAGTTCGTCCCTGATTTGTGTGGAGATTTCAGTGGTTTTCCTATTGTTTGTTTGGTTAGGTCTGCCTCTTTCTTTAAGGTGTTCGCGCCTCTAGACCTTCAGAAAAGGTGTTTATATATTGTCCACTATGTGAGACTTAGATTGCATGATTGTGACTTCATTTCAATAGAATGTGACTTCACTATAATAGACTGCAACACGAACTTCACAGAAAAAGGGGAATATATATGCACCTGCCAATTTTCAGTTGTTTGTTTCCCTAAAAAAAATGTCATTTACAACGGAGTGGGAAGGGAAAGCTTTTTGGTCTGGGAAAGGCAAAATTCTAATTTCATAAGTAAAGTTGTGGGTCCAGCTCCCATTCTATCATTGTAACTGCCCGGATTCTGTCTTGTGACAACCGGAGGGCCAGCTCTCTCAGGGGACTCTTTTTATTAGACCTTAATTATCTTTGAACATCTGTTGCTACTGTCTGAGCCACCATAGCATGCTGTTTCTCTTGTTTACGAGCTTAGGAATGGTTTCTGACATTGCCCTTCTCATAATGGGTGGTGTAGGCAATGGGATCATAAAGGGCTTCCTATGACTAGAGTATAACCAGTTATCAGTTAAATTCACCTGGCTCCCCTCAAGATCCTTTAAATCTGGGACTGAATGGGCTAATTGGTTGTCTGGGGCACTTTCCCCTGTCTCACAACCTTTGACATCAATGCTACATTGGATGTGGCAATCCTCTTTTTTCCTGTCTTTTTTCTTCTTCTTGTATTTCTCCCCCTTTTTTCTCCCTTTCCTTTCTTCCTATATTTTTCTTTTCCTGAAGTTGGCTATGAATGTTGAGGACCTATGGCTTAATTCCTTGTATTTGAGTATTGTTTGTTTAGAATGATGTACGGAGCTAATGTTTTTGACTCTGCATATGCTTAAACTCCACCTGTGGTATTCTTCCAAATACATAGGGTCCAATATATTATTCCATGTACTCCAGGTTTTTGATACAAGGCATGATCTTTAAAAACAAATGTAACAAAGAAGTATCTCAACCAAGGTCATATTAACATTCGATTAGTACATAATCTTTTCAAATATTTTATAAAGAACTGAGAAAGATTTTTTTTAGAAAATCAATATAAATCATTTAATATGCATGTTTATATTACATTGTTTAACTCTCAAAATATTTTGTTGTTTTAAATAGAAATATCAATCACTGCTAGACAATCGGTATACTAATACAATGAGGTTCTGCATATGTGCAGTGCTAGATTTCATAGGATATTTTATCCTTCATCTTGAGTTCTTTATAACATTGATTGTCTTATATATATATATTATATTTATATATCTGTATATAGTCATTGTGCTTTTGCATAATGCCCCTCTTGATGTAACGGCAGTTCAAATACAAAATATGGACAGTAAAATTAAGCATGCTGGGATACACAGGCAGACTACACAATCATGCACAAAATATAGGTCCAAAACAGTAACATCAACATGCGTATGTTTGTAATGTTTTCCCAGGAAGTCAGGATGTTGTCCTATAGTCTTTTATAGTAATATTTCTTGAAAAAAATTCTTCTGGTTTGAAAAAGAGCCAAGTGCAAAAATATATTAGGTCACACTGTGTCCCATTTTGCTGTTTTAATAAATTGTACAGCATGCATTATGGTCTCTTCCAAGAAATGTTTCTCAGTTTGCAATATTGGATCAATACTTGGAGTTTTTATAGTTTATTGTTTTAATGTTTTCCTCAACCACTGAAAAAGTTCTTCCCTGTAGAGGAGTTGCCATCGTACATTCGCATCTACAGATTCCAGCGCTCGAGAAAGAGGTGCCACTGCAGATCCAACTTTATGAAGTTGTATAAAACTCTTTAGCTGAAAAATAAATAATAAATAGGTAATTAAGAAAAAAAAATCTTCAAAAACTGAGAAAGTTATCGCTATAGCTTCATTTTGTTATGACACAGACTTATAAAACTGTATTTAGGATAAGAGCAGTTTCCCAATAAATTTGCACTACCAGAAATACTATCTTAGCATATCTTAGCAATACCAATTAAGCAACTAAAAGGAGTTAGCATTCACATTGTGCTAATCTACAGGAATGAAGAAGACACCAAACCTTTTTCCTTTTTATGTTTCTGTTTTGTTACTTTACACATTCCAAAAGCCTTTACTTTTTTATCCTTAAAATTACAAGAACTGTATCAATATTACAAATTATACTTCATAGTGGTACCATTTTATTTTCTGTAACTATTACAGTTTTCACTGTGCAGGCATTATAACCCCGTTATTCTTTGGGTTAGTTTTATGTTTTTTTGGTAATTTTTTAAACAAATGTAAAAACTTGGGTTGAAAAATATAACTAAATCATCAAGGAACTGTTTTATACTTTGGCATTTGGGGCCCATGAACTAGTAGCTAATTCAATCCCCCTCTGATGTGTCATCTTGTCTGTGCTGGGAGCCTACAAAGCAAGTATACAGTAGGTCCTATTTTTAATGGACATTGGCAGGATGTGTGGAGCATATGACCTGTTATTTGTGGCCGGTTGTGGGCATGTAACATCAGATGCATTTTTTGTGAAACAATTTTTTGATGTTTGTTAGAAGTCTTTCTTACAGTCTGATGGTGGCAGATTATACCATGAAATGAATGGCTTAATGGAAAAGAATGTCCAAATGTAAACTTTTTGGCATTTTGACACCCATAAAACTTTGAAAAAATATTAAAGGGTTGTAAAGTTACCAAAATGGTATCAGTGAAAAGGTCATCCCGTCCTGCAAAAAAATTACACTTTGCCAAGCTCTGTATGAAAAAGTTGTCAGATGTCAGAACTAAAGGTGATATAACATCTGGGCCATATATTAAAATCTGTATTTACAAAAATATGACACATCTGTGTTTTTCCAATTCCATCACACTTCAATGTATTTCCAGATCCTCAGAACATGAAAATGAATTTTAATGGTGCCACCAGGAAGTAAAATTTGTTCCGCAGACAACATTCTAATGTGGCTCTAAAAGCAGCAATATAAAAAAGTAATGATTTGCAGAACACAAAAACCCAGTAAAAATTTGTCCTATAGGGATTAATTTAACTTGTTGTGGTACTACAAGAAACAGAAGTGCCATATTTCCTTACAGATTGTAGCTGATTTTTGAGTAACATGTCCTCAAAGCTGAAAATTTAGATATATTTCGAGCTGTTTGTCAGTTTGACAGACAATATTTTAAAGTTAGGCATGTGGAATGGCATTTAATTAAAGTAAAAAATGTTTTGTGACCCCAGCAAAAGACAATGTAGGAAACTGTCTAATTTTTGCTGACATCAGGCTCAATATTAATAGTTATTCAAATTTTATGACACCTATTGAAAGAAGATAGATTGAATAAGCAGCGAGGAGGAACCGTTATAGCAAGATTTATTTATTGTACACTTTATTTTTCACTTTTTAATATTTTTCTGGATAATTGTTCCATAGAAAAAATGATACTGCATGAAGAGCCTTTGAAAATAGCCAAATTAACAGAACTCTTGTAGTCCACAATATAGTCACTGGGTGGCCACACAAAACCCTTGGATGGACACTAGTTTATTATAAAAAGCTGCATACATCTGGATCTGGAAATGTGTGTGGGAGGACCATAATGTATGCTTTTTGTATATAAATTTGATTTCATGGTTTCAGAAAATAAATGTGACAATAGAATAATAGTTGTTTTGAATGGAAATCCCTCCCTGTGAACAATAATATAAAAACACACCAACGTATAAGTTTACAACTAAACATGTTCTAACTGCCTATAAACTGAAGAAATATCTCGCAAAATAATTTAGAGCATGTGGCGATATTGGAAGAAATCAAACTTTCAGCTAATAGGTATTTCAGGGTCTCTACGATTTGCTTTCAGAGGATCATGAACATAAGGCAATGACACAATGGATGTAAATACAGTGCCTTTCAAAAATATTCGGCCCTCATGAACTTTTCTACCTTTTGCTACATTTCAGGCTTCAAACATAAAGATATAAAATCACAATTTTTGTTAAAGAACCAACACACAATTGTGAACTTGAACAATATTTATTGGATGTTTGAAACTTTTTTTAAAATGATAAACTTAAAAGTGGGGCGTGCAATATTATTTGGTCCGCTTAAAGGGATTTTCCTATGAACAAAAGGAAAATATATATAACTTGCTAATCAGTGGGTTTCACAGATTGCGAAAATGAGGGGTCGGTTAGAGCTCTCTATGGAGCTGTCGAAAATTGCTGCGGGCGATGCTTGGCGATCTCCGGCAGCTCCATAAAGGTTAATGTAGCAGAACAGTCATGTGCCACCGTCTGCTCCATTAGTCTTATGGAGCAAAAAATGAAAGACTACTGGGGTGGTTCCCAGAGCCCCTCTGTGCTGAAGATTCACAGGCTTTTAGACCAGTTTCACCCTGGTCCTGTGCTCCAACAGCACTTCAACCCTCCCTCTGCCTTATGTAATATCACTGCACCAGTTTCAGCAAACAGTGGGAGAGGGAAGCGCTCCTGGACAGTGTAACAGCCTATGAATGTAGTACGGAGAGGCTCTTTAATACTTTTTTAAAAATTTTACTGTCTTCAAAGGGGCAACTTGTAGTAATATGTTTTCAGTCAGAATTGGCACAAAACTACTACATAGTGAGTAAATTTTCCATTGCTTTGTAACCTATCAAGTCTTATTTTCAAAGCATTTACTTATTTGTATGTTTCATATTTAACTAAAATGTTAAAGTTTGGCATACCTCATTCAATTCTTCTTCTGTATTAAGAAATTCTGTAACTCCACTGATAAGTTTTGAATTCATAAATAATGCTTCTCCATACCTAAACCAGAAGAAAAAAAATCATCAAACATTAATAGTAGAACTGAATTATTCTTGTTACCAACACAGTGAAAAGCTGTACTGGTCAGTGTAAAATATGAAAATGTCACATTAACATTTCTTTTTACATGTTTTATACAGTATTTAATGTATAACACATTACAAGGGAAATAGACTTGAATGCATCTGTCTGCAGTTTTTATCATACAATGCTGCAAGCAGGGTTAGGTATTAGCCCAGGAGAGCTAGACAATCGGGTAATTATATTGTTGTGTATTATGCATGCAAAGACTATGAAAATTAATTAACATATTAGAAATGTGGCCAGACTTACAGGACTGATGTGTGAAACCTCTTAGCTGAACAGATACCTCTAAAAGTGACTGTGTCAGGATTTTGTTTAAATGCTACATCAGTTATTAAGAAAGGGGGAAACTTTGAATCAGTATAGTGGATCTAACACACCACTGCATTAAAGTGCTCCTAGTCCACCTACAATCCTGGAATCTAAGGCATTTTTCAGTACAAAACACAGAAAAGTATGCTTACACAGGTCATTTGATGTGTTGCAAGACACTTTCTGAAGCTTTTTTTAGTGGCTTCCTTCTATTGTTAAATAAAGATAATTATTTTTGCCTTCACTTATAAATACTGCTTTTTAATCTTCCCACATTCTGTTATTTTATTTAAATGTTTTCATAGCTAAGTCATTTAATTGATTTATCAGATATCCAAGCAGTTTTCTCAACCTTTTTTAAAGATTAAAAAAGAGTTTGTATACACATGTGCAAACCAATACCTGACACCATTACCTTGACATTGGTTTGAGAAATCTATACATTCCCAAAGCTGATGAAACAGAGTAAACATACACCATTTTAATGTGTTTGTGATTCATATGAAAATAGGATAATTCATAATGAAAATATGTTACCCAAAAGCACTGTAGGAATCACAAAGTATCACAATACATTGTCCATTGTGAGACTGCATCGGCAGTACAATGATCCTGACATCTGAATAAAATCCAGCAAATTGCCTCTTATACTTTCCTTCCTAGCTTATTTTAATCCCAAGACAAGGTCTATGGATAGAATAAATTAACTGCTTTACCTGGCATTAAGAATGTTCCATTTATCCCTGAAGAATTTCCAGGCCAGGTCTCTTCCATGTGGATTTCTTGCTACATGAATTATAACATCTATTGCATCTTGATCCAGTACTACTTCAGAATTCAGAGATAGGTTTAGTAACCTGCATAGAAAAGGTAGAAAATCGCTTTAAAAAAAATCCATTTTAAAGATGTGAAGAATAATAGGGATAAGAGGATCCTATTAAATTTGGGGTCCAGACAAATTCAGTTGGACCCAAAATTAGAAATCCTGCTCCAGTCTGGATCCGGTTAGTGGACCCGAGGTCCAAATGGTAACACCCACGATCACTGCTGCCACTGATCGAGAGTTTTACCTATTTAAATTCTTCTGGCAAAGCCGCCATTGACCTTTAAATAAATGTGGGGTATGTGACAGCTCTTACCAGATACAGGGCATGGGCACCACCATTTTTGTGATAGGAGAACGCTGATAAACCCCAATATAACAGTTCACATGCACCATAGCTGGGAAGATCAGGCATGCACCCTACTTTTATTTGAATTCATTTAGTTAATAGCTAACACCCACGATCGGTGCCAGCACAGATTTTTGGTGTTATTAGTAGAGGTGTTGAGTCAGGCACAAACTGGCTAATTTGAGGTGCGAAGTTGCAAAGTTTGGTATGGATCTGAACTTGGATCTGTGGTTCAGACCCATTTAATATTAATCACAAGTGATATATTTTCACAAATATCTCAGTAATTGATTTGTAATTGTCAATAAGTTGTTAACCATAACAATTTTGGTTTCTACAAGATGTAAGTTTGCGTAAAAACAGTGCAACTGAATAGAGAAGTTGGATATGACTGTGCCATCAGTCTGTACTGCGTCTTTTTCAGGATGGGGATCAAAAGACTGTTTAGTTTTAAAGGAATAAATTATATTTTTTTATGTCAGAGAATGTAACCAGTTAACGAAAACATGACATCCTAAGCCTGTGATTACATGTTCAAAGTTTCTTAGTTATAAAAGTACTAAATAAATATAAGAAAAGTAAAAAAGCTAATTTCTCATTATTATTTTAGTTAATGTTGGTTTAGTTAATTTTATGGTGGTGTTCATGATATTAATGCATAAAAATCACCTGTTCAGTAGGTTTCTATTATTACTGCAGGTAAGTGCTTCCAATAATATCTTTTTTTCGGAGACGGCTGTGGTAGAATGGAACTTCATCCAAATAAACTCCCACACATCTTCATCCATTAAAGACACTCCTGTGCAATAGACAATGTCCCGAACATTTGGTGGAATTCTAAAGAAATAAATTTAATATGAATCTAAGTTTTATACAGCGGTTATAGCATTCGTTTTACACACATTATGAAATAACACATTTTAGAATTGATGGGAACTTATCACGGGATGTGAGACGTCTAAATGCCCAGCTCGTAAATATTCACCTGGTGTTAAATGTGACAAACCTACCCACATCATAACAATGCAATGTTTAGTAAATGAATATGTACAGGACTCATTAAATCAATATATACAGGCTTGTGGCCGTACACACGTCCCTCATACAGTAGTGTGAATGTAGTGTTCTTGTGGTGTCACTGGTAGAAGACCAGAACATGCACTAAGACACACACCCATTGTGGGGACTTATATACAGCCCCTATATGACCCCATAGACGACTATGGTGAAATTGCTGCAGTACGGTGCCACATACACTATCTTTCCAGCCAAGCGGAGCAATTTCCTATGGAGTGGGGTGAACAGCGCTCACACTTCCTCCATTCCAGTAGGTCGCTACATTAAGCATACGTTAATGTGACTGAACCCTAACTGCGTGACTGGCCATTGTCTCACAGAACGTAGCCTTGCACATACTCATTCCTCCTTTGCTTAGTAAGTTTGTTAGTCAATCAATCAAATATAAGCCTGTTTGAAGACTTGGTGGGTGCCGTTCTGCATAGTTGTCTCTTGTTGGATTTACACATTTTATGAACACTAAAAATATTTGAACTGAACTTTACTTTTTTGAATGTACAAATTCTCCTCTAGTGAATAGAGAACCATCACCAAACAAGCTTTGTCTACTCCTCCCTCCATTTGAAGTATGTTTTTAAGAGTCACCTGCTTGTTATCTGATCAGGGTATACGAGGAGGAAAGTTATAGATTGGACCTAGGAGAGACTGTGGTTGTTAGGTATCTTTACTTTTCCAAGGTATTTGATACTGTTCTGCATTAAAGGTTGGTACATAAAATGAGACTGCAGGGACTAGAGGAAAAATTGTGTATTTGGAATAGCAATTAATGGCACATTCTCACAAGGATGAATAGCAGCCTCCTTCATTTTATTATTCTTAGTAATGATATTATAGAGAGCTGGACTACATAGAGGATTTACCATATTATTTGATAAAACTGTAACAGAAAACAACGAATATTGCAGGAAACTTTATTTTAGTGACCAGAGCCAGGCTGCTGCTAATAAGGTACAAAGTACAATCTGATGGTTTTCTTATATTCTTTGTACAGGTCATCATCATTAGATCATCACTTTCAGATCAGTGGGTAGCCCACCCATTAAAAGTACAGCAGCACTGTGTAAGACAAAGTAATTGTAATTTGCAATGCCTCAAATCACATGAATGGGACTGAACTGCAATTTTAGATATGATCACTACTCAATATATGAAACTGTGCCTGATTTTTGACCACCCCACCAACTAGCTGATATGTGGGAGTGCCTAAAATCTAAATATGGCATTGCTGGTAGATCATTAAATTAAAAGTTTTTAAAATCCCTTACTATATTATACTATACTGTAGACTTTTATCTGACTGCAGTATACTAAGAAAAACAGAAAGGTGAGCTTTATTACCTATATGTCCACTTTGTACATTTGTAGACAGGTATGGCAGATCTACCTTCATAAGAATTTTTCATGCATCAATATCTGAATAATTTGTATGCTTGCATTATTTTTAACAAATTATGTATGTGAAAAACTGGACTATAAAGGTTATGCATTTTTTTACTGCAAATTCAAGCTATTCTCTCATCTCTACCCTGCGATCATCCACATTAATGATATGTCTTTATTAGGTATTAGCCTCACTACCAACTTGCTGGCATTTCATCTAAGTGCTGCAATTCAAGGCAATTATCTATATTTATTTTAAAATGTTTGTCGAGAGAATTATTTTGTGTAATTGCAGTAAAGAGAAGAGAATAATTTTGTGTATAACAACATGCAATCAGGCTATGGATTTCTACATAACAGGGCATAAAAGACATTCAAGTCAATTTAAAGAAGGAAACGGCACTGTAAAAACAAATTTATATAAAGGGGTTATCCATGTTCAAAAATCAGATAAGAACCATGCAATACAATCTGGCTCCTAATGTATTTACTTCCATACCAGTTAAGTCAAATGAGATAAACTCTTTCCCACTAGGCCAAGGTAAAAACTTAACCATTCACAGTTGAACCATAGAAACTGTTCCTTATGCCATACTTTTGATGAGTCGATGGTGAGGCTAGATCTTGGTAGAGTTGGACATTAATTTTATCATGACTGTATGATAAGCCTCCTCCAATACATGAGGTTGATCTTAAGGTTATGAGATTATGAAATGCCCTATAAAACACTAAGATCTAGCATCTTGCCACGGAAGATTTTTGATCGCCTTATACATAGGTAACTTTAAGCAATAAATCACCATACTTTGTCCCTACTTTCATATCCCTCCCCACTCTGTGTTGAGTAGAAAAATGCAGTGGAAAAAAAAACCATCCTTATATATTGTTTTATATGTAGAAAGAAGTGATGAGTAGACTCATTCAGGGTCGGGTTCAGGGAGTTTGCCCGAACTTGGAACAAATGTTCTATTTACTCATCAATGCTTGTTACACATTTTATAGTCATGTATATATAATATAAATATGTATAAAAAATATGATGTATGTTATAAGTCCATAAATAAAATTATCAAGCATGTACTATATTACTATATGCAACTTCACAAATATAGGTTCATATTTTATCATTTTTGTCCCGTATAAACATGAATTACTATTGATGTTACATTTTATTGTTAAGCCATTAGAAGTAGAGACAAGCAGAAGATTTCAAACCCACCAGAAAGGTGCCACAGACAGAAGAAGTCAATCTTAATGGGCTATACTTGAAGGATCGGTAAGTAAATCCCTCACAAGAGCAGTGTAGTATACCTCTTTACTGATGTGTTTAATGGACAGGAGCACTTTCAATTTCCAGAACAAAGGGTATTTTAGTGGAAGTATAACAGAGAAAGGAAAAGGGGGGATGGGTGGCACCACTTCGTATATTCGAATTATCAGTCTCTGGTGGTCAGACTTCTATAGGAAGGTGAAGAGGATGGGTTTACGGCAGGGTGGTGCTCTTATTCAAAGCAATATATTGGTTGTGATGTAGAAATCTTCTTTTTCAGTCCGGTTTATTTAGCAATACTCACACAAAAATAGACGTGTCAATACATGACGAAGGGAGGGATGAACGCAGGAACTCACGATAAAACAAGGTACATGACAGCTGTTTTGCGCCGCAGCGCTTCGTCTGACTTGCCTGACGTCTAAAGGGTATTTTAGTATTGCTTTATTTTTTATGAATAAGGCTGGTGACTATTGGATGGAAATGACAAACTCCACCTTTCCATAGTGTTTTGTTCTTATGATATCTATATTATTTTAAGTAAAATGACAACAACCTTTATTCTGTTAGTCAGCATGACAGCAATTAACGCCTAAGGAAGTGGTCTTCATGCTTTCGTTACATTAATCTTTGTGGTGTATTTGAGGGCACTGTGGTATTCAGCTGTCACGCTGAAAGAACCTGTCCCCATCTAAGAAGCTCCTCAAACAGCTTTTACATTGCCAACGTCAAGCTGTTATTTCTGGAATAACTTATACAACTTAAAGTCAATGGAATACAAGGCCCATAATATACAGTAAATATAAAAATAATCTTTACACAAAGCCTTGTGATGGCCAACTAATACCCTATCAATACACATTCAGGTGTATTTGCACTTTAGCAGTCTCAGAATAATAGCACCATACAATTTTTTAAACGAGAGCCAGAAATATAAGATGATCACTCAGAAAATGCTAATATTTTATTTGAGTTTAAAGAACATGCTGTTTAGTATATAGCTCTTTTCGCAGTTCTGTATTTTTCATAAACTAAAACTTTAGACATTTTAAACACAATACCAAACTTTTCTTGTCACTTATCAACCCACATATAAAGCATTTGAGAATCTGACATCTTAATTTCTTTGAATTTTCTTTATTTTAATGGGTGCTCCATCTACATTTCCAGTAGCAGCCCATCTGAACAGCTGTCTGACTAACCCTGCAGCAAGCCTGTCATCATTCACATCTTGCCCAACTCTTTTCATCGACCAGGTTTCTTGAACTTCTATACTGTAAGTCAGATGTGTTCAGGGAGCATTTGTTTTTGTGTTAGGCTGTGATACAATTCTGGATTTATTTTTAGTAACTTAATAAAACATATCAACTATCATTTACTGGAATGTAAGTTAATGTTATTGTTTCTGTTACTCTTGGGTTCACTAGAAATTAATTTATTATTCAATACTCTATAATGGCATGACAATTATCTTAGCACCTTTATTTATGTTTTACATTGCTTTTTTATGGCTTTCATTTTCATAAGTTTGTGCCAAGAAAGCTTTTTCTATTGAGCAATGTTGCCACAAATCAGTGTCTTTGTAGAAACCCTACTTTGTCATCAAGCAAAATGCTCATGAATAGTTGTGACTCAACCTGTTCAGGTTTGGGTGTGCTGAGTTTGGTAGAATCTAAAACAAAAGTTTGGTTCAGGTTCTTAAACACTAAAACACCCAGTGTTAGCCCTTTAAATGCCGTTGGCAATGCCCCTAGCTGTATTTAAATGCCAATTGCATGGTCCAGTCAGGAGTGTCAGTGTTCACAGAAAAGTACTAATCCTAGAACTGGGAACAAGGTAAGTACATCTAGAAAACACATTTAAAACTGCATCAGTAGAAGACGAGTTTTTTTTCTGGATAATATAGTAACTAATAGGATTTAGTGGGGTAGTTTCCATTAAGCTTTACGCCTAATATGCAGTAAACATTTATAACTAGAGATGAGCGAGCACTAAAATGCTCGGGTGCTCGTTACTCGAGCCGAACATTTCCTGATGCTCGAGTGCTCGTTTCGAGTAACAAGTCCCATTGAAATCAATGGGAGACCCGAGCATTTTCGAGTAAATTACAAACTGAAACGACCGTGAAGAACACAGTCGCAGAACCTATGCGCGAGTTTCGGGAACATCTGCGATTCTGTTTCCGGAGACAGCGTGCAGAACGGTTTGCTCCGCAAAGTATTTGAAGAACAATAGTGTGTTGAAGACAACTTGCAGGACGTTTGGGAAAACATCGCAAGTTGTGCCTCTCAACAATTTGTGCTGTAATCTGATTTTGCGGGGAGAATAACACCGTTCTTCACGCGTGTCTCCAGGAAATCTGCGATCTGCTCCGGAGACAACCCCGTGCAGAACGGTGTTCTCCGCAATAGTATTTGAACAACAATATGTGTAGAGAACAACTTGCAGATGTTGTGTAGAAATCTGTCAATAGTCATGTGATGACATAGGTGAACGGCTGTGTAACCATAAACAGATCTTTTTCACCTGGAAGTAATAATGGAAGCTTTCTATAGAGTGACAGCAAGCAGAAACTGTGAGGATTTGATACAAAAATATGATGGAAAATGGCATAACTTTTCATAAGACAAACAAAAACATTTATTTGCTTAAATGAGACAACACTTTTAATCTAAAGATAATTTTAATGTGTAGGCTAGAATAAATTACCATAGAAAATTAAACTCCTACGCACATGAAGTTGTATACTGCCATTGAAGGTTGAATTATCATCAGCAAGATTATTTGTGAGATATATAGATATATTAGGGGGAATTCATTGTCTTTTGTGTCTATGTTTGGTATTGTTTTGACGCAGTTGTGGTACAAATGCTGTTTTGCAACTTTCCATTGCGGCAAATGAACATAGGACAGTGCAAAGTCACTTTAAGGTGTGCCAAATTCATTATTTGCATAGACTAGTTTTCACAATACGGAACTAAATTCATGATTTGTTATTTGGCGAAAATATTCGTTTAGGCACGTTTTGTCGCAAAATGAATCCAGGCTTCCCCTGGAGTATGAATAGGACACTACCAAATTTATCAAGACCAATTTTTCCTTAGAGGGGACATGGGCATCATAAAATTAACATTTTGAAACAAAAAACAATATTATAAGATAAGCCAAACAAAATAAAAAAATACAACCACATACATAGACTCACATGGTGAATTCAGATAAAACAAAATGGAATTGAACATAGACAACCAAGTCAATGGTTTTAATGATAAATCCCATTGTGTTTAACAATTCCATGATTTAGTTATAAAACATTCAACAGATAGCTTTGGGTGATTTATCATTGTTAAAGATATTACACTGGTCTTGAATGCCATCTTACATACTGTCAGACATTTTAAAGACTCAGCATTCATTTTACATAACTTTGTATAGTGAAAACTAAAGTTTGGGTGGTGTTTGTCCCTCAGCACACAAAGACTTAGTGCTCGCTAGAACCACCTAGAGGAAGGTATCCAGGTGAACATCTGGGCATTTTATAGAATAAAGACTCTATAATTTGAAAGTCACCTTACAATGATTAGGGGTTTGAGCCCCAGATAAAAATCTCTAAGAATTGGCATCCCTTGGGTGGCCATACTTTTATGGACATCTGACCATCGAGGTGACCTCCGCAAGAGTTCAGGCGGCCGGTGACCAGAACTGACAATGAGCGCTCGTCGGGGTAAGTGAAGTCTATTTTTGTCTACCTTGACTGTAGTTCTGTTTCACTGGCTGAAAGGGACTGGGTAAGGTCATCTCCTTGTGTGATAATATATACTTTGCCTTCAATGTCCATAAATAAGAGTATGTTCACTATGATTGTGGCAAAGGATCCCTTGTAAGGTGATTGACAGAGACTGGACGGTGCCTATGCATGTTGTAGAAAAAGGTCTGCAGTGCCCTCTTGTGAATTGTTGATGTAGTTCAGAGAGTTTGTGATGGTGTTGAGATTTTTGTTCATGTAAGCGCTGATAGAATCTGGAAGTTTGCAGAGACAAAGTAGTTGGCCCATAAATGCTGGCACTGTTTTGCCAAGAATTATCAACAACTGTGATAAGGTAATTTCCTGCTCTTATTAAACACTTTACTTTAAAAGTTTAGCGCAATTTTGGCGCAGATTGGCGTAATGTTAGATTCAGGCACTTGCATGTGCTCCTGCTACAAAGCTCCTCCCTGCTTCCCCAGTCCAGAAGAAGATAACACTCACAGCAGCACACAAGGTGTGTGCACCCTGCACCCGTGCCCCTCTCAGCGGGGATCCCCAGTGCTGTTCCTCCTGCTGCACCCCTGTTAATCTGCACAGTATCCCCCTCAGACACAACTGTTGATATGTGCAGAATTACATGGGGGACACTCTGTATGTATATGCAACATTCTGCAAACTTCTGCAAAGTTCCTTCTCTCTTGCTGAGCTCAGGAGTTTGCAGAATGTTTTGTAAATAGAAGGTGATGAATGTCAAATAGAGTCTGCAGCTCTGTGGCAGAGTATCTTATTGTCTGCTATATATTATTCTAGTGTGCAGTGCTGGCTGAGTTTGCTGCTAGAAATGAGCTGTTCTGCAAAGGGGCTCAGTGCTTTCTTCTCAGTTAACGCCACCTTGGGGGGAGTGTTTGCGCCCGTTGTTCGCCCTAAATGAAAAATGCAAGTGAAGAATATCATAGGCGCAGCACAAACATCTGGATTGGTAAGATAGCTGAGGAAAGCTGGTTATTTGCTGGGTGGTTAGTTTGGTGTTTAGTTGCAAAAATGGTGCAAAAACGTGCGCCTGATGAAAAGGCGCAAAAACAACAGAAAAAAACGAGTGATACGTGTGGCCCAAAAAGCCCAGAAAACAGATGTATCTTAGAGATTTTTATTGGGGTCAAACCCCTAATCATGTTAAGTGACTTTCAAATTATAGAGTCTTTATTCAGCTTGGAATGGAGTAAACCAGGAAGCACATCTGTCCTTTCTGAAGATTAGCTCAAGACTGCTTTATTCTCTTTGGCACTGGCATCTGAAAGGGGCGTGCAACATACACCAGCAGCAATACTATTGGGTGGTTTGACCCTGGAAATGCAACACTATTGGATGTAAGCACACCAAAGGAATGTAGAACCATTGGCTTGTCTTCACTAAACAAAATGCCCAGATGTTCAACTGAGGAACCTTCATAGAGGTGGTGCTCGTGAGCACTAGACTTTGTGTGCTATACTCAGGGATTAACCCACCCTATTTCAGTTTATCACTACACAAAGTTATGTGAATGAATGTGAGTCTTTAAATGTATGCAGTATGTAGATGGACATCAAGACCAGTCTAAATCTTTAACATTTCCCCCCTTTGAGCTTGCTGGCTGTAACTTTGGCGGGTGACTCTTCAACTCCAGGTACCCACAGGTAGGCTAAAACTTACCTGCTGGACTGTAACTCTTCACCAAGATCCCTGGCCAGTCACTCGGGGGTTACAGGCCTGCATACTCAAATACATAATTGTGTGTTCCATAGTTTATGGGTTTATTAACCGGCTGGTTCTTCAACAAGACGGTATCCTCACACCGGGACTTCTCCTGTCATGGTTCTTACCGCCTGGACGGCCATCTGGACTGTGGACTTGATGAGGGGGACCACACAACACGCAATAAGTGACGAGCAAAATCACAATCCCCAATCTCACCCCCACTTAAAGGAAACCCTTCATCCCCCAACTCAAAAGTGAAGGACAAAGTTTCACCCAGAGAGTTTCTCTCGATTCCCTGGACAGTCCTTCAATCTCTTCAAGTGCATGGGTAATGCATCCATAGGGGGCGATGTCATCGGGATGTAAATGCACAAGCCACTCCCACCATCTTACAGACTCTCCTTCTCAGCAAGGTTCATGTCCAAAGCATCGGGTTTGGAAAGCATCTCGATATAATTCACAATCTTTCCCTTAGTTAACAACGTGGCGCTGGTCAGAGGATTGGAAAGGACCGTCGAAGCAAGGCTCCAGGCTCTCTCTCTGGTGTCTCTTTACCACCACGTAGTCTCCAGGCTTCAGGTTATGCATCCTGAGGCCTCCTGGATCTCTAACTTAAGAGTGCCATTCAGTCTCTCAAACCCACCACTAACTTTGGAAGGTTAAGGGGTTTGCAGGGCCTGCTCTACACCCAGGAGGGACAAGTTAGGTTCTGTACCTGTCCTGTGAAGTGGTTCTGTTACCGGACTCTAGGTTTCTGGAAGTCCAAACCTGCAGAAAAATCTCACTTACCAACTTCTTGGCTGCAGCTCTGGCAGTAGGCCGGTCATGGGAAAAAGCTTTGGCCACGGAAGAGAATCAATGCCACACACGCAGTATCCTACGTACCACCTTTTGGTGCTGGATAAATCCACGGCTGCAGTTCTTGGAAAGGGATACACAGTTGGGTTCACCTTCTGTGGGGCATTACCACCGTACCACGGGTTTGGCGGGCACAGACATTGCAGGCTTACACATAGTCTAGTGACAGGGTAGTAATGCTCCGGGGGGCAAACCACTTGTGGTTGAGCACTAGCATGGGCCATTTGGATATGTGTGTGTGCCCGTGGGCTACTTGACTATTGTTGGGGCAGGGCTCTGGCAGGCACACCCTCTCTCCCAGCTCCATGGTCCCATCGGCATCTGGGGCCAGCTTTCCTCACACTTTCAATTATGATGGACTCTCGGGTCACTCAGGGACTGGAACACTGGGATCAAACTTTTATATCAGAACTCACCGCTGAGACTCAGGACGTCTCTGGGCTCCATCTGTGCATTCGGCCTTCGCCATCACCTTATCAGGCCACATATTGCCTTGGCTTGTGGAGTTACCAATTTGTGGTGCTTTTACTTTTACTATCACCAC
The DNA here is from genome assembly GCA_019512145.1 of Engystomops pustulosus. Taxonomy (NCBI): domain Eukaryota; kingdom Metazoa; phylum Chordata; class Amphibia; order Anura; family Leptodactylidae; genus Engystomops; species Engystomops pustulosus. Next base: position 133,056,088 of record CM033644.1, read on the forward strand.
CTCTTGTGGAAGTAGAGAGCATCCATGAGCTTTACCCAGCGTGCCATGCTTAAAGGGGGTCCTGCAAGGGTGAGAAATCTTAGCTCCATATGGGTTCATAGTCGTGTTTGACCCCGAAACTATACATGAGTATAGATGTTGCCCCTTTTAATTCCACCAGCTGTAGCATTCCCTGAGTGCCGTCAATTCAACTCCTGCGCTGACCTGTGCGGAGGGAGAGTGTCTGCTTGTACCTACACAATGGCGGCACCACTGACCACTGTATATCCAGTGTAGAACCGTCTGTCTTCTCTGACGACTGGCGGGAAGCCATCTATGAGAAAAAAACTGAACATCTGGGTTTATCACCCTTGTCTCCCCCTCTCTGAATCCTGGAAGACTAGGACAGAATGAAGGATTCAGAGCTGTGCACCTATCAGTGTGTCCGGGGGACATTCAGGATGTGCAAAATGAGTCTGAGATGTTTCCGACCTTTGCTCAGAGATGGGCTTGGGTACTTGGGTTGAGGACCACTGGTGCAAGGTATGTGGGGTTTGCACAGTAATCGAGTGATCTAGGGTCTAGACAACTCAATGGCCCTTGCTGAGCAGATGCTGGCTGCAGCTAATGACACATGAGGGCTCCCCTCATGATGAGTTAGCCGGGCCTAATAGTGGGTCACTGGAGAGGCCACACGTCCGGGGAATACCACCTGTGGCACCTAGATACTCCGTGCAAAATAAAACAAAACTTTTATCCAGGGGATGTGCCTAGTGTCGGGGCAGACAGGATTTGCAGCTTAAGGCTATAGAATGCATCATTGCCCCTGAATAGGGCAATAGGGAAGGCCATGAGTAACAGGGGCAGCATCAGACTGGGGGCAGCAGACCTTATCCCAGGCCTGCAGAGCTGACCAGTCCTAGAAATGTGAAGAGGCTTAGGGCTCCAGGACAGGGGCACCCATTCTGGACTGCCAGACTTTCTTTCCTCAGGTATGCTGTGGCTGAGAAAGCAGTGGCATAGGAAGCCACCTTTCTCTGGCAATACTGGAGTTTTGTCTCTGGAAACTGCAACTCCTCTGAACAGAAAACACATAAGGTCAATAATGCATCCTGGCAAACAAACACAGATAGGTCATCCGCATACTGAAAAGGAAAACACGGGGTAAAAGGGCTAGTCTGCCAGTCTACTCCCCGTAGGGCCTGTTAGTATGGAGTATGGCTTGGTGAGTTTTCACCCCCTTGTGGGAATCTGCACCAGTATACTGGAATACCGGTCTGGTAATGGCAAATAGGAACTGTCAATCTTCATGTAGGGCACAGAGAGGAGAATATTTGCCAAATCAATAACAGTGAATAATATTTCACTCCGGGACTGCTGCCAGTTTTGGGCTAGGGACCTGGCTTCAGTACACTATTGGCACTTGGAGATCATAGACCATCCTACATGTATCCACGTTCTTTCCGGGCCTTTTCCTTGACCGGGGAATGGCTTATTAAATCATCATTGGGCTAGAGGGGAGGGTCTTACATATTCTTGTGCGTGCTGACTCCCCCCCTTTAGAATGTGGCGTTACTGTTAGTAATGTCGCCTCCCTGTAACACCACTTGGGTCAGGCTGTCAGGCGACCCCAACTTTCTCTCGTCTCACTTTGGCGCGGTCTGTGAAACTAGTCTCTGTTCTTCCTGGCTTTCTGCACAAGTCTTGGCAGAGACGCTCTAGTCCGCTAACAGCAGGTCTCCGCTTTATCTCTAGGACATATAGATCTCTCAACCATCTCTAGCTCAGTGTTCTTTGCTTGCTCTCTATAAAGAAGTCAGTACACTTGTGTTGGTTTTTAACACAAAGGAACAAAAGTCGTCGTAGGCTCTGTTATACAGTTGGGGGTTTGTTCTTGCTCTAGTCTGTTCGTGGGGTACACAGGAGGACGTCCATCATACTGTCTTTTTGTATTCTTATCACAAAATTCCTTTAAGTCTTAAGGCTGTAGCTCCTGTCGCCCCACTCAACACAGATGCTTTCTGGTGCTTCAGGCCACTTCTCACGACAAGCTAAAAGACAGAGCCACGCTGCCCACAGATCCGACCCTGTTAACTCTATCACTCCAGAAAGCAGTACCAGAGACATTGCAACACTTTTTCTAGTAATTTTTCTGCAATTGTCAGGATCAAATAAGTTTTAAAAAAAATGTTTGCGATTGGTGAAAATATTCACCTGCTGGTATTTTATCTAACATCCACCAGAGGACGCCTCAAGGGTGACTCAGCTGCTACCTACAACCAGCCTTTATGGCTGCCAAAAGTGAGTTAGAGCAAGGCAATTAACTTTCAGGGACTTGAAGGGACTATATTGTCTTAAGATGGCCGCCACTGAAAAATGGTGGGCGTGTAATCTTCTCTAACCACCAGATACGAGGTGGAGTCTAAGAGGGTGCTGGTCTGCATTCAAAGACGCCATGTTTCGTTCTTATCCCTCAAATTCTTTCCACATCAAAACTTTGAATGTCCCTTATTGCCCATCTCTTTCTTTAATGGGCACTCTCTCGGATCCTGTCACTCTGTCTGGTCCGTCCTTGTCACTGGTCTAAGTCTCCGTATTCAAAACCCATCTACTTCTGTCCAAACCCTTTGTCATTAATCTCTACTTACATCAATCACCACCTTGCCTGGGTGTGGCCACTTTTGTCGGAGCCAGCCGCCATTTTCATTCAAGTGCTGTCTCTACTTTTGCACACTCAGGGAATCATCTAACATACCCAAAAACTCAAACCTCATACTTCCTTTTAACCCACCTTTACCGTTCCTGCTGTGACACTATGTCAGTTGCCTTTTAGGTCGCAGGTGTCCAGCTACCGTCTTACTTTGCCTCACTACCCATTTTGGAATTGTGGAATACCTGATTTTGTTCAAGGGCTATAGATATTCGTTAAATACAGCTCCAACTACCCCGTACCTATCAGTAAGTACAAATTACGAGACCTTCACACAATGTTTCAGAAATCAAGAGTATATCGCTCAACTGTAAATTCCCGTGAGTGTCCCTAAGTCTCTACTGTCACTACCACCCCGCATCACGGGGCCGATCCCAATCCCTAAGGAATGGTCTAAATTTGGCCAGAATTTGTCTCTGAAATTTCCGATTCTATCAGCGCTTACATGAACAAATCTCAAACCATCACAAACTCTCTGAACTACATCAACAATTCACAAGAGGGCACTGCAGACCTTTTTCTAAACATGCATAGGCACCGCGTTTTCCCAGTCTTGTCAATCACCTTACACAGATCCATTGCCCAATATAGTGAACATACTCTTATTTATGACATTGAAGGCAAATATCTTATCACACAAGGAGATGACTTACCCAGTCCTTTCAGCCAGTGTAGAACAAGAACTACAGTCAAGGTAGACAAAAATAGACTTCACCTTACCCGACGATGCGCTCATTGTCAGTTCTGGTCACCGGCCTGCCTGAACTCTTGCGGAGGTCACCTATGGTCAGATGTCCATCAAAAGTATGGCCACCAAGGGATGCCAATTCTTAGAGATTTTTATCTGGGGCTCAAACACCTAATCATTGTAAGGTGATTCAAATATAGAGTCTTTATTCATAACATGCCCAGATGTTCCCTGGATACCTTCCTAGGTGGTCTAGCGAGCACTAAGTCTTTGTGTGCTGAGGGACAAACCACCCAAACTTTAGTTTTCACTATACAAAGTTATGTAAAATGAATGCTTAGTCTTTAAAAGGCTGACCAGTATGTAAGATGGCATTCAGACCAGGTATATCTTAACAATGATAATCACCCAAAGCTATCTGTTAATTTTATACTAATCATGGAATTGTTAACACAATGGGATTTATCATTAAACCATTGCTTGGTGTCTATGTTCAATTCCATTTTTGTTTATTCTAATTCACCATGATGTCTATGTATGTGGTTGTATTTTTTATTTGTTTTGGCTATCTTATAATATTGTTTTTTTGTTTCAAAATGTTAATTTATGATTGCCCATGTCCCCTCTAAGGAAAAATTGGTCTTGATAAATTTGGTAGTGTCTATTCATACTCCAGGGGAAGCCTGGATCATTTTGCGACAAAACGTGCCTAAACGAAATTTTCGCCAAAACAAATCATGAATTTTAGTCCGTAGTGAAAACTAGTCTATGCAAATAATGATTTGGCACACGTTTAAAGTGAACTTTGCACGTCCATGTTCATTTTGCCGCAATGGAAAGTGAAAACACATTTGTCCACAACTGGCGTCAAACAACTACCAAACATAGACACAAAGACAATGAATTCCCCCTAATAATCTATATATCTCACAAATAATCTTGCTGATGATAATCAACCTTCAATGGCAGTATAACAACTTCATGTGCGTAGGAGTTTAATTTCTCTATGTTAATTATTCTAGCCTACACATTAAAATTATCTTTAGATTAAAAGTGTGGTCTATTAAGCAAATAATGTTTTTGTTTGTCTATGAAAAGTTATGTGTTCCATCATACATGTTTTGTATCAAATCCTCACAGTTTTCTGCTTGCGTATTCTATAGAAAGTTCCCATTATTACTGTCCAGGTGAAAAAGATCTGTTTATGGTTACACAGCCGTTCACCTATGTCATCACATGACTATTGACAGATTTCACACACAAACATATGCAAGCATGTTGGGGGGGTCTTCACATATTGTCGTGTGTCAAAGGTATATGCGGACGAATGTTAACACCTTCTGACGGGAAGTTGTCTCTTCTGGAGCAGAATCGCAGATGTGGGCGACAACAGCGTACAGGAACGGTGTTTTCTCCGCACGATTACAGCGCAAACTGATTGAGTAGGCACAACTTGCGATGTTTCCAAACTTGCAAGTGTTCGTCGACCCAACATTTTCTGTAAATCTATTGCCAGCAAACTGTTTGAGTGTCTCCGGAACAGATCCAGATGTTCCGAAATGGCAATAGGTTCGATTGTTCTCACGGACGTTCAGTTTAATTACTAAAGCTCGGGTCTCCCATTGATTTAATGGGACTGTTTACTCAACCGGCACGAAATGTTTATAAGATTTTAGCTCGATATTCGTAGAAGTTTAATATGGAAACTACCCCACTAAATCCTATAGTTACTATATATCCAGAAAAAAATGCGTCTTCTACTGATGTAGTTTTAAATGTGTTTCTAGATGTACTTACCTTGTTCCCAGTTCTAGGATTAGTACTTTTCGTGAACACTGACACTCCTGACTGGACCATGCCATTGGCATTTAAATACAAGCTAGGGCTTGCCACGGCATTTAAGGGCTAACACTGGGTGTTTTAGTGTTAAGAACCGGACCAAACTTTTGTTTTAGATTCTACCAAATCAGCGCACACCCAACTGAACATGTTGAGTCACAACTATTCATGAGCATTGCTTGATGACAAAGGAGGGTTTCTACAAGACAACGATTTGTGGCAACATTGCTCAATAGGAAAAGCTTTCTGGCACAGAAACTTATGAAAATGAAGCCATAAAAAAGCATTTAAACATAAATAAAGGCTAAGATAATTTATCATGCCATTATAGAGTAGAGTATGAATAATAATAATTTCTGTTGAACCCAAGAGTACAGAAACAATAACATTAACTACATTCCAGTAAGGATAGTTGATATTGTTTTATTAAGTTCTAAAGTAAACAGAATTGTATCACAGCCTAACACAAAAACAAATTCTCCCTGAACACATCTGACTTACAGTATAGAAGTTCAAGAAACCTGGTCGATGAAAAGAGTTGGGCAAGATGTGAATGATGACAGGTTGCGTGCTGGGTTAGTCAGACAGCTGTTCAGAGGGCGGCTACTGGAAAGTAGATGGAGACCACATTAAATAAAGAAAATCACAAAAATTAAGATGTCGATTCTCAAATGGTTTATATGTGGGTTGATAAGTGACACAAGAAAAGTTGGTTATTGTGTTTAAAATGTCTAAAGTTTTAGTTTATGAAAAATACAGAACTGCGAAAAGAGCTATATACTAAACGCATGTTCTTTAAACTCAAATAAAATATTAGCATTTTTGCGTGAATCATCTTATATTTCTGGCTCTCGTTTAAAAATATGTATGGTGCGATTATTCTGAGACTGCTAAAGGTGCAAATACACCTGAATTGTGTATTGATAGGGTATTAGTTGGCCATCCCAAGCTTTGGTAGAGTTATTTTTTATTACTGATATTATGGGCTTGTATTCCATGACTTAGAATTGTAATAAGTTTTCAGAAATAACAGCTTGACGTGCAATGTAAAAGCTGTTTGGGAGCTCCTGCTGGATGGGGACAGTTCCAGACGTGAAGCGAATACCACCAGTGCCCTCAAATACACCACAAAGATTAATGTAACGAAAGCATGAAGACACTTCCTTAGGCGTTAATTGCGGTCATGCGGCACACCAGAATAAAGGTTGTTGTCATTTTTATTACTTAAAATAAACTAGAATATTAGATACAAAAACATATGGAAGGTGGAGTTTGTCATTCATCCATAGTCACCAGCCTGATTAAAAAAATAAAGCTAATCCTAAAATACCCTTAGAAGTAGGCAAGTCAGACGACTCGCTGCGGGGGCGCCAAACAGCTGTCAGACCTTGTTTATCCGTGGAGGTTCCTGCGTTAATCCTCCCTCAGCTCATGATTGACACGTCATTTTTGTGAGTATTGCTTAAATAAATGGACTGAAAAAAGAAGATTTCTACATCCCAAACAAGATATTGCTTTGAATATAGAGCACACACCCTGCCGTAAACCTCCTTCTTCACCTTACTATAGAGTCTGGCCACCAGAGACTGATATTCGAATATAAGAAGAGTGGTTGCCCAACCCATCCCCACCTTTTCGTTCTCGTTATACTTACACTAATACCCTTTGTTTAATGGGGAAATTGAAAAGTGTTCCGTCCATTAAACACATCAGTAAAGAGGTATACTACAATGCTCTTGTGAGGGATTTACTTAACGATCCTTCAAGTATAGCATGAAGATTGACTTCTTCTGTCTGTGAAACTTCTGGATTGGGTCTGGAAATCTTTGCTGCGCATGCTAAGCTTTAACCAAAAAATGTAACCTTCAATTAGTAATTCATGTTTATAAGGGACAAAATGATAAAATATGAAAAATATATTTTTGAAGTTGCAAAGTAATATTAGTAAATGCTTGATAATTTTATTATGGACTTATAACAGACATCTATTTTTTATACATAATTTATTATATATACATGACATTAAATGTTGCTAACAGCATTGAGAGTAAATAGAAATTTGTTCCAGGCTCGGCAAAGCAAACTCCTGAACCCGACCTGAAGAGTCTACTCATCACTTCTTTCTACATATAAAACAATATAGAAGGATGGTTTATTTTTTTTTCCCAATGCATTTTTTTTCTAATCAAAAACAGAGTGGGGTAGGGATATGAAAGTAAGGACAAAGTATGGTGATTATTGGTTTTTTATTTTAAAGCGTACATGATAAGGCGATCACAAATCTTAGTGGGCAAGATGCTAGTCTTAGTGTTTTAGAGGGCATGTCATAATCTCTAACCTTAAGATCAAATCATGTATAGGAGAGGATTATCATACCAGTCATGATAAAATATGTCCATACTCTACCAAGATCTAGCCTCACCATCGACTCATAAAGTATGGCATGAAGGAACAGTTTCTATAGTCAACGTGAATGGTTAGTTTTGACTGGCCTAGTGGGAAAGAGTTTATCTCATTTGATTTAACTGGTATGTGAAAGTAAATACATTAGGAGCAGATGGTATTGCATGGGTTCTTATCTGATGTATGAACATGAGCAAACCACTTTATATAAATGTTTTTACCGGCCGTTGTCCTTCTTTAAATTGACTGGAATTTGTTTTATGCCTATTAGGTAGAAATCCAGAGCCTGATTGTATGTTGATACACAAATATTCTCTTATCTGACTGCCATTACAAAAATAATTCTCTGACCAAAACATTTTAAAATAAATATAGTAATTGCCCTTGAATTGCAGCACGTAAGATGAAATGCCAGCAAAGGTGGTAGTGAGGATAATACCTAATTAAAGACATATTCATTAATGTGGATGATCGCCGGGTAGTAGGAGAGAGAATCGCTTGAATGACCAGTAAAAAAAAAAAAGGCATACCATTTAAGTCCAGTTTTCCAGTTTCTCCACATACATAACATGTTTTAAACATAAGTGCAAGTACAAATTATTCAGAATTGATGCAATGAAAATTCTTTGAAGGTTTTAGATCTGCCGATACATGTCTAACATGGACAAAGTGGACATATAGGTAAAATAAAGCTCACTTCTGTTTTTTCTTAGATCTGCAGTCCGATAAAGTCTACAGTATAGTATAATATTGGTAAGGGATGTTAAAAATTTTAATTTAGATTACCAGCAATGCCATATTAGATTGTAGGCACTCCCACTTATAGCTAGTGGTGGGGTGGTCAAAAATCAGGCACCATGTTTCATATTATTGAGTAGTGATAATATCTAAAATGCAGTTCCGTCCATTCAGTGATTGAGGAATGCAAATTAACAAACTTTGTCTTCTACACAGTGCTGCTGTACTTTTAATGGGTGGGCTACCCACTGATCTGAAAGTGATGATCTAATGATGATGGACTGTACAAAGATTAAGAAAACCATTAAGATTGTACGTTGTACCTTATTAGCGCAGCCTGGCTCTGGTCACTAAATAAAGTTTTCGGCAATACTTCGTTGTTTTCGTTACTCAGTTTTTTATCAACCTTAAATGGTAATCCTCTATGTCGTCCTCTATAATTCTTATTAAGAGATAATTAAAATGAAGGAGGTGCTCATTCATCCTTGTGAGAAGTGCCATTAATGCTATTCCCAAATACACAAGTTTTCCTCTAGTCCAGCAGTCTCATCATTGTAATGTACCAAACCTGAAGCCAACAGACAAAAACCTTGGAAAAGTAAAGATACTAAAACCACAGTCTCTCCTGGTCAAATATAGAACTTTCCTCCTCGTATTACCCTGATCAGATAACCAAGCAGGTACTCTTAAAAACATACTTCAAATGGAGGGAGGGCAAGTAGAACAAGGTTTGGTTTTGTGATGGTTCTCTATTCACTAGGGAAAATTGGACCTTCACACAGTTCCGTCAAAGATTTTTAGTGGTCCGTAAAAACATGTGTAAATCCAACAAGGCAATTTATGCGAACGGACCACAAAGTCTTCAAAAAAGGCTCTGATATTGATGATGACTAACAAACTACGAGGCATAGGAGGAATGAGTATGGCAAGGCTAAGTTAGTCAGACAATGGCCGTCACGCAGTTAGGTTCAGTCACATTACGTGTGTATGTAGCGACCTACTGAAATGGGGAAGTGTGAGCGATGTAAACCCACATCAATAGGAAATTGCATCCGCTTGGCTGGAAAAGCTAGTGATGTGGCACGCGTCCGGCAGCACTCACCATATCGTCTATGGGGTCATATAGGGGCTTGTATATTAAGTCCCACATGGGTGTGCTGTCGTAGTGCATGTTTGGTCTAACAGTGACACAACAACAAATCATTCCTCACTACTGATGAGGGAGTTGTGTACGGCACAAGCCTGGTATAGTGATTTCATGAGTCATGTACATATTTCTTTAAACAGTGCATGTATGATGGGGGTAGGTTGTCAAATTTAAACTACTACACTTAGGCGCACAAAAGTGATAAATGTGGCCCTTTGTCGTAAAAAAGTCTGAATATAGTCAGGCGTATTGAGGGTTTTTGAAACTTTTCACTACTAAAAAGTCTCACAGGACTATTTCCAACTCTTCATTAATCTAGCGTAACCATAGAACTAACTACTGCCAGTGCACAGGCGTGCAACACTGTGCAAACCCAAATTCAGACTTTTACAAATAGTCTCATAAAAAGTCTCATAGTCACTTCAGGCCCCTGTTAGTGTATGTTCCGGGATCTTATGAAAAAAATTAATCCCAGATAGAAAAAAACGACTATAACAACATTTATAAAAGGGCTAAAGAAACTTTAATGAATCTGATGGGCAGCACAACTCCAAAAATAAACACAGAAATGTCCCAAAGAGCCTGTCTAATGATAAATGGCTGCCTTTAAATGTAACATAAATGCATTTTACAGATAAGTTTTAGGAAAGGAATAATAGAAAGAAAAAAGTTTTTAGTGTATAGTGTAAGTGTATATCATAAGTAAGGCAAAAAAATGTCTGTGATTTTAATAAAAAGTAAGTAGGATTAAGATTTTTCTTTTGTAACTAGGATTAGTAGAACTTCTAATCAATTGAAACATTTTTCTTTAATGGCATTTACTGAAGTGTGATCTAATTCTAAGTAATAGGATTGAAAATAAAGCATATTCAGTTTGAAGTCACATAAGAGAGATACCAAGAATTAGAATTGTGGAAGTTATGGAATCCAGCTGCTCCTATAACACATCACCTGTTTTGTAGCTGTCTTTAATATATTAGTATTAGTAATATTAATTAATATGATTAATTACCGTATTAATTTATTAACGCTAGCAAGCTTTTCCGTTTCTAACCTTCCAAAAGCCAAAATTTGTTTTCATTTTGAGAACTTTATGAATGATTGTTTACTATGGTAGAAATGATACTTCCTAGTGGTACTTTCTTATGGTACTTTTAACTTTTTGAAAAAATTAATACAGCAGTGTAAATTGTCATTTTTTTTATGGTTGAGCTGCAACTTTAATTTATACTAGATAGGGAACTGGAAGACCTTTCTATCTTTGTTCACTTAAATTTTAATTGGTGGTGAAATGTGCAAAATGATGCTATTTGGGGGTAAATTCATATATTTTTATGCATTTTAATAAGTAGAAAATTTAACATGGCAGGTAGCAGTGCCCATATGTTATCACTAGTGATGAGCAGACCCGAACTGCATGGACCCGGGGCCTGAACACTCCTAATTAATCAGGATCAGGGTAAAAGCTCAAAGTTGCTTGAATAACAGTAGAATCAGCCAATCAAGCAGCTTCCAGCCTCTTGGCAACCAAAGGCATGTCCTCTGTAGGCATGTCTGTGATTGGCTGGGTTGGACATGTGATTGTGCAGGATCACATGCAGGGTCGAACATCCAGACACCGCTATACACAAGAGATAGCTGTTGAGATGTTGATACTTGTCATAAGATCAGTCAGCTACGCAGGAACTTGTGAAACAGCAGCAATTGCAATGTCATCTGGCTTATTGTCTGATTATTAGGGATGGCTAGAAATCTTAAAATTCCCGTTATAAGGGCACTGTATCAGTAATGAGATATTCTTACTGATCATACAGGATTCTACTGCAATATATGCAAAGACTAGATCTGATTAATACCTTTACAGCATCACCCTGAAGTTCCTTTTGCTGTCTAGTATTGAGCCACAGAAAAATCATAAATCATGATGACCCCCTTGTTTTTTTCATTTGTTTAATATCTAGTTCAACAAAGTGTGGTCAGAAAAAATAGTGAACACAACTAACAATGTGCAGTAATACCTAGATCAAATGTTTGCACGTCATTTTCTGCATTTGAATGTAAATTTTTCAGTGATCTATATTATTCATTAAGTTCTGCAGTAAGTGTATCATGTGGATCAATTTTTCATTAACACATAGCCACACAAGTAAGCAGCATCCACAATAAAGTGGTGTATGGAGTATGATAGTCCTATGAAGGGTTAATATGATGCCAAGGAGGGCAAGTATGAATGAATCCAAAGATTTTAAAATACTGACAAAGCCCCTCAACCTGCTTCTTGTTTTTGCTGACCTGCAACAACCCCTGAGCTAGAGATTTCAGTAAATCAATTAAGCAGCTTGCATGTTTCTCCATCAGTAGTAAAGTAAAGTAGTAAAGTACATTTGGCACTTGAACAGCGGTCATCCTCCATTATCAATTCTACATTGGATATAATCAATCAAAGATAGCAGTCAAAGACTTAACACACCAACATTTTCAGGAAATCTTAATGGATGATATATGTGGCATCTGTAATGTCCAGGAGGGGAGCATAGTCCTCTGCAACCTGCACTGAGCCATCAATGTCAGATGGGAACTCCACCTCTAGTCAAATTCCTCTCAGTGCCATATAATATACAATGGGAAACGCCAGACCCTTCCTCTCACTGCCATATCTGTTTCAGATGAATGAAATTTCAAATTCAATTCCAGATTGATTGGACTTCAAATTCAATTCCAGATAAATAGAATTTAAATGTTATTTTTAAATTCCAGATGAATAGAACTTTAAATTAAAAATGTTTTCAATTCTGCTTTCAAATAACTGCACTTGATTAACCAGAGCCCGTTTTACCTCTGTGACATCATTTTTTAAATTTTTTAAAATTATTTCTTTTGTTTGTTTGTTTGTTTGTTTCTTTGTTATTATTTCAAGTACTTTCACTAGCCCAATATGGGCAGGGCAACTGCCCTGTTATCCCAACACATTCCAGCCCTCTATCCCTTAGAAGCCACATTTTACAGCCATTTTTGCATGTTAAAATCTGGGTCCCCATTGAATTCAATGGGATTCATGTTTGGCCCAAAGTTTGGACTGAAGTCTGGGTCCCGAACCGTATTTCAATGTGAAATTTAAACAAACCGGTTGAACCCAAATTTTGACCAACCCGATCATCACTCAACACCAATAATCACTGTTCAAGTTGTGCCACATTTTTCATTACATATCTTATAATAATTTTAGAAATTATCTATAAACAGGTGGTCCCCTACTTAAAAACACCTGACTTACAGATGGCTCTTACTTACAAACGGACTTCTGGATGTTGGTAATTTACTGTACTTTAGTCCCAGGCTACAATGATCAGCTGCAACAGTTATCAAAGGTGTCTGCAATTAAGCTTTATTGTTAATCCTGGCTCTTAATACAACCCAACATTTTTAAAATCAAATTGTCACAGAGACCAAAAAAAAAAATTGGCCTGGAATTACAATTATAAAATATACAGTTCCGACTTACATACAAATTCAACTTAAGAGCAAACCTACTGAACCTATCTTAAAATCTATCTTAAAATCTTAATTTCACTGTAAAGCAACTGCTATTATATATTGACTTCATGTTGAGTTATTTTCATGGTTGAAGGAATTCTACAGACTTAGGCTGCATTCACACACATGTATGGGGGACGTATATACGACATGTCCTATCTTTTCCCGCATTATGGTGCCGCGGCCATATATCGCTATGGAGAGGGGCGGGGGTGAGCGGTGCTCACCTCCTCCTCCTCTCCCCGCGCTGCTGTGTGCCCGCCGTGCTACGGTGCGGCCAGCACACGGCAGTGTGCATCTAGCCTTACTCTTATGCATTTGCTTTGACTTATAAGCAGCAGTTAGCTAATAATTCATTGTTTTCTTACTGGTTATTTTTATTTTGTTTAATTTTATACCATACTTTATAATTGTTCTTCTATTGCTGCAACATAAATCTGTGTATACTGTTTATCATGCAAAGTTATGATGCAGTTATTCTCATACCCAACAACTGTATGAGGAAAGAGTTGCAAGGAGGCAAGAGAGAGAACAACAGAATGAACTAATAATGAGACAGGGATGTATCTCAGACTACACCAGGTACATTTGGTGAGTAAGCTAAACTATAGCCATGAAACAATATAACACATTTTATCAGTGCAGAAGCTTCCTTCCAAAATCATAACATTTAAACATGTTAAATAATTCATTTAAATAGTGTAGAAATGTTTTCACATTTGTTTTTTAAGAGCAAAGTATCATACAATATATTGCATTCTAACACATGCAATACAATAAAGCAGAACTATTACAGGAAAAAAAGAAAATTAGACTGGGAATGAAACCATAAAATCCTTATAGTCTTTAAGAAGTTAAGATGAAATGGGTCAACAAATGGGACAATTTCAGAGAATACCTCATTGGATTCCAATTACATGGTTCAAGAGTTGTTCATAGCCTCTAGACTCAATGTCCTTCAGGGAAAGAGAAACAGTGTACTTCATTCTTCCCACTGCGCGATTTGTCATGAAAAAAATCACAGCTTTGATAAATAGCTATGATAGTGTTAAAAATGATTACCTTAAAAGGAAATCTCATCTAAAGATGTACATCTAAAGACGTAAATCTCATCAGCTTTAATTTCATAAACAGCTCAAGTATTGTAGGGAGCTGCTCAAGTATTGGAATTGATGTAAAATTGATGTAGAAATGCATATAATGGGAATTAATTTTTTTACAGCTGTATCATCTTATTAGAGCCACGAGTTATTGAAGCCCACCATTTTTTGTGAAAATGAAGACACCATCAGTTGTCATTTTACGTATTTCAGGCTTTTCTGCCTAGTGTCGGGTACTGTCCTGAAAATAATTCTATTTTTTATGCAGTTCTGTGGCATAATTCTGGAAACATTTTTGAAGAATGTATCCATGGAAACCCCACACAAAGTTTACATATTTTGATTAATTTGCATATTTTAATTTCAGCACCTTACAATAAAATTATATAAATTTGTAAAATAGAAGATATTATTACTTATCTCCTGGGCAAATTTCATAAAATGTAATTGAATGCATATTATACCATTCTTTAATTAAGTGGAACATTTTTATTCTACTTAGAACTACAACTTTTTAAAACAAAAAATTTAATCATTTTCTCGCTAGTTTAAGGCAGTGTTTAGTTCAAAAAATTATGAATAAGAGATAATTAATATGTACAATGATTTTAATTGAAAATTGTGCAATAAAAGTAAATGGGAAGTGCAATGTAAGCATTGAGGGAGAAAATGTTACAAGTTATTACTGAAGTTTCAAATTCTACATAAACTACAAATTGGAAGATTCATTATGTATTTTAGAAAACTTAACAAATGTGATTTAATTTGGGCATACTAGCCTTAAGCTTGGGGAACTGTAATGAATGTGTAATGAAGTGTTGTGCATATTATAAGTTATCTTGAGTGAAAAGTGGAGAGAGTGGCCTCACTCTCCAAATACTACCATTTGGATTGTTTTTAAATATAAAAAAACGCTCTTCAAACATACTTACAACTTCTTTGAATTAAAGAGTAAAAAATAAGAGGAATTAATCAAACTTTCATTTAAAGAGTATACACATATAAAATTAGATTAGGCTTGGTTAAAAGTTTATGCTTAGCACGTGAGCCCATATGAAAATATCCTTTGATTCAAGTTGATTCAAGTTAGGAGTCACATAAATATTAAATCTATAATAAAATGCACAGTTGCTATACTCTTTTGGTGTAATGTATATCTGAGGAAATTTACACTCTGATTTCACCATTTGCATTCACAGTCCAAGCATTTCTGGTAATAAACAAAACAGACACTGAAATTAGTGATTTAATGATTTAATGTAATTGCCAAAGCAGGGAAGAAGTGTGAGCCCCAAACTTTCAACAACTTTTGTCCCTACCTACTTGCCACCACCTCTTTCAATTTGACAATATTAATATATATATACTACAATTTGTGAGAGGGCTTGTTTCTACTAAGTCTATAGCATTCATACTCTCCAAGATGCATTATATTGCTACAGTAGAGCTGATAACATTGAGTCATAATATGATCCAAACTGCTGGTTAAAGATAATCACTGAGCAATGCATATACACTGGAGATCAAAGAGAACACTTTATGATCACTTCCATTTTTTCAGTAATAAGCTAATCTCAATGGATCAACATATCATGGATTGTTTTGTAAAGGGTACACCGTGCCAATAGGACAGTGCTGTATAAAATGACCAAAGTAGACCAGCATAAAACCTTAATTTTGCAAAATGTGATCATTATTGGAGAACAGCAATGATTGCAGCACAGAAAAAGAATATAATTTCTGAAAGTTACAACAGTCACTAATCAGTTGGAATAATACAGGCTTTTGCATTGAATGCAAATCCCTGGAGACAGGACATATTTTACCTCTCACACTGCTCTGGCGTGATTATGGTCCACACTTCTCCAACAATGATTTTGCCATCTTCTGGCGTTAATAACTTTTTTATACTTTGGTGTACAGAGCTGTGGGTGGTGTCATTTATTGTGAATTTTGATTATGTTTTCAATGCTTCTATTTTTAGGACTGTAAGACCTAATCTTTAATAATCTTTTTTGATCACCTTTTTAATAGCAAAAAAGGCCATTTTCGATTTTGGGCACTATTTTCCGTTACGGGGTTAAACGTAGTGATAAAGCATTATTATATTTTGATAGATCGGGTATTTTCGGACGAGGGAATACCTATTGTGTTTAATATTTTTTACAGTTTATTTATATTTATATCAGTTCTAGGGAAATGGGGGTGATTTGAATTTTAAAATTTTTTTATTATAATTTTTAAAATTTTTTTTTTTATTTTTACTTTTACTATTTTTCAGAATCCCTAGGGTACTTAAACCCTAGGTCGTCTGATCGATCCTATCATATACTGCCATACTACAGTACGGGTCTTCGAAAGATGGATTGCCACTCCCCGATGACGTCACCGGGAGCAACGATCCTTGCCCAAAGGTGGCGCCATCTTTTGGAAGGTAACGGCACCTTTGGGCGCATCGGTAGGGGATTAAAGTCACTTGAAAACTGAGCAGATGCCAAAATATAGGTTTTGGCAATTTTCATAAAAATGTATAAAATTGCAACCACAATTCTAAGCCCCATAACAACCTAGAGGATGCATACAAAGCCATGCCAACATAAAGCAGACTTTGGGGAAATGTTATTTGTTAAATTATTTGAGTACTATGTCTATCTACTTGAAAAGCAAAGAATTTAAAACTTTGAAAATCTTTCTAAATTTTTGAAAATTTAATTTTTTTTTATAATTAAATGCAAAGTATATCATCCAATTATTTCTACTAATTTGAAGTACAATGTGTGATGAGAAAACAGTCTCAAAATTACCTTGATATGTTAAAGCATTTGAAGGTTATAATCACTTAAACAGGGCATACTTAAAGAACACCTGTCAGGTCTCTGTCACTATTTTTGTCACCACTACCTGTTGAAGAAGCTCACACGGATTCCATCCCAGCCTTTATCTAGTCATTTCATACATTATTCATTATAAAATCATATTTTCTTTATTATGTAAATGAGTCTGGTCACATGGTCAGAGGCAGTGATGTCACCCTTGTTACCCCCCCTCTCCTCCCCTGCTCATGTCTGTGTGTAATGTGTAGTAAAGCATTGCTAGTGCCTGTGCTTTATCTCATACATACATAATGTGTGAGACACAGACATTAGCTACACATGTACCCAACATTTTCTGCTAAAATATGGCTGCCTGGAGCTGTTGCATCTCTCCTATACACACAGGCTGCAGGGGCCAATAGCACCAGGAAGCACATGGAAAAGCCATTACACCATTATACCTCACATCATTATACATACTGTCATTCAAGCACTGCAGGGGTGTGGCTCTGCCTCCCACTCATGAATAAGCTGGACAGCTTGAATATGATAATGACTCATTGGAAATCTCACAGATTATTTGCATACAGTTTTAGTACCTCATTGCTTAAGTTTACAGACATGTAGAGGGACAATGAAGGGATAGAGGTAATGCTTTCTAATGGCAGTTTATAAAAATATATTTAGTTTAGGGGGTTAATTTGCATGCAGGTTCTCTTTAAATAAATCGGGCTTAGTCCAGAAGTCCTAAAGTGGCTTTGCCCATGAGGGGTTAATTTAAAAATGTTGCATTCACAGTAAATGTAATTTGTTACTTCTAAATTTAGCTTACTTTCAATCTTTTCGTTTGTGGCCACTTACATGTGTTTATGTAAGTTGTAATTTCCAGGCTTTCTTCATATGTCGCCATCTCCCTAGGGTGTACCTATAGTGTTTAAAAATGCAGGGCCCTGCCTCAAATGCATATATCCAAAATCTACAGTAGCATCCACTACTGTACATAACCCCCCCTCACATTCCTTGTGTTCATGTGGATTTGCAAAAAAAAATTGCTATTACTGACTGGACAGTAAAAACTAAACATGTAACACAAGAACAATGACATGAACATGCATAAGGAACAAATGAGACCTAACAAAAGTTTCAATTATACCAAAAAAAGAACTAAAATAAATTTTCCCCTTTGTGGGAAACTTTGTGAGAAATCCATAAATAAAAACCTCAAAGTTACAACACATGGTAAAAAAATATATTCAAAAGCACATACTTACATAGATAGATAGATTAGTGGAAAATGCACAATTTTAAATCATGTTGATTATGGAAAAGTAAAGTTCTAATAAGCCTATAGATTTAGTGCAGTAAATTGATTAGGGAACATTGATTTGATTGCTTTGTGGTCACACAAGTAATTTGTCACTGGTAAAGGTCATAACACCTATTTTACACAATATGCCTCAGGGGTTATCTAATAAATTACACTGCATCTAAAATTCCCAAATGACCATGATAGATTACAGAAACACTTAATGCTGTACAAAACAGATAGTAGGGATTTTGAGTTAGAGTTTAAAGAAAAAAGTAAGTCTGATATACACTGTATATGTAATATAAACAATAAAAAAAGTAAATTCTAAACATAGAAAGATCTTACATGCACCTGATTCCTTTTAATGACATAATATTATAAAATTATAAAAATATTAAATATGTTACCCTACACCAAAAGGTTAACTATATTATAATAATTATTATATACATTTAATTTCCATTTTAACTGTGGATGGGGCTTTTGCAAAGACAATCTGGGGTATGGTAAAGGAACTGGCAGTAATTCTTCATTCCATCCCAAATGCTTTATGCAATAGTAATATTTTCAAGTTAAAGTTATCAGTATCTCTCCAATCATTGTGTGTACCTCCACCCAAGAATTTACCCATATAACCTATGGATCATATATGTACCATCCTACTGTATAGGAATGACGTGAATGTAAAAAAAAAAAATATTTCAATTTTATACATCCTGCACAGCCACATTCACATCAGAGTGAATATACCACATTCACTATACACTAACATTAGTAACGTCCAATTACATATCATAGCCCATACATATCATAGAGAAGACAATACCGCTCTCTCACAGTAATAGCATTGCCGTGTGTAAGCGGCGATAAAGAAAGGGAAGAAAAAACAGCTGATAGAACTGCAGGTTTGCCTCTGCCTTGGAGCGAGAGCATTTTCCACTGCAGTGGAACGTGGTAAGCCGCGTACCCTGCACGAACACATCAACCACACTCTAGGAAAGCCTCAATGGTACAGTCCATGCTACCCCTGTATCCTTCATACTTGTCTAATAACCATATATTGGGAATGTATCAATATATAGTGGGAACTTATCAACATATATAATTCATATGTGTTTGTTTTAGATATTTAATTTACATGCGTGTATTTCTTATTTCTCTCTGACAATTCCCACGTATCAATTCACTTGTATTGGTCACTAATTCAGAAACATATGACCTGTTTAAACATATTATCTGTTTGATCCAATATGAATATATTGTATGTATATATTATTTATATTTATCTGGCGACTCCCACATATTAATTTACTTTTATTGGCCACTAACTCAGAAACATATGATTTACCATTGCTTTTCAGTCAGCAATATTCCTCTTCCAACCAGATCATTATAAGGACAAAAACCAACTTAATACAAAAAGAAGTCATGTATACCACCCAACCAATGTCATATCTGGGGAATTCCACGTATGTGATATGTACACACCAAACTGACAAGTATTAGTTTCCTGCATGTATACAGCGTGTATAGACATGCATCATCATTAGAGTACAGTGATACACAACAAGTCATTGTCATTTTTACTGCAAATTTCCTATATATAGGTGTGTCTATATGTGTTTATATTTATTAGTTGTCTCTTCAACAATATTGTGTACTTATTTCAGTCCTAGCTTATTCACTACCACTACTAACCACTGTCTTATTCCCATTCATTTTTATAATTTTTTACTTTTTATCACTGATTTTGCCATTTCCTTATTATGTATTTGTAGAATATTTAAGAACCTGAAGAAGGGAGCGGTCCAGGTTGTTTATTATTATTCGATACTGTGTAAATAAAGGGAATTTGTTATCAAACATTGGTTGAGGCTGAAATGGATGTCGCAGTGCACTGAGGAAGCTCCACTTTTTTCCCTTTAATCCACTGCCACTAATTAAAGCACAAACATATCAAATTAAAAGCTTTGGTGGTTGACTGGACTAAGCATTGAAAGATAAAATTTAAGACATTTTTTTCCCTTTCATTATAAGTCAATGGGCAGGGGGATTTATTGTTATGTTGACTGGTGTCTTATTCTACTATCTGAGAATTTTTTTGTCTCAAAATTCTCAAATGAGACAAAAAAGTTCTGCCCCAGACTCACCACAGAGGGGATTACAAAAGTCATTGGCACTGATTATGATGGAAGTCTATAGCTGTTCATGTATGCACGCTAGAAATATACAGTATGAGCACTCAAAGCAAAAGAGATATCTAACAGTCATGATTGGTGTCTGATAAGAGCAGAAAGGAGGCTACACAGCAGTACACCCTGTATTTCCTAAATGTAAGAAGTAAGGGATTCCGGAAGGGAAAAAAAGTCATTAAAATAAGGAGAATTTGGGAATAACAAAACTGACTAAATAGAAGCACCGACAAATAATGCAGATTCTCTCTACTAAACTAGGTCTTAATAAGAATACTAATAATTCCTTTATTTATATACAGGCAGTCCCCTACTTAAGAACACCCGACTTACAGACGACCCCTAGTTACAAGCGGACCTCTGGTAATTGGTGATTTACTGTACTTTAGCTGTAGGCTACAATAAACAGCTTTAACAGTTATTAGAGGTGTCTGTAATGAATATTTAGTGTTAATTCTGGTTCTTATGACAATCCAACATTTTTAAAATACAATTGTCACAGAGACCAAAAATAATTTGTCTGGCTTACAATTATAAAGTATATGGATCCAACTTACATACAAATTCAACTTAAGAACAAACCCACGGAACCTATCTTGTACGTAACCCATGGACTGCCTGTAGCGACAACAGATTCTGCAGCGCTACACAGAGCTTGCCAAATTGGTCCCCGTCACCAATGGGGCTCACAATCTGATCAACCATCCAGCGCGTTTTGGAGGACCGGAGGACCCGGACCCGGAGAAAACCTACCCATACCTCTGCCCCCTGTAACCTCTATAAGATGAAGTTATGAAGTTTTATTCATAATCCTTGATCCCATTACAGCAAAAAAAAAAATTAAATCCACTTGTCACTGGGAAATTTTTTTTTTCTGGAGCTACAATTATAAAAATTATATAATATAGTTCTGACTTACAAGCAAATTCAACTTAAGTACAAACCCAAGGAACCTATCTTGTATGTAACCTGGGGACTGCCTGTACTTTAAGTATCATAGCATTCCATAAATTTAATATGTATATAATTTATATTTCTAAATGTATGTATATATATTAACTTTCAATCAGATATTGTGCATGTATGCTCATACCCCCTTTTGTCTTCCCCCTTCCTTCTTCCCCTTCCTTCTTAGATTAGGTTGGATAGACAGACCATTATTTTTAATATTTGAAGATTCCTTGATGACTGGTTTTGTTCCACAGGATTGGTGCATAGCAAATGTGATGCCAATATGAAAAAAGCGTCAAAAAGCAATCCTGGAAACTACTGACCTATAAGTCTAAATTCTGTTGTGAGAGGTTTGTTAGAGATGCTATCCTTCTATCTCATTGAACGTAACCTTATAACCCAGCATCAGCAAGGTTTTATGAGGGATCGGTCACACTAATCTAATTGGTTTCTACGAGGAAGTAAGTTCCAGACTGGATCTGGGGGAGACTGAGGATGTTGTATATCTGGACTTTTCCAAGGCATTTGATACAGTGCCACATAAAAGGTTGTTAATGACGTTGTAGTGAGTTTACACAGTCAAGTTTCAATATTTTCAGATGATACTTAGCTGTGTAAAGTAATTAATACTGAGGCTGATAGTTTAGCATGACAGAGGGATTTGTGGAAGCTGGTGGAATGGGTGGGGAAATGGTAGATGAGGTTTAATGTAGATAAATGTAAAGTTATGCACTTAGGCAATGAAATCAAAAAGTAAACTTATGTTTTAAACAGTCAATTACTTTGTAAAACAACAGCTAAAAAACATTTGGGGTATTAGTGGATAGGTATAGTGGACCCTCATTCTATATCACAGGGTCTGAGACATTTGCTAATTACGATTGATGTGTTTTTGCTGGGAGAGTTGTCCATCCATTAGTATTTAATTGTGTTTTTAATTACTGTAAGAGCAGTGAGATTATGGATGTCTCTGTTGCAGAAGGTTGTTATGTCAGACTCTATGTACATGTTCAAGTGAGGCCCTAATGCCTTTCTGGAGATCTAAAATATCACAGGTTATGAGGAAAGAACATTTGTTCGATTCTTAGAGGTTGGACTTGATGGACTTGCATCTTTTTATATACTATGATACTATGAATTTGTATGTTGTTGCTTTTTTAAAAATTTAGGAGGATATTTATTTATGAAATTGAATTAAATAAATGCAAAATAAAATATTTACTGCATAAGAGTTAATACATTTTACACAACAGGTGAAATTCAAATAATCTAAAACAACTATTAAAAAAGTGTAACACTGTTTAATATCCTGCTCATGTTTGATATAAATATATATGCTTGTTATTTTTTTAATGTATCCTGGTAGCAGCCAGAGGTTTGTTTTTTGTGCAGAGCTAGAAATAATTTGTTAAAGCATATTACTATGTCTGAAGCCTCCCATTGGTAGCTTTCCTGAGGCTCTTTTTTATTTTTGTATTTAATATATGACAGTATGCAGTAAGCTACTATTCTTGTTTCAAAGAGCTAGGATTTTAGGTTATATGTATGTCTATTTAGCTGATTTAGAGATCAGTATTTGGAACAAAACACCTTGACATCTATAAAGAAAGACAATCAGAATAGACTGATATCTATTAAGATAGTAAATGAAATACAAGAAAATTGTGAATTTTAAAGATGTTTCTATGAACCTGGTGTGTATCTATTAAAAAATACAAATACAGCTTAGTGCACCATATAACATGCCATATATACTCAAATATAAGCCTACCCGAGTATAAGCAGAGATACCTAATTTTAACATAAAAACTGGGAAAACCTATTGACTCATGAGAAATGCATGCCCCCCAGTATATAACCAGGAGCCCCCAGTATATAGCCATCCCCTGCTGCCAAGTATATAGCCAGCACATGGCCCCTTGTATAAAGCCAGTAGCCCCCTGCCCTCAGTATATACCCAGTAGCCCTCTTGTAAATAACCAGCCCACTAGTATATAGCCATCAGCCCCCTCATATATAGCCAGCTCCCTAGTATATAGCCAACCGCCCCGTAGTTTATAGCCATCCGCCCCATTGTATATAGCCAGTGCCTGCCCCTTGTATACAGCCAGTCAGACCCTTGTATATAGCAAGCCAGTGGCACTAGTATATAGCCAGTGGCTGCCCACAGTATATAGCCAATGCCTTCCCCCCACATATACAGCCAGTGCCTGCCCAACCCCCCCCCCCCCCCCCCATAGAGTCAGCAAATTTTTTTCAAGGCGGCAGAAACTGGTGCTATCCCCAGACTGGGTAAACCCCTTTATGGAATCCTCTAATTTTTACCTAATTTCACTTCCATATGTCAAATTACACATAAAAATCCTACCCACTAGACTTATGAAAGTTGTCTTATAAAAGATGAACAGACAAGATTAACCAAAAATAGGCAGGCTTCTGACAATACTATTTATTCTGACATTTTGTGAATATCATTGGTTGCCTGCTAACTTCCTGACAGTGGACGCCGAGGAGGTGTTAGACTGAGTTAACTGGTCGTTCCCCTTCTCGTCCCTACGTAAATTTAGCTTACCCCTGTAAAACATATTCTTTAACCTCTCTATCAAACCTCTGGTTTAGGCTGTCAGAACCAACTCTCAAATCAAGGGAGTTCAGATAAGCTTGGTCTCCCACAAAATCTTGCTGACTATATAATCCTAGTCAATACTCAGCCCATATCATCTCTGGATCACTCCTTTAAACAACTTGAAAACTATGGTAAAGTCGTGTACTACAGGGTCAACAACTGGAAATCGCAAACACTTTCCAATGCAATTTCCCGGATCAACTCCAAATCCTACAGGATTGGTAACAGGAACACATATCCTATCTGGGAGTACAGCTCTCCCTTCCAACTGACCAATCCCCCCTCCCTTCATTGGAAAAATCTCTCAACAGCTGACTGAATACTCTCAAACTATAACCTACGGGTTACAAGATGATGATCCACCTGAAATATCTTTACATTCTGAGAACTGTTTCCATTGCCAACCATATGTCCTTTTATCTTCAGCTCAGAAAACAACTTAGCAAGATAGCAGGCTAAGAAACCTAGAACATCTATGACAATACTCACAAGCAGAATGACAGGGGAACTGGGCCTTTCCTATTTGCAAGAATATCATATCACTATCATATCATTGATGAAATGACACATTGGTGGAGCTCAGCTAGATTAGAAGCTACCATTAATCTTTCCCTTTCACTTCGCACTTATTTGCTGTCTAGACTCTGGAGCACCCCTTCTCCGCCTTCCTACCTCCGCTCAGTCCCTAAGTCTAATGCTCTAATGCCAATATGCAACTGACCACACCCTTGAAAAGCTGGAGAGATCTTGATGTACCCATCTCTCCGGTAAATTGGGTGTGGGCCTTCACAGATATATACTCTCTATTTAGATGTACGAACCACCAGGAAACAGCTATTAAAACTGCATTTAGATGGTATTATAATCCTAAGCGTTTGCATCTGATCTTCCCTTCATCTTCCCCCGACTGTTGAAAGAGATGTGGCTGTAGGGGAACCTACATATTCTTTGGTCTTGCAATCAAATTACCCAACTATGGAACTCAATCAATCAGGTAATTTTCAAGCTTACCAATAAATCAGTCATACTTCACCCAAAACAAGCTCTCCTATTTGTGGGACTATGCACCTTTTAACCAGCCCACAGACTGGTAGTAGCAAACCTTCTTATGTCAACCAAACTTTACCCAGCATTGGAAGACTACCATTTGTCCGCCTCTAGTGGAAGTCTTTGAAGTAGGTAATTCTATGTAAGCCTTTGAAAAAAATTAATTTCACACTGCCACATCCTTCCAAAAAATTTTTTGCCTAAAGATTCAGTACTTTCGCCCTTAAAATGTTCTCAGGCTAATATGTACAGATAATATGCCTAGAGCCTTATTCTTTTTTATATATCATTCCTTTTATCTTTTACTTGTTTCACTTTATAGCTGCTACTTATATACCAAACTTTGTCTACATCTGTGTGTGGTAAACAGATTTTGATACACAATAAGAAACTATACATTGTGGAGTGCCTGGTGGCATCTGAAGATGTTTTTGTTTGTTTGGTAGGTTACAATTTCTACATCCTCTTCTCCTGTGTTGTGTTAAGAATAGAAATTTCAATAAAATTCTTTGAATTAAAAAAAAAACTAAATGCATCACCATAATCCAACCTCAACAACTTTTTCATAGTTCAGCAATATTTTGGGGGATATTTTATATTTTTTAAAACTTTTTTTAAGTTAATTTTTTAACAATTATGTTCTAGTCTTATGTTTTTACATTACTGTGTAATATATCTGTTTAATGTAGATAATATAATATATTATATAATATATAGATATTTCAGTATACCATGAATATCCTGGTAATCAGGAAAACCCCCCTGAAATATCTGGCATGCAGGAGGGGCAGGGGGAACATTATATCCTGGCACACAATGCACCACCATATAAAAAATTACCCATGAGTCCTTTGTTGAGAATCCCCTTACTGTCAGTATTCATATTGCATAAAGGAAAAGATAGGGAAGGACACAACAAGAATAAACCCTTTAGATGGCAAGTAGCTACTGCAAGATGCTAGTGGTATTCATTTTAATAAGGTTTCATAATTGCAAAATAAAAACACAACTTATAAAGAGGTTAATTTTAAAGTACATATAAACTAACACATAATTCTATTATCATAAAAAGTACCAAGAGCAAAGTCATAGATCATAAAATACAGGACCATTGTTTACTTCTTGTCTTTAAAGCCTATAATAATAGTAACTTTCCATGTTTAATTGTATATTAGTTATTTACATTTTTTATTTTATTTCATGCCCATTACCAACATAATTACTTTAGTTGTGCAGGGAATGTTTTGCATTCTAGATTGTTTTGTACATGTTTGACACATACATTGTGAAATATATTATGAAAATCGTATTGACATAGGAAAATGCTCTATAATTATGTAACATCTACATAGAAAATATGACTCACCGGTCTATGATTTTATGATATGAACAGCCTGCTTTGCACTGATACATATGTGTCAGAATTTTTGGTACTGTACATATTTGAAACAAATATAATATATCGTCATTCTGAAATTGAGAGGTGAAACAGTGGTGAACCCTGAACTTACACACCCTATGTCCTTACCAAATTGTCAGCTCAAGTGCTAAATGGTTGACAGCAACTGGATGGTGGTCCTTATACAGGCAAGTGCAGAGAAACACAAAGTGACATAAAACCAAATGGCAATTGGGTACAAAATCAGCACACAAGAGAATGGTCAGAAAACAGGTAAAAGTCAGAATAACCAGAAATATTAAGCAGAGTAACAAAAGGAGGATGGTAAATTCAACTAAGCGAGAAGTAAGTATAAATGGAGTGCCTGCATGAGGCCTCTGCAGCTAATTGGTTTGGCCATCCGTCACTCCAATTGGAAACTGTGACACACCAACAGTTCAGAGTTGACCTGTAAATCACAGCCTCAAGCAGAACATTGCCCTGGTTGTGGTCACAAGCCCAGAAACTTTGCAGAGAGAATAATTTCTAAGAGTTCTGTCAACATGATCTTATGATGAACATTTTAAAGGCTTTCTTTAAAGTGTCTGTTCTATTAGAACTATAGCAAGAGTGTTTTCCTTAATAAATATAGCTATTTCTACACAGTTTCTTCCATTTTGCAGGGATGACAATTTTCTGACATACCCAAACTGTGTGGCTTACATCAGCTGTAACCATTTGGAAAAATAAAAGCTGTACAAATATTGATTAGAGTAAAATAAAATAAATGGCTTTGTACAATCAAAAAGGCAATACTGAATGCTCCATCTCACACATACTACTGTTTGTATTCCTCATTAAATCTGAAATCATGTTTAATATAATTTGCATTTAAGCCCATTACCGGTATCATTGTGCATGAAAAAAGTCAATACTTTATTGAATTCTAAAAGAAGGTGAATAATAACAGAATTCATGCAGTTTATATGTAGAAGCTCTCCCATATATTCGATAAACAAGAAGAATATGAATTTTCACAAATTGTTATGCATTGCAGAATGGAGAGTGGAAGACCAGACATGCAATACTATAGTGTCAGCCCAATAGGTGGCTGGCACAGGTGTTGTAAAAGACTTGCATATAATAACCAGTCATAGTACAGTCTTTTTATGTCCATTTTGGCTTAAGGAAATATACAGATCTGTAAATCATTCCAATATTCAATTTTCCAGTTTGATGCAATCAAAATCTCCTAACATTGTCTTCTTTTATAAAAAGCGTTGTTAAAATTCACCCTTTTTACATATATGTTTTTATACATATTTTACAAATAATTAGTAAAGTTGACAGATAGAGCTGAACATCTTTAATTGAGAGATATACTAGGGCAGATTTATCACTTGGTGGATATGTTACTTCAGTTGTTTTAGAATGTAGATATCATTGATTATATTTCTCACAAATTTTTCACTATTTTTAATACACCACATCTCTAAACAGCCATATATAAATGGCAAATGGAACAAAGATAAGAGCCAATGAAAGAAAAAGGTAATAGACAAACTTGTTATTTCTCTTGGGATTCTATATCATGTGCATTCCATGTCACCCTACCTACAGGATGGAAGAGTTTTCTGAAGTGTATAATTAACTATTTACCAAGGGCTAAAATGATAAGCCTGGGGTGTCTAGGGGATTATTTGGGTTAGTCATCCCAAACCCTATAAAAGTATTATATCTTTTTCTAAGTGCAAATACCTTCTCGTATACACAGTGGGGGGAATTCAACATTGTCTTTTTTGTGTATGTTTGGCATTGTTTCGGTGCAGTTGTGGTACAAATGCTGTTTTGCGGTAGATCTAGAGGGGTCCTCTATGTCTTCTGCCTCATACTTTCTATAAGTCCCCACCATGCTAAGACCAAAGTTTAGAGAGGGGTGGCCTTGGAAGAGGGTCTTTAATGATTTGATGGAGTTGAAGCTTTTCTCTATCTCTGGTGAATAAAGTACCTACTTTCTTTTTATATTGGTGTGCTGCCTATCTTTTTGGATTTTTGGTGAGCTACTGTACTGTTTTGGTAGCTGTTTGTGAATAAACTAGGTATGTGTACCATAAGCCTACAGAAGATATACAGGACCTTTGGAACTATGTTCATTTTGTAAAGGACCACTCCACCTAGCCAGGAAGGTTCTAACTTATGAATTACATCTAACTCTGCCTGAAGGACTGCAGTAAGAGTAAAACATAATCGTTCACCATTATCCTAATTGGCTATCCTTAATTAACCTTATAATAAGAGACCTGACCTGTGATATTAGGATTAATCCTTATAGTCTCAGCAAAGGGCTCCATTATAAATTTAAATATTAATGGGGACAGGAAAGATAGAGGACTCTAGTCGAGAGGCAGCTTTCTAGGGCTATAATGGCTCGTAAAGCTAAATTTGCTTAACATGGAGAAGGCAAACCTCCAATATATCCTGTACAATGCTTTCTCCACATCTAAGGTGAGGATCAGAGAAGGCATTCAAGAGGTCTTCTTACTGATATAAGGGCCACTATTCTGCAAGTCTCATCCAAAGCCTGATGTCGTAAGATTTATTGGTGTCATAGTTAATCCTACTTGATCATTGCAGATCAAGGTTTGCAAAATATCCAGTAATATAAAGGCTATATCTTTCGCATAAAACTTTATATTGCAGTTTAAAAGCGAAATTTGTCTGTAGTTGGCATGATTGGATTAAGGCTTGCCAGACTTCGGAATTGTTATAACTGTCGACTGTACCTTTACAGAAGGGTGATCTCGCTGGCGGCCGGTGCTTATTAAAGACTCTTACTAGGAATGAGGACAGTATGTGTGAAAGGACTGATAATATTTATTAGCTCGCCATGCTGTGCTTTCTCAGGTCATACCCTTATCTTTTTGTTAGACACCAAAAAGGTAATATATTGGGGTCATTTATTTGGTTTCTTTTTTTCCTCTATATTTGCAACTTTTTGGCACCATTGAATAGTTGCTAAATTTACAACTCTTTCACTCCCCTAGAAAAGTAGCCACTCAATAATTTTTTAGTGTTGCACCTGATATATCTTTAAAATTCAGATGTTGAAGTATGAAAAGTCTAAATTTTATGGAAAATCATGGTAAAAAGTCACAAATAAACTCCAGTCCAATCAGGCATAGGAAAAAACTTTGGAAGGGGGTTGCAGAAGAGTTTACAACTTTTGTTCGACTTTAAAACAGTTGGAGAGAAACACAACAGGACTCAGCTGTCTTATATATCAAACTAAAAGAGAAATCAAACAAGTCCAAAATCCAGAAAAAAAGACATGTACAAATGTCCTGACTAAAGCTAATTACCCCCATTGGATCTGGGGTGTTGTTATTTGCTGATTTTAGCTATTTTCTTGTAAAAAAAAATATATTAAAGATAATAGCTGCTTGACTCCATCTTTCCTGACTGATGGAGGCAAATGATCAAATAGTCATCAGTGGATGTAATGATGATGCTTTCCATAGTTGTTTATAGGTATTGCAGTCTGTATGTGAGGTAAATAGATAAAAAACTACTACAGAATTAGAAGGTAATATAAAAAATAAAAACTAATATAATATAAAAACTATATATGTATGTGTGTAAAATATATCTCTTTTTATAGTGCACACCATTACCTTTATACCGTATATACTCGAGTATAAGCCGACCCGAAGTATAAGCCGAGACCCCTAATTTTACCACCAAAAAAACTGGGAAAAAACTACTGACTCGAGTATAAGCCGAGGGTTGGGAAAATTGCATTGGTCAAACCCCCCCCAGTTAGTATACAGCCTTCCAGCCCCCAGTAGTATACAGCCTGCCAGCCCCCAATACAGCTGCCAGCCCCCAGTAGTATACAGCCTTCAGCCCCCCAGTAGTATACAGCCTTTCCAGCCCCCAGTAGTTATACAGCCTGCCAGCCCCCAGTAGTATACAGAATGCCAGCCCCCGGGTAGTATACAGCCTGCCAGACCCCAGGAAGAGCAGTAGACAGCAGCCCCATATAGTATAGGCTACAGCAGCCCCTCATGTAGTATACAGCAAGCCCCTAGTAGTATACACGCAGCCCCAGTGTATCAGCACCACCCTGTAGTATACCAGCAGCTCTATGAGTATACAGCACCAGGTGTAGTCCAGCATAGATAGTATACAGAAGCCCCTAGTAGCTACAGCAGCCCCCGTTAGTATTTACAGCAGCCCCCCCCTGTATATACAGCAAGCCCCTGAGTAGTATACAGCAGCCCCTAGAAAGTATAACAGCAGCCCCATGTGTATACAGCAGCCCTATGTAGTAACGCAGCCCCACATTGTAGGATTAACAGCTGCCCTAGTAGTATACAGCCTGCCCACTAGTGTTAAAGCCGCCCCCACGGCCCTTAAAAAAAGAAACTTAAATATACTCACCCTTCCTCGGATTCCCGATGTCGGCGCGACCTTACGTGTCCCCGGATATAGGCGTCCCGTCTTCTTTTTCTTCCGCAGCTCCTCTTCACCTTCCCACGGCCAGTTGTTTTCTTAGGCAGGCGCATACTATGACGCGGCCGCTTTGCTGAAGTCACTAAGTATGCGCGGCCATGAAAAAACATGGCCGACGTCGATGATAGAAGAAAGCAATAGAGAAGAGGAGCTGCGGAGAAGAAAGAAGACGGGACGCGCTGACATCAGGGACATCGGTAAGTCGCGCCGACATCGGGGAGCCGCGCTGACATCGGAGGGTGAGTATTTAATTTTATTTTTTTTAAGTGGGTAATTTTTTTGGGTAATAGACTCGTGTATAAGCCGAGGGGACGTTTTTCAGCACATTTTTTTGTGCTGAAAAACTCGGCTTATACACGAGTATATACGGTAATTAATGTTGTGGAAACATAAAAACTAGGGGATTTACAGGAATTTAACTAGGGTTTACTTTTGCTGACAATCACCATATTTAAGACACAGCAGGTCTAGTTGACTGTTCCCTAAACAGTTGGTATGATACCCACCATAAATGGTCTGAGAAGGGAAACTGGTGTACCAGCAACACATGCATAATCACTCATGGCTCTATTATGTGCATGGGTAATGAAGGTTATCGCATATAGTCCAATCTCATTGAGATCTGCTGCAGCACAAATTGATGAAAAAGGTAACAGCAGCTATAATATCAATGTTTAAGAATGCTTTAAAAATCTATTGGTTCATTTCTTACTCACCGATTTCTGTTACTGGAAATCCAGTCAGAGATCATTGTTGCAGCTTCCTGATGACACTGTTTGTTACCAAAACTGCAAGCCAACATTATAACTTCTCTTCGGAGCTCCCTAAAATATAGAAGGGATGCAAAGAGTGATTATGTAGATTCTGTAAACAGATATTAACTATTAACTATAGTAAGTAGTTTTGATAAATTGTTTTAGCAAAAGATAAACTTTATGTGATAAACTTTATATGGCTGAAGTTTCACTTCCTCACAGTTCCAACATTTCCAACATAATCCATTTTGATTACTTCTGTCATTGCTAAAAACATGTGGCTGTGTTTTTATTTTACATTCATGGCTCCTTTCTCAGTTAACGACTAGCATTGAGCAGCTCCAATATTCATTAATATATTTATCTCCTGATATTATTTTGCGTTTTATGAATCTTACAGGTATATTATTCAAATGACTGTTTATGGCTCGATAGGGTCATAATTCTCATTTTAATTACACACTTTTATTGTTTAAATGTGCTGTTTGCCAGACAACAGCTTTGAGAAAAAAAACATTAACAAGTTGTAAATATTCAGTGAAGAAATCCACACTTAAGCATTTCTGCTTTAATTTAGGATAAAATTAAAGTAACAATGTAACTAATTGATATGCTGTCAGCACAGTATCTTACCAGCAAACTGTGGATGTAGCAATCACTACTTAAATAAATTGTCACATTTTAAGGTGACAGATTTCACTTATACCAAAGACGTTTCCCTTGAAGGCATGTTTAGGACTTATGTCATTGTACAAATCTAGTATTAATTTAACAAGCAATAGGGGAGCAATCAGAAAACAAGCAAGATGTGCTAGTTCAATTTATTTTGGAGCAACACATTTGTAACTGAATTTTCACTACCAGCACAGAAAATCAAGCTTATAACAGAAGGACTGGAGAGCAGACAAAAACTTAGCACTGTAGAACAACCAACAGTATATATCATTTGTTAAACATTCAGATCAGTTGCTCCTCTCTCTTTGTAAAGCTAGTGTGGCTTTAGAAAGGTCCAAAGTTGGGTCATCTGTTGTAAAACCTCATACACCAGGAAAATAGGCAAAATGGGAACCTGTCAACCCCTAGCATAGAGCATAAGAATCCATATGATGAATCTATGTGGTACCAAATAACCAAGGTATAGGCTAGAATGAGAACTTATTTTTAAGGTCCTTAAATCAACATGGTATTGTAGCAAAGTAAGAGCTAACATGTGGCAAAAAAAAAATTGCCACTTTTTCCACAGCCATGCAAGGAAAGTGTATTATCATGAGACTTTTATAATTTCTGACTATAGCATTTAAAATGAACCTGTGATCAGGTTTTACTGCACTTAACTAATAGCCCCCAAAGGAAGGGTATGAAATGTCCTTTCTAGAATTGACTCTTTTATCTGAAATATGTGAAAGAGTTACATATACAAAACATCTCCCAAAGGCCAGGCAAATATGACTCTTCTTATTTTCACATGAGAGGAGTCATGTTAAGTGGTTGCAGAGATAGTATCACTTAATAAGCCTATATCTTTGGTTCTATAGGACCTGGAAACCTGTCCTGGATTAGTTGAAGCTATATTAAAATAACAAATGTGTCTCAGTGGCAGAAGTGACCAGCAATAATGTTTTTTACTTCACCGAGGCCAGGCACGTCGGTGACACCTAGCTACCATCCATTATGACACCTTGTGCCTTTCTACAATACAAACAAAATTATAAACATGGTAGATGTCCTTGAATCCCAAAATGCCCTATCAAAATATAGAAATAATTATCCCGTTAATTAATTAATGAACCCAGTAATGGAAAAAAATGGCTAAACATCTGCTGTCAACAATATAACCATAAAAAAATTAATTAAAAGTGATGGGGCTCTGAAAGGAGTTAGAAAATCTTGCACTCCAGGCTTTTAGTGTGGTTTTCAACTTTTGCACGTTTCCCTGCAGCATTTATGCGCTGTCTGTCCCTCACCAATAAACCCATAGTGCCTGGTACTGCCTGTAATGGCAGTTCTAATGGGTTTGTTTTAGTGTTGTTTTTTACAGTATACAGTAATAGAAGAGAGAGCAAAGTAAAATAACCAGCATTTTTATCTTTTATCTATTTTTATAAAATTATTTTGTCCTTAAATAAAAATATTTTTTAAAATGAATTGGAAAATGCTGATCCTGGTAAAATTGTAGTCGATAAAATGTATTCATGTTAGGACAATGTAGTTCCAATGCCCCACCAAATGTACTGACACACACAGGAACAATGGTCAGTTCATTCAACCAAAGACGACATATAAAAAATAAGTAAATCTAAAGCACCAGTGTATGAGAAAGCAATGTTCCGTGGATGTGCAAGCATTCTGGCGCCAAGCGATAAGCATAAGTTCAAATCTCAACATCACTTTGAGGTCGTAACTCAATAGATAAGCAGAACATTGTTTGCTTTAAAAATGTCATGCGGGAGAATATAAATCTCAAAGATGCTGGGCCTCAGAGAAATGAAATATCAAACAGAAAAGACAGGAGAAAAGGTGCATCATGCTGCTGCAGTCACACTGTGTAACACTAATGGAGCTTTCTTCTTTTGAAGCTGCATTGTATGGCTTAGCATAAAAGATAAACTCCCTTAGGATTCAGAAGAGTAACTACAGCAGAAAATGTGTAAGAAGAAGAAAAATACAGAAGGAGACAAATAACAAAATGCTGTGGACTAATCCTTGTCAAAATATTTTCTGAACTCATACATGTGAATGATTCAGAATCAGAGAAAGACTCCACTGCATTTACAACTTAACACAGAAAACAAAGTATCCAGTACCGTACACAACACATACATATTGCTTCTATTCTGATTCTGTGGAAAAAAAGAAATGTTGTCATACTCTGTCTGGTAAGACGTCTGGATTATTGATCCATTGTGCCCATTAACAGGCCATCCAAGTCGGAAGTACATTGTTGCCACTTGCTTCAGTACATACTCCTGAAAGAAACATACATATTTTATTAGTTATTTAGAGCCTTTTTTCTTACTTTTCTATCTTGCATTACAGAAATATAAAATTGCACATAATTGTAAAATGTTTTCGAAATTAACAAAATTCTGTCAGCCAGTAGTTTTCAGTCATTGGTAATAGCCTTAAAAAACAACACAACAATAGTCTTTACATATGTTTCTGCAGAGCTTCTGTACTGAAACATGGGTTGGTTACGATCATGCTATATATATTTTAAGTAATATGTAGATCATTTAAAACATTTTACATTCTTCAGAAAAACAGTTGTTCGTGGTGCACAACTTGCCCCCTGAGGAGCTACTCGCTTTATACATAAGACCATCAATACATAATGGTTAACCTTTCTTTATACATAGGATCGAAAGGAAGATTTACCATTATGTATTGATGGTTTTATGTATAAATTAATTTTATGGGGGTTTGAATGTATATATAAAATAATGGTGGCTTGACATAAATTTTTATGTAAAGTAGATTAATAATACGTGTATAAAAAGGGACAGGTGTTTGAGACGCTACCAACGCCCTCGAAGAAGCCTCGCTGGCGAAACCCTGGGTCGGGCGGACAAGAAAGCTAGCGTTTTGAATTGTGATATGCACATTTTTAACTGACTCTTGTCAGTATGATGTACTTGAATAAAATTTTACTTTCTTGCAACGTACCACACCATCTGCCTGCATATTTCTTACAGTTAAAGTTCTGTATAAAAGAAGTAAAGGAGGATAAAGAAAGTGCAATGGTGGCATACTTTCAGCAGGAGGAACTAAAGATTGGTGCCTTTCACGGTCTGTGGTTAAAGACAGAATAACGAGGGAGAAGAATAATATTGGGAGCTCCGGCCATAGTGAAATATTTTTTTCTCTATTCCTTTGGATTTTACATTGTTGTCCTAATCTAACATCCATCCACTTTCAACTTCCGATACTATGATTTGCACAAATTGTCTTCAAAATATTAGTAGTTTTATGACGTTGAATGGGACACAACATCAACTCCAAAATGTAATAGTCACTGACTTTTTAATAAACTTTGAACAAATCAATGCATTTTGCTTCACAAACATTGCCCAGCATTAGTTAAATGAAGACACCAGAATTATTCATAATTGAGCGTCTTCTCCGCAGTTGTAACCTGTCTTGAAATATTTATACATGGGAAACCTGGCCTGGTTTAAAATGCTGAGGACACCTTCTGAACAAGTTACTAGTTGGGAAATTGGAAATTTATGTCTGTTTCTCTATTTTTATGAAAGGTGGTCGAGTTTCATAACTTATAATGTATAATATCTCTCTACAATGTGACATTTTTGGACTTTCTTGTAAAAAATCAATACAAAAAGATTGAGGGATGTTTCTGTTATTATTTTTTGGGGGGTATGAGCATAAAATAGTTTAGCACCTTTACTTACATTACTCATATCTTTAATGCATTTCTCACAAGACACGATCTCTAAGCACTTTCACTTATTTTTAGCCATAACTTTTTTAACTTTACATCTTCCAAGCCTTTCATAATTTGCTTTTGCAAATTCACTTGAACTTAATTAATGGCATAATATTGTAGATTGAATTTATTGAGTAACTTTTATTTACACTCAGGTTACAGAAATTTGAAAAGAAAAATTTGAAATTCTGCCATTTTTGTCTTTTTTCAATTTATATGTTAACTATGGGTATAAATAACTTAAAAACTTTATATTCCAGGTCAGTCCAATTTTATTTTTACCATGATGAAAACATTTCATAAAAAGTTGTTTTATTTTTTTACAATCCAAGTGTTGATAGGAAGTGGAAAAAAGTTTTATGTCATTAATAATATCCCTTTTCCTCTACAAGACCAGGGGAACCTGCAGTCGTCAAACATTTATAAATGGCAGCATCACCATTAAGGCTAGCAATTGACTGTATGGGCTTTGGTTGCATGCAGGACTGACAGGTCTGAATTAGTAGGACTTTTAATACATGATTGCTATTTTTAGGAATCCAACAACAGGGAAGCAGCACTCCAAATTGAATAGTGATGTTTATTTCACCAGTGGAAAAGATGCAAGTTGATTGATATCGTATCTTTTTTGTATCAACACGTGTATGTATAAGGTTTAATACACACGTATCACATTTTATGTTATGAATATACTTTTATGGGATAAATTGTACATGATTATCTTTATTTGTTTTCACTGAAGTAGTCACATCCTGCGGGGGACATAAACCCGCCTTGTATCATTGTTTGGTATACTTGAAAATGGCTACATAGAGATAGCTGAAACGTTGTATCTTTTCCACTGGTGAAATAAACATCACTATTCAATTTGGAGTGCTGCTTCCCTGTTGTTTTCCTGAATGAAAGGTTTTTTGAGCCAGATTACTATTTTTATATATTTTTATTTGTGTTGGTAATGGGATGAAATGAAAAAGAAAAGCTTACAGAGCATCTCCAATCCCCCCCCTTCCCCCATATTAAAAGCTTTTGGGATGTAGAACAACTTTGCCTATCCTCTTGATAACCTATATCCTCCTTTGTTGACCTTTGTTGGGACTCCATAAAGTTGTTTACCAATATGGTTTTACAGAGGGGAGGACCTATTGCTCCCTACTAACTCTGGATAGGCTCACAGATAGGTGTAGCTTATAGGAGAGCTAACTGTATGCTGAGCTGTTGAAACTGTGCCACTTCTCTGCAGCACCTTACCTGACCTTTTTCTCTTTGGACACTAAACTGTTGATCCTTAATGTGCACACTGCAGAGACTAAATGTTATATAACTTTCACTGTTGGGTTCTTCTACTTGTTAAACTCTCCATGCTCCTCTAAGTGATGATAGCTGTCAGACTAGTCACTTTGTACATCTTGTATGTACACCATGCAGTATTGAGAGGATTTACTTGAAGGAATCTTATGGGATTTAATGCACCATGAGAAATGTATGGCCTAAATATGACCCAGGGCTGATACAGGAAAGCGATAGTCTCCGCCCATATTACTGCTGCTTAGAAAGATTTTTGACCAATAGCTTCAGGGCAAAAAATACCATAACTCTGAAAAAAATAGTTAGAAACACAATATTGCCATGTTTAGTCTATTTTTAAAAAGGGAATAATGTATGACAATTTGGTAAAATTCAATATGACATCAGAATGATTCTTTAAATGTTCTGGAGAAATATTATCTTTTCTCAGCATCTTTATGTGTCTGCATTACATGAAACAAATTCCTTATTAACACCTTATTGAACAGTGAACATCACTTAGAATACATGGATAGGGTTCATGAGCTGGTCCCTTTTCAAGCACAGTGGGTAAATACTGCTATATTGGGCTGAGGGATCCCATGGCTGTCATAGAACAATCTGATTTTAATCAGATCACACTGCTGTCCCTTTAAATAAAGATAAATAAACATAATCATAAAAATGTTAACATATAAATGTTGATGTATAACTATTACACAAAATGCCCCTTCTATTAAAATAAAAATCATGGGGTAAAAATAATGGGATATAAATAATATTATCCAATTCTGTTAACCCGTACTGTAAAAAAAAGTTCAATTTCCAAGTACTTTGTATGGAGTGTTAAATGTTGCTACAGGGAAGTATAACTTGTTCTGCAGAAAATTAACAGTGACAGATCTCTGTAAATAATAAAATTAAAATAAAATGTTTTTAAGAGGAGTGGAACAGAAAACAGAAATTCAAACATGGAAAATAGTTACGGCAGTAAGGGGTTACAATTATGAAAAAACATGCTTCAACATTACGAATACTGCTCAACACTACTGTTAATACTGTTAATTATGATATTTAATTTTTAAACTAAAATGGATTGAAGGTGTCCTAAAAGCAAAAAGAGATTCAACATTATAATCGTTGAATGGTATAAATATATGCCATGTCAAACTCTATAATTCAAGCAGTTTTTCTCCCTTTCTAAACAACAGATATGCCTTAAGGTTTCTCATTTATGTTTCCCTAGCAGAGTTGCCACTGTTTTATTATATTTAACCCCTTAAGGACCAGGCCCGTTTTCATTTTTGCGTTTTTATTTTTCACTTCCCACATTCAAAAATCAATAACTTTATTATGTTTCCATGTAAAGATCTGTGTGATGGCTTATTTTCTGCGTAACAAATAGCAATTCGTAGTGGTAGTATTCAATATTCCATGCCATCTACTGGGAACCGGGAAAAAAATTCTAAATGCAGTGAAAATGATGAAAAAACACATTTGCGCCATTTCTTGTGGGCTCGGTTTTTACAGCTTTCACTGTGCGCCCCAAATGACAGGTCTATTTCATTCATTGGGTCAGTACGGTCACGGGGATACCAAATTTGTATAGGTTTTAAAATGTTTTCATACATTTACAAAAATTAAAACCTCCTGTACAGAAAAAAAAATCTTTATTTTGCCATCTTCTTGCGCTAATAACTTTTTCATACTTTGGTATACGGAGCTGTGGGTGGTAACATTTCTTGTGACTTTTGATGATGTTTTCAATGCTTTTATTTTTAGGACTGTACGACCTTTTGATCACTTTTTATAGAATTTTTTCTATTTTTCAAAATGACAAAAAAGTGCCATTTGCGACTTCGGGCACTATTTTCCGTTACGAGGTTAAACGCAGTGAAAAACGGTTATTATATTTTGACAGATCCGGTGTTTTCGGACACGGTGATACCTAATGTGTGTATGATTTTTACTGTTTATTTATATTTATATCAGTTCTAGGGAAAGGGCGGTGATTTGAAGTTTTATGTTTTTTTAATATAATTTTTTTTTTTTTTTTACTTTTTTTCATTTTTTTTTTTTACTATTTTTCAGACTCCCTAGGGTACTTTAACCCTAGGTTGTCTGATTGATCCTATCATATACTGCCATACTGCAGTATGGCAGTATATGGGGATTTTGCACACCATCTATTACAATGTGCAAATCGCACATTGTAATAGATAACCGAGATCATGATAGCCTCGGATCTTTGTGTGACCCGAGGCTGTCATGGCAACAGATCGACGCTCCCCTATGAAGTCACGGGGAGCGCCGATCGGAGCAAAGATGGCGGCGCCCACGTCGGTGGCGATCAAAGGGTTAAACCCCGTGATCGGTGCAAGCACCGATTGCGGGTGCTAGCGACGGGCATTTGCTTCATTATGAAGCAAATGCCCGGTGAGTATGAAGAGGGCTCAGCCCGTGAGCCCTTTTCATACTCCCCCATGCGCAGCAAGACGTAAGGTTACGTCTTATTGCGCTATGGGGTTAATATTAGTAAACCATCGTTGGATAAATTCTATCTCCCTTATTTATACTTTCCCCACAAAGTATCACTTTTGCTATATAACCTACATCACTTTAAAAAAGAACAAAAATGTAATTGTACAAGTCTTGATAAACCAAGGTTTTAGGTTCATAGTAGAAAATAGTTTATCTTTTACACTGAATATACAGTAGTCCTCGGTTCGGTCCAGCAATTTATCAAGAGGATAAAGAGCTCGGCTTGCTGCATGCCAGGGAAGAAAATCCTTTTCTTCAGAAAGGTATCTTAAAATCTCTAGAGGGATATTTTGTGTCAGATATCCGGCCCTGAAAAATTAAAGAGAAAGATTTTAAATATGATATATTGTAAAGAGTGTTATAAGTTATTTTGTAATAAGTAAAATAGTATGTTATTGAGATACAAGCAACATTGGTGTAATTTAAAATCTCTTCTAAAGCTCATATAGTCATCATCCAATATTAAATGTTATAGAGCCTTATACAGTCATCATTAAAACAAAGGGATGTGTGTCACTCAGTCCCCCCTGTCTTTCTTTCATGTTCACAGTCACCTATTCTTCCCATTGACACTTGTTCTCTTCACATTTTTACATTTACAATGACTGTTTGATCTACATAAAAAGAACATCAAATAAAATAGTGGAGGTGAATATATTAGTATAATGATGAGTTAGTTTTGTTTTTTTATAATGTTATTCTGTTACTCATATTTAAATATACAGGCGGTCCCCTACTTAAGAACACTCAACTTACATACGACCCCTAGTTACAAACGGACCACTGGATGTTGGTAATTTATTGTACTTTAGTCCTAGGCTACAATAAACAGCTGTAACAGTTATCACAGGTGTCTGTAATGAAGCTTTATTGTTAATATTGATTCTTGTGACAACCCAACATTTTTAAAATCCAATTGTCACAGAGACCAAAAAAGTTCTGACTGGGATTACAATGATAAAATATACAGTTCCGACTTACATACAAATTCAACTTAAGAACAAACCTACAGACCCTATCTTGTATGTAACCCGGGGACTGCCTGTATATATATATATATATATATATATATATATATACATTAGCGGACATATGTTCTATTGTGTGCATAGAGAATAAAGCCTAGTTTTAAAGAGGATCACTTTTATTTTTATTGTGAAAATGTATTCATGCACAGTTAGGCAATTTAAAAAGGACATATGTGTTTATTACAAATTAAACATATGCATCACTAGCCTGTAAAAAAAATAAAATAAAATAGACAATAGACAATGTGCTGTTAAAAGATATGCATGCATTCAGATTGTAGAACCTCACATATGGCTCTATACTTGATATCCGTAAGCCTAAAAGTTCATCTCAGGTGTATTGCTCACTTCACTCAAACTGACTTTTAGGTTTACTGATCCTAAGTATAGAGTCTTATGTGAGGCTCTATAATTTGGATACATGCATATCTTTTAAGAACACATTGTCTAGTTTTTTTATGTTTTTATAGGCTATTGATGTATATGTTTAATATGTAATAAAAACAGATGTCTATTTTGAATTGACTGACAGTGCCTGAAAACAGTTTCATAATTTTTGAAATTTTTGGACTGAGTGACACACGGTCATTTCAGAGCGCATCTTTAGTGGGTTTAAAAATAAATCGTGGTGCCACTGTATTCTCTCCACTTTTATCCACTTTTAAGATCTATAAATGCCAGAAGACATGAGTATAGTTACAAAAAAGTACTGTTTAATAACATCCATGGAATTTGTAATTGCCAACACAAATACTTCTATAAAATAAAATGTGTGTACCTAGCAAATTTACATAGTACCTGTGAAATATTGGTCATCAAGAGTAGAGTATTAATCCAGTGAATATATGACCAGTATATACTTATATTGTTGGTTGATGAGATAATAAAGGACTTTAAATGTGATAAAAGGAAATGCAGGTTAATATATTTCCTGCAAAATATTGTTTTTCTTTGATGTATTAAAAACAGAGTGAAAGAAGCTGTAGTGAAGGTTATCCTGTTACTAGTGTTTGTGTGGACAGGAAGCAACTCATATCAAGACTCCCTTATGAATAAAATAAGAGAAACTAACTTTTTGTTCACTCATGAATTTGGCCCGCATTTATCAAAAACATTGCAAACTGCACTAGGTGCAGTTTGCCTGTAATGGGTGCAATGTGTGACAGATTCATGAACTGTGGTGCATGTTCTTCATGAATCTGCACTGCTCCGACAGAGTACACCAACTTGTTTTATGGACCTCTAACATAGAATGTGCGACCACAATTCTGTCGGGACACGCATGATAAAGTGGTGCACAGTCCAAATGGCACACAGAATGCTCTTTACAGTGGCAGGTTTTGTCAGTTAACAGTGCAAGCCCAAACATAAATGTGTCACGACAACTTATTATAAATACATATGTGTGAGCAGTTTGTGTAGTACTTTTGTAGATGGCTTTGGAAACATTTTTATCTTACTATATGTTATCAACAAACTGTCAAATAGGACCTGCAAATTTGTTTTTGTGGACGAGTGCTCATTCCTTTGGGTTCTTGGGTGTTGTTTAGTTACCACTCACACGGGAGTAAAATAACAAAATTCATATTCACTTGTAAAGTATTTATGTACTAAATAATTATAAAAAATTATCCGCTCTCATCTATATCCCAGATTCTTTTTTTATTTAATATGTGAAAAAGTAGTTTTACGCCTTCTAAAAAAAATTCTTTGATCGTTAGCCACTAGGCAATAGTTCTGAACACGAGGATCATCGTGGTGTTGACAGCAAAAGAATAAAAAGACATGATATTTAAAGGTGTGTAATCGAAACATTGAGCAGTGATATAGGAAATACGGACTTACACGTGACTTTGTCTTAATGGTTCATGTTGAGTGTGGTACACACCATGTCACCAAACAGTACAGTGATAAATGTGATAAAAGGAAATGCAGGTTAATATATTTCCTGCAAAATATTGTTTTTCTTTGATGTATTAAAAACAGAGTGAAAGAAGCTGTAGTGAAGGTTATCCTGTTACTAGTGTTTGTGTGGACAGGAAGCAACTCATATCAAGACTCCCTTATGAATAAAATAAGAGAAACTAACTTTTTGTTCACTCATGAATTTGGCCCGCATTTATCAAAAACATTGCAAACTGCACTAGGTGCAGTTTGCCTGTAATGGGTGCAATGTGTGACAGATTCATGAACTGTGGTGCATGTTCTTCATGAATCTGCTACCTGAGAATAATTTCTAAGAGTTTTCTGTCAAAACATGATCTTATTGATGAACATTTAAAGGCTTTCTTCTAAGTGTCTGTTCTATTAACTTAGCAAGAGTGGTTTTCCTTAATAAATTATAAGCTTTCTACACAGTTTTCTTCCATTTTGCCAGGGGATGACAATTTTTGACATTTACCCAAACTGTGGGTTTAATTCAGCTGTTGTAACCATTTGGAAAAATAAAAGCGTACAAAAATGATTTAGAGTAAAAATAAAAGAAAAATGGCTTTGTACAATCAAAAAGGCAAATACTGAATGCGCTCATCTCACACCATTACTAATGTTTGTAGCCTAATAAATCTGAAAACTCATGTTTTAATATAATTTGCATTTTAGCCCATTAACCGGTTTTTGGTACATTGTGCATTGAAAAAAGTCAATATTTATGACTTCTAAAAGAAGGTGAATAATAAACAGAATTCATTGAGTTTTATAGTAGAAGCTCTCCAATATATTCGAGATAAACAGAAGAATATGAAATTTCCACAAATTGTGAGCATTGCAGAATGGAGAGTGGAAGTACCAGACATGCAATTACTATAGTGTCAGCCCAATAGGTGGCTGGCACAGGGTGTTGTTAAAGACTGGATTAAGTAAACAGTCATAGTGACCAGTCTTTTATGTCCACTTTCTGGCTTAAGGAAATAGTAAGATCTGTAAATCATTCCAATATTCAATTTGCCAGTTTGATGCAATCAAAATCTCCTAACATTGTCTTATTTTATTAAAAAAGCGTTGGTTAAAATCACCCTGGTTGTTGACATTAGATGTGTTGTATACAGATTTTACAAATAATTCGAAAGTTGACAGATAGAGCTTGAACATCTTTTAATTGAGAAGATATAGGGCAGATTACACTTGGGGATATGTTACTCAGTTGTTTTAGAATGTAGATACATTGATTATATTTCTCACAAATTTTTCACTATTTTTTTAATACACCACATCTATAAACAGCCATATATAAATGGCAAATGGAACAAAGATACGAGCCAATGAGAAAAAAAAGGTTAAAGACAAACTTGTTATTTCTATGGGATTCATATCATGTGCATTCCATGGAAAAAGAAAGGGAAAGGAGGGTAAGAGTTGCTCGAAGAGAGTTTTATGAAGTGTGATTAATTAACTATTTACCAAGGGATAAAATGATAAGCATGGGGTGTTAGGGGATATGTTGGGTTAGTCATCCCAAACCCTATAAAAGTAGTATATTTTTTCAAGTGCAAATACATTCTCGTATACACAGTGGGTGGGAATTCAAAATGTGTCTTTTTTGTGTATGTTTTGGCATTGTTTCGGTTGCAGTTGTGGTACAATGCTGTTTTGCGTAGA
The DNA here is from genome assembly GCA_019512145.1 of Engystomops pustulosus. NCBI lineage: Eukaryota > Metazoa > Chordata > Amphibia > Anura > Leptodactylidae > Engystomops > Engystomops pustulosus. Next base: position 133,100,703 of record CM033644.1, read on the forward strand.
TTAGATCTAGGGGGCGTCCCTCTATGTCTTGCTTGCCTAATACTTCTATAAGTCCCCACCATGCAAGACACAAAAAAGTTTAGAGAGGGGTGGCCTTGGAAATGAGGGTCTTATGTTTTGATGGAGTTTTAAACTTTCTCTATCTACTGGTTGAATAAAGTACCTACTTTCTTTTATATTGGGTGCTGCTATCTTTTTGGATTTGTGGTGCGTACTGTACTGTTTGGTAGCTGTTTGTGAATAAATAGGTATGTGTACCATAAGCCTACAGAAAGATCTACAGGACCTTGAACTATGTTCATTTGTAAAGGGACCACTCCAACCTAGCCAGGAAGGTTCTAACTTCTGCATGACATCTAACTCTGCATGAAGGGACTGCAGTAAGAGTAAAACAGAATAGTTCACCATGATCCTTGAAAAAAAATGGCTATCCTTAATTAAACCTATAATAAGAGACCTGACCGTGGATATTAGGATTAATCCTTATAGTCTCAGCAAAGGGCTCCATTATAAATTTAAAATTAATGGGGACAGGAAAGATAGAGGACTTAGTCGAGAGGCAGCTTTCTAGGCTTATAATGCTTTATAATGGCTCGTAAAGCTAAATTGGCTTAACAGGGAGAAGGCAACCTCCAATATATCTGTACAATGCTTTCTCCACATATAAGGTGAGGATCAGAAGGCATTTCAAAGAGGTCTTCTTACTGATATAAGGGCCACTATTCTGCAAGTATATCCAAAGCCTGAGTCGTAACGATTTATTGGTGTCAGAGTTAATCCACTGGATCATTGCAGATCAAGGTTTGCAAAATATACAGTAATATAAAAGGCTATATCTTCGCATAAAACTTATATTGCAGTTTTAAAAGACGAAATTTGTTGTAGTTGGGCATGATTGGATTTAAGGCTTGCCAGACTCGGAATTGTTATAAATGTCGGAACTGTACCTTTACAGCAAGGTCGGATCTCGAGTGGCGGCCGGGTAGCTTCATTTTTAAAGACTCTTACTAGGAAGAGGACCGATATGGTTTGTGAAAAGGACTGATAATATTTATTAGCTAGTCCTCTGCTGATTCTCAGGTCAGTACCCTTATCTTTTGGTTAGGACACCAAAAAGGTAATATATGGGTCATTATTTTAGATTTTCTTTTTTTCCCTATATTTGCAACTTTTTGGCACACATTGAATAGTTGCTAAATTTACAACTCGGTTCCTACCCAGAAAAGTAAGCCCACTCAATAAGTTTTAGTGTGCACTGATATATCTTTAAAATTCAGATGTTTTGAAGTAGGAAAAACGTCTAAATTTTAGTGGAAAATTGAATGCAGGTGGTAAAAAAGGAAACTAAATAAACGACTAGGTAACAATAAGGAATGAGGTAAAAAATTGGGATTAGGGGTGTTGAGAGAAGAGTTTACAACTTTTGTTTAGACTTTAAACAGTTGGAGGAAAAACAACAAGGGACTCAGCTGTCTTCTTATATATCAAACTAAAAGAGAAATCAAAACAGTCCAAAATCCAGAAAAGAAAAAAAGACCCCATGTCAAATGTCGACTAAAGCTAAATTACCCCATTGGCATCTGCGGGGTGTTGTTATTTGCTGATTTTAGCTATTTTCTGCTAAAAAAAAATGAGAATTAAAGATAATAGCTGATTCTCTTGGACCTCCATACTTTCCTGGACTGAGTGGAGGGCAAATGATCAAATAGGCATGCAGTGGATGTAAGTGATGATGTTTCCATAGTGTTGTTTATAGGTAGTGCAGTCCTGTATGTGAGGTAATGGGTAAAGGAGAGAAAAAATAAGACGACAAGAAGTAGAACGGGAATGTAGAAAAAAGAAAAACGAAGAGAATCATAGAAAACGAGAGAGGGTAGTGTTTTGTTAAAAATATATCTCTCTTTCTAGTGGACACCATCCCTTTATACCGTATATACTCGAGTATCAGCCGACCCGAAAGTATAAGCCGAGGGAACCTAAAGGTGAAAACGAAAAAAAACACGGGGAAAGGGAAAAATACAAGCAAGGAATAGAGGGAGGATAAGAATCTGATAGGGTGGGAAATGCATGGTCAAACCCCCCCCGAGTTACGTATACAGCATTCCGCCACCAGAGTATACAGCCTGCCAGCCCCCAGTTAGTATACAGCCGCCAGCCCCCTAGTATGTAGATACAGCCTTTCCAGCCCCCAGTAGTATACAGCCTTGACAGCAACCACCAGTAGTATGACAGCAGTGAAAGAAACCAAAGTGTATCAGAATGCCAGCCCCCGGTAGTATACAGCCTGCCAAGCCCCCAGCGAAGAAATACAGCAGACTCATAGTAGTATACAGCAGGACCCCTATGTAGTAGACAGCAAAGTCCCATAGTAGTATACAGCAGCACCATGTAGTAACAGCAAGAGCCCCTCATAGTAGTATACCGCCGCCCTATGTAGTATACAGAAAGCCCTAGTAGTATACAGCAGAACTCAGAGTAGGCTATACCTAGCAGCCCCCTGTCGTATACAGCATGCCCCCCCCCCTGTAGTATACAGCAGCCCCCTAGTAGTATACAGCAGCCCCTAGAAGTTACAGCCAGCCCCATGTAGGTATACAGCAGCCCCTTATGTAAGTATACAAGGCAGCCCCCATGTTAGTATGACAGCCTGCCCCTAGTAGTATACAGCCTGCCCCTAGTAGTATACAGCCTGCACCACACGGCCCTTAAAAAAAGAAACTTAAATACTCACCCTTCCCTTCGGATTCCCGTGTCGTGCGAGACTTAAGAGTGTCCACGATATCAGCGCGGTCCCGTCTTCTTTCTTCTCCGCAGCCTCATCTTCACTCTTCCCACGGCCCCATGTTTCCCATTGTTTTCTTCTAGCAGGCGCATTACTATGAGCAGGGCCGCTGCTGACGTCATAGTATGCGCGGCCAGAAGAAAGAAAACACGCCCCGCCCCCCCCCACTTGCACAAAAAAATACAACCCTCCCTGGTGCCCAACCTAACCCCACCCACCGCTCTCCCTCCCGAATTTTCCTTACCCAATTACGTACCCCCTTGCACTGTATTATCTTTTACAGCTCGCTCTATCCCCTGCCCATCTTCAACCCCCCCCTCAGGCTCCTTCACCCCGCTTTCTTCCCTCCCTTTCCCTTCGCTCCTCAAAAGTACCTCCTCACTACCTTTTCACCCTAACAGTAGGAACAACCACATCTTCTCACCAGTTACTACCCGTTCTTACTCCCGCTCCCAACTCTCACTGCACCCATTCCGCCCATCCCTCCACCCCGGTAACTTCACTGTCTCCTCCTCATCTCCCCCTCCTCCCTTCCAAACGAGGACGAGGATACGAAGAACGAAGGAGAGAGAGCGAGAGGAGGTAGGAGAAGAGGAAAATGAGAAAGAAAGGAAGACGGGAATTCGTAGATGATGATAATAAGGGACAAAGGAAGTAGCCGAGAAAGAGGGGCGCCGCATGGCTGAAATCGGAGGGTGTTGAGTATTTAATTTTATTTTTTTAAGTGCGGTAATTTTTTTGGGGAATAGATCGTGTATAAGCCGAGGGGACGTTTTTCAGCACTTTTTTGTGCTGAAAAACTCGGTTATACACGAGTATATACGGGTAATTAATGTTGTGGAAACATAAAACCTAGGGGATTTACAGGATTATACTAGGGTTTACTTTTGCTGACAATCACCTATTTAAGACACAGCAGGCTCTAGTGACTGTTCCCTAAACAGCTGTCGGTATTATGATTAGAACCCACCAAAATGGTCTGAGAAGGGAAAAAGGGATGGTCACACTGGGTACCAGCAACACATGCATAATCACTCATGGCTCTCTCTATTATGTGCAGGGTAATGAAGGGTTTATTAGCATATAGTCCAATCTATGAGATCTGCTGCAGCACAAATTGATGAAAAAAGGTAACAGCAGCTATAATATCAAGTTTAAGAATGCTTTAAAAATATTATTGGTCATTTCTTTACTCACCGATTCTGTTACTGGAAATCCAGTCAGAGATCATTGTGCAGCTTCTGATGACACTGTTTGTTACACAAAATGCAAGGCCAACATTATAACTTCTCTCGGCAGATCACTAACATAAGAAGGATGCTGCAAAGAGTGATTATGTAGATTCTGTAACAGAAATTAACTAGTAACTATAGTAAGTAGTTTGATAAATTGTTTAGCAAAAAGATAAACTATGTGGATAAACTTTTATGGCTGAAGTGTCACTCCTAACAGCCTTCCAACATTTCCACAAATCCATTTTGATTACTTCTTTCATTGAATAAAAACAGGTGGAGCGTGCCCTTGCCCTTCTTCTGTTTTATTTTACATTCATGGCCCTTTCTCAGTTACGATAGCATGAGCAGCTCCAATATTCATTAATATATTATTCTATGATATTATTTTGCGTTGGAGGAATTACAGGTATATTATTCAAATTGACTGTGTATGGCTCATAGGGTCATATTCTCATTTAATTACACACTTTTATTGTTTAAATGTGCTGTTATTGCCAGACAACAGCTTTGAGAAAAAAAAACCATAACAGTTGTAAATATTCAGTGAGAAATCCACACTTAAGCATTTCTCTTGAATTTAGGATATAAATTAATACAGTAAACAATGTAACTAATGATAGGCTGTCAAGCACAGTATACCAGCCAAACTGTGGACCTTGACCGCAATCACATACTTAAATAAATTGGTCACATTTTAGGTGACAGATTTCACTATAACCAAGATTCCCCCAGTTCAAGGGAAGGAGTATGGGGTAGGAAGGAGGTCAGTGTAAAATCTAGTATTATATGAATAAAGCACAGAGGGGGAGAAATAATGAAAACAAGAAGATAGATGTTGCTTAGTTCAATTTATTTGGTAAGCAAGCAACAAATTTTTGTAACTGAATTTTCACTTACCAGCACAGAAAATCAAGCTTATAAAGAAAGACTGGAGAGCAGGACAAAAACTTAGCACTCGTTTAAGAACAAACCAACAGTATAACATTGTTAAACATTCAGATCAGTTGATCATCCTCTTCTTTGTTAAAGCTAGGTGGCTTTAGAAAGGTCCCAAAGTTGGGTCATATGTTTGTTAAAACCTCATACACCAGGAAAAATAGGCAAAAAAAAAAAATGGGAACCGTCAACCCCTAGCATAATAGGAGCATAAGAAATCCATATGATGATCTATTGTGGCTACCAAATAACCAAGGTTATAGGCCTAGAATGAGAACTTATTTTTAAGGTCCTTAAATCAACATGGTATTGTAGCAAAGTAAAGAGCCTAAACATGTGGCAAAAAAAAAATTGCCACTTTTTCCACCAGCATGCAAGGGGAAAGGTATTTATCATGCGACTTTTAAATTTCTGACTATAGATTGAAAAATGAACCTGTGATCAGGTTTACTGCACTTTAACTAATTAGCCCCCAAAGGAAAAAGGGTATGAAATGTCCTTTCTAGGATATGACTCTTTTATCTGAAATATGTGATAAGAGTTAATATACAAAACATCTCCCAAAGGCAGGCCAAATATGACTCTTCTTATTTTTCACCTGAGAGGAGTCATGTTAAGTGGTTGAGATGATAGTATCACTTAATAAGCCTAATCTTTGGCGTGCTATAGGAACGGAAAACCTGTCCTGGATTATGTTGAAGATTATATTAAAATAAAAATGGGTATAAGGTGGCAGAACCAGTGACAGCAATAATGGTTTTACTTCACCTGAGGCCAGGGCACGTCGGTGACACCTAGCTCCATCCATTATGACACCTTCTGCCTTTCTACAATACAAACAAAATTATAACTGGTTAGTAGAGTCCTTAATCCCAAATGACCCATCCTATCAAAATATAAGAAATAATTGTATCCCGTAATTAATTAATGAACCCCCAGAGTAATGGAAAAAAAAAAAATGGGCTTAAAAATCTGCTGTCAACAATTAGAACCATAAAAAAATTAATTAAAAGGATGAGGGCTCTGAAAGGAGTTAGAAAATCTTGATCCAGGCTTTTAGTGTGGTTTTCAACTTTTGCACGTTTAACTGCAGAATTTATGACTCTATGTCTGTCCCTCAACAATAACCCATTAGGCCTGGTACTGCCTGTAATGGCAGTTCAATGGGTTTGTTTTAGTGTTTGTTTTTACAGTATACAGAATAGAAGAGCCGAGGCTAGCAAAGTAAAATACACCAGCCATTTTTATCTTTTATCTATTTTATAAAATTATTTTGTCCTTACATTAAATAAAATATTTTTTAAAATGAATTGGAAAAGCTGATCCTGGTTAAAATGTAGTCGATAAAATGTATTCATGTTAGGAACCCCAAAAAAAAATGTAGTTCCAATGCCCACCAATGTACTGACCACACACAGGAACAATGGTCGTTCATTCAACCAAGACGACATAGAAAAAATAAGTAAATCTAAGCACCAGTGTATGAGAAAGCAATGTTCGTGGATGTTGCAAGCATCTGGCGCCAAGCGATAAGCATAAGTTCAAACATCTCAACATGAACTTGAGGTCGCTAAACTCAATAGATAAGCAGAACATTGTTTGCTTAAAAATGACATGCGGGAGAATATTAAATCTAAAGATTGCTGTGGCATCAGAGAGCAATGAAATATCAACAGAAAGACAGGAGAAAAGGTTGCATCATGCTGCTGCAGTCACACTGTGTTTGGTAACACTAATGGGAGCTTTCTTCTTTGCAGCCGCATTGTATGGCTTAGCATTAAACAGATCCAACTCCCTTAGGATTCAGAGTGTAACTACAGCAAGAAAATGTTTGGAAGAAGAAGAAAAATCAGGAAAGGAGGAGACAATAACAAAATGCTGTGCGACGAATCCTTGTCAAAATATTTTCGGAACGCATACATGTTGAATGATTCGAATCAGGAGAAAGGACTCCACTGCATTTACAACTCTTAAACAGGAAAGAAAAACAAAGTATTCCAGTAACGTACACACACAACATATTGCTTCTAGTATGATTCTGTGGGGAAAAAAAAAGAAAGGTGTCATACTCTGTTGGTTAAGACGCTGGATTATTGATAATTGTTTGCCATAAAAGCATCCACAGTCGGGGAAGTACATTGTTGCCCACTTGCTTCAGTCCATACTCCTGAAAGAAAACAACAATTTATTAGGTATTTAGGAAGCCTTTTTTCTACTTTCTATCTTGCATTTACAGAAATATAAAATTGCACCTAATTGGAAAATGTTTTCGAAATTAACAAAATTCTGTCAGCCAGTAGTTTCAAGTCATTGGTCATAGCCTTAAAAAAAAACACAAAAATAGTCTTTACATATTGTTCTGCAGAGCTTTCTTTGTACTGAAACCATGGTTGGTTACGATCATGCTAGATATATTTTAAGTAATATGTAGATCATTTTAAAACATTTTACATTCTTCAGAACAACAGTTGTTAGTGGTGCACAAACTTGCCCCCTGAGGAGCTACTCGCTTTATCATAAGACCACAATACATAATGGTTAAACCTTACTTTATTACACGGATCGAAAGGAAGATTTACCATTATGTATGGGTTTTACTGTATTAAAATTAATTTAGGGGGGTTTGAAGGTATATATAAAATAATGGTTGGCTTGACATAAATTTTAAGTAAAGTAGATTAATAATACGCACCTGTATAAAACGGGACAGGTGTTTGAGACGCTACAAGCCCTCGAAGAAAGACTCGCTGGCGAAACCAGGGTCGGCGCGGACAAGAAGCTTAGCGTTTGAATTGTGATATGCACATTTTTAAATGATCTTGTCAGTATGGAACCCACCCACTGACTTGAATAAAATGTTACTTTCTTGCCAAACGTACACCACCATCTGCCTGATATTTCTACAGTTAAAGTTTCGGTATAAAAGAAGTAAAGGAGGATAATAGAAAGTGCAATGGGCCTGTCATACTTTCAGTCAGAGGGAACTAAAGATTGGTGCCTTTTACGGTCTGTGGTTAAAGACAAATGAACGAGGAGAAGAATAATATTGGGCTCCGGCCATAGTGAAATATTTTTTTCTCTATTCTTCTTGGATTTTACATGTTGTCCTAATCTAAAATCCATCCACTTTCATGCTTCCGACTACCTAGATTCTGCAACAAATTGTCTTCCAAAATAGTTAGTTTTGATGACGTTGAAATGGAAAACAACATCAACATCCAAAAATGTAATAGTCACGGACTTTCTTAATAAACTTGAACCACATCATGCATTTGCTTCACAAACAGTTGCCCAGCATTAGTTAAATGAAGACACCAGGAATTATCCATAATTGGAGCGTACTTCTCCGCAGTCCGGTAACCTTCCTTGAAATATTTATACAGATGGGAACCTGCTGGCCTGGTTTAAAATGCGAGGCACACTTGCTGAACAGTTACTAGTTGGGGAATTGAAATTTTGTCGTGTTTCTCTAGTTTTTATGAAAGGTGTCGTTTCATAATTATAATGTACAATATTCTCTCTACAATTGTGACATTTTGGACTTTCCTTGCTGAAAATAACAATACACAAAAGGATTGAGGGCTGTTTCTGTTATTATTTTTTGGGGCGGTAGAGCTAAACTGTTTAGCACCTGTTACTTACATACTATACTCATCTTAAGCGCATTTCTCACAAGACACGATCTCTAAGCACTTTAACTTATTTTAGCCAAACTTTTTTAACTTTACATCTTCCAAGCATTTATAATTTGCGTTTTTGCAAATTCACACTGAAACTTATTAATTGCATAATATGTAGATTGAATTTATTGATACCTTTTATTTACCTCAGTTACAGAAATTTTGAAAAGAAAAATTTGAATTCCTGCATGTTTTGTCTTTTTTCATTTCTATTGTTAACTATTGGGTATAAATAACTTAAAAACTTTCTATTCCAGGTTCAGTCCATTTTTATTTTTACCATGATGAAAACCTTTCATAAAAAAGTTTGTTTTATTTTTTAATCCAATGTTATAGGAAGTGGAAAAAAGTTTTAGTCATATAGATAAATCCCTTTTCCTCTACAAGAAACCCGGGGAACCTGCAGTCGTCAAAATTATAAATGGCAGCATCACCATTAAGGCTAAGCAATGAACTGATTGGGCTTTGGTTGCATCGCAGGACTGACAGTCTGAATTAGTATGGGACTTTTAATACAATGATTGCTATTGTTTAAGGAATCTCAGCAACAGGAAGCAGCACTCGCCCACAATGTTAATATGATGTGTTTTGTCACAGTGAAAGATGCAACGTTGATTGATTATCGTTATCTTTTTTGTTATCAAACACGTGTATATATAAGGTTTACACCGTACCACCATTAAGGTTCATTGATTATGAATCTTTAGGGATAAATTTGTACATGATTATCCTTTATTTGTTTTCACTGACAGAGTCACATCCTGCGGGGACATAAACCCGCCTTGTATCATTGTTTGGTGATACTAAAATGGCTACAATAGAGATAGCCTAAACGTTTGTATCTTTTCCACTGGTGAAATAAACATTTTCACATGTTCAATTGGAGTGACTGCTTCCGCCGTTGTTTTCCTGAATGAAAGGTTTTTGAGCCAGAATTAATATTTTTATATATTGTTTATTTGTGTGGTAAAGGGATGAAGAAAAAGAAAACTTACAAGCATCTCACATCCACCCCCTTCCCCCATATTAAAAAGATTTTGGGATTAAAAAACTTTGCTATCCTTGATAACCTATATCCTCTTGTTGAACCTTTGTTGGGACTCCATAAAGTTGTGTTACCAATATGGTTTTACAGAGGGGAGGACCTATTGAATCCCTACTAACTCTCGGATAGGCTCAACAGAATAGGTGTAGCTTTATATGAGAGCTAACTGTAGATGACTGTTGAAACTGTGCCACTTCTTCTCTCTGCATCACTTACCTGAACCTTTTCTCTTTTGGACATCAACCTGTTGATCCTTATGTGCACACTGCACGACTAAATGTTATATAACTTTCACTTTGGGTTCTTCTACTTGTTAAACTCTCCATGCGCCTCTAAAGTGGATGATAGCTTCAGAACTAGTCACTTTGTACATCTGTACTGTACAACCATGCAGTATTGAGAGGCGTTTACTTGAAGAATCTTATGGGTTTAATGCACCCTGAGAAATGTTAGGCCTAATATGACCAGGCGATTACAGGCAACGATAGTCTCCGCCCAATTACTGGCTGCTTCTTGTCGGTCAAGCCCAGTGGTTTTTTGCTGACCCCCCTGCCCTGCAGCGAGCCACGCCGACCTGAGCTTCACCCACGCCCCGCCCCGTCGCACACGGGCTCAGCGCCGACCCCGCCCGCGTGGGCGAGCCCGGCACAGAGGTGTCACCCACCCACCCGAGCGTAGGGAGAGACCCCCGCTCGCAGAATCACCCCACCCCCGCCAGGGCCCCCCCAGGGGCAGGACACAAAGAGCCTTGGGGCCGCGCCGAGCGGTCAGCTACGCGGAGACCCCCTACCCCCGGCGTCCGGCCACCTGCGGCGTGCGGGTAGCGCCAACCCACCCCCGGTGAACACCACCAGCGGCCCTGGCCACACCCAGGCTTGCCCGACCCCTTGCCCCGCCGCCCCCTCCCCCCGCCCCTGTGGTGCCCAGGGGAATAAGGCTATGCCAATGTGGCCCTGTGCCTTCGGACGCACCCTAGCGGAGATGCCCAGTTGGCGCGCACTGCACCGGAGACCGCCCCGCGCCGTCGACGGCTATGACATCAGAATGTTCTTTATTTAAAGGTCTGGAGAAAAAATTTCTTTCTCAGCATCTTTATGTGTCTGCATTACATGAAACAAAATTCCTATTAACACGTTATTAACAGTGACATCACTTAGAAGAAAGTGGATAGGGTTCATGAGCTGGTCCCTTTTCAAGCAAGTGGGTAGATACTGCCTATATGGGCTGAGGATCCCATGGCTTTGTCATTTAGACACAATTGATTTTAATCAGATCACACTGCTGTCCCTTTACATAAAGAGAAATAAACATATCATAAAAAATGTTAACAATAATGTGATGTATAAATATTACACTAAAAATGCCCCTTTATTTAAACGTCAACATAAGGGGTAAAAAATAAGGTGATATACGAAATATTATCCAATTCTGTTAACCCGTACTGAAAAAAAAAGTTCAATTATCCATACGTCACGTACTTTGTAGGAGTTTGTTACATGTTGCTACAGGGAAGTATAACTTGTTCTGCCAAAATTTAAACCGTGAAGATCTCTGTAAATAATAAAATTAAAATAAAATGTTTTTAAGAGGAGTGGAACCAGAAAACAGAAATTCAAACATGGAAAATAGTTACGGCAGAGCGTAGGGGTTTACAATTATGAAAAAAAAACATGCTTCAACATACGAATACTGCTCAACACTACTGTAATACTGTTAATTATGATATTTATTTTAAACAAAAGGATTGAAGGGAGTCCTAAAAGCAAAAGACTGATCACATTAGGTGTAATCGGTGAATGGTATAAATATATGCCATGTCTAAACTCTACTATGCAAGCAGTTGTTTCCCCTTTCTAAAACAACGAATTGCCTTCTTAAGGTTTCTCATTTATGTTTTCCTGCAGAGTTGCCATGTTTTATTATATTTAACCCCTTAAGGACCAGGCCCGTTTTCAGTTTTGCGTTTTTATTTTTCACTTCAAAATCAATAAACATTTTTATTTTTCCATGTAAAGAGCTGTGTGATTGGCTTATTTTTCTGAGTAACAAAAGCAATTCGTTAGTGGTGTAATCAATATTCCATGCCATCTAATGGGTAACGGCCGAAAAACATCTAAAGCATGGAAAATGAGAATGAAAAAACACATTTGCGCCATTCTTGTGGGCTCGGTTTTTACAGCTTTCCTGTTGCTGCCCAGACCCAAAGACAGGTACTATGAGCATTCAGTCTTGTGGCTTACTTTAAGTTCACCAGGTCACTCGGGTGAATACACATATTCTAGTACTAAGTGTTGGGTTAGAAATGTGTGTCTTCAGACCATGTGTACCATGAGCATATTCAAAACCCTTCCTTTTCGCTACAGGAGAAAAAACGTATGTTGACCTTAGTTGCGTAGTTATATCCATCTTCCCCTGACAGCCTTCCCCAAGAGCATAGATTTTCTTGAGCCGTTCATGACCCTCGTGGTACCATTCGCCGCCTTTTTATGCTTTTTGGGCCCCTTCGTCCCGCTCTCTTTTTCCCTTTCTTTCCCTTTCCTCCCCCCCTCCCTTTTTTCTCGGATACCATAATTTCCCTTCGTGATTTTTTCATTTTGTTGATGGATCTTGTTTTACAATGCTTTTATTTTTAGACTCTCTGTAATGACCCTTTTGATCACTTTTTATAGATTTTTCGAGGTTTTTCAAATGACAAAAAAGGCCATTTGCGACTTCGCCGGCACTATTTTCCGTTACGAGGTTAAACGCAGTGAAAAACGGTATTCTTATTTTGACGATCCGGTGAGTTTCGCGGACACAGGTGATACCAATGTGCGTAGTGATTTTTAATGTGATTATAGTATATCAGTTCTAGGGGAATCAAGGGCGTGGTGATTGAAGATTTTATGTTTTTCTTTTTTAAATATAATTTTTTTTTTTTTACTTTTTTTCATTTTTTTTTTTTATATTTGTCAGACTCCCTAGGGTACTTTAACCTAGGTGTGTCTGAGTGATCTATCTATACGGCCATACTGCATATGGCAGTATATGGGGGGATTGGGCACACCATATATTTTTACAATGTGCAAATGCACATGTAATAGATAACCGAGATCATGATAGCCTCGGATCTTTGTGTGACCAGGAGAGGTAATGGAAAAAAGAGAGGAAGATAAAATCAGTGTGAAGTAAAGGGTCTCCTGGCCGGGAGACGCGATCGGAGAAAAGATGGAGGCGACACACGGACGCGGTGGCGATCAAAGGGTAAACCCCGTGATCGCTTGCAAGCACCGATTGGGGTGCTAGCGACGGGCATTTTGCTTCATTATGAAGCAAATGCCCGGTGGAGTATGAAGAGGGCCTCAGCCCGTGAGCCCTTTTCTACTCCCACAGCGCAGCAAGACTTAAGGTTACGTCTTATTGCGCTATGGGGTTAATAGTAGTAAAACCATCGTTGGATAAATTCTATCTCCCTTATTTATACTTTCCCACAAAGTATCACTTTGCTAATATAACCTCTCACTTTATAAAAAAGAACAAAAATGTTAATTGTACATTCTGATAAACAAGGTTTAGTTCATAGTAGAAAATAGTTATCTTTACACTGATATGACAGTAGTCATCGGTTCGGTCCAGCAATTTATCAAGAGGAAAAGAGCTCGGCTTGCTGAATGCCAGGGAAGAAATCCTTCTTCAGAAAAGGTATCTTAAAATCTCTAGAGGGATATTTCTGTGTCAGATATCCGGTCGTCGAAAAATTTGAAAGATGAAAGATTTTAAAATATGATATATGTAAAGAGGTTATAAGTATTTGTAATAAGTAAAATTAGTATGTTATGAGATACAAGCAACATTGGTTGTAATTTAAAATCTCTTCTAGAGACTCATATAGTCATATCCAAGTATTAAATGTTATAGAGCCTTATACCACTATCATTAATAACAAGGGTGTATGTTTTTTGTCACTCGCCCCCCTGTTCGTTCTTTCATGTTTTCAACAGTCACCTATTCTTCCTTGACACTGTTCTCTTCACATTTTTACATTTTACAATGGACTGTTTGATCTATGTATAAAAGTGAACAACAATAAAATGTGTGTATTTGTTTGTGAATATATGTGTAGTATAATGATGATTGTTTAGTTTTGTTTTTTTTATAATGTTATTCTGTTACTCATATTTAAATATACAGGCGGACCCCTACTTAGTGAAAACACTCAGCTTGACTATACGACCCCTAGTTACAAACGGAACCACTGGATGTTGGTAATTTATTGTACTGTAGGCCTAGGCCTTACAATAAACAGCTGTAACATTTATCACAGTGGCTTAATGAAGCTTTAGTGTTAATTATTGATCTTGTGTAAACCCAACATTTTTTAAAGTATCCAAGTTGTCACAGAGACCAAAAAAGTTCTGACTGGAGTATGGAATGAAATAAATATATCAGTTCGACTACATACAAATTCTAACTAAGAACAAAACCTACAGACCCTATCATTGAGGTAACCGGGGAATGCCTGTAGATATATATTATTATATCTATATATATATAACATTTATCGACATTATGTTCTATTGTGTGCATAGAGAATAAAGCCTGAGTTTTAAAAGATCACTTTTATTTTTATTGTGCAAATGTATTCAGCCACAGTAGGCAATTTAAAAAGGACATATGTGTTTCTACAAATTAAACTTTGCATCAATAGACTAGTAAAAAAAAATAATAAAAATTAGACATAGACAATGTGCTGTTAAAAGCTATTGTGGTTGCATTCGATGTAGAACCTCAACATATGGCTCTATACTTGATATCCGTAAGCCTAAAAGTTCAGTCTCAGGTGTATGCTCACTTCAATCAAACTGACTTTAGGTTACTGTATACTAATGTATATGAGTCTTTGTGAGGCTCCTATATTTGGATACATGCATATCTTTTAAGAACCACATTGTTAGTTTTTTTATGTTTTATAGGCTATTGATGTACTATGTTTAATAGTAATAAAAACAGAGTTCTATTTTGAATTGACTGACCGTGCCTGAAATACAGTCATATATATTTTTGAAAATTTTTGGTGTCTGAGTGTGACACACGGTCATTTCAGAGCGCATCTTTAGTGGGGTTTAAAAACATAAATCGTGGGCACGTTGTATTCTTACCACTTTTACGGTCTGTTCAATCTATAAAATGCCAGAAGACATGAGTTTATAGTTACAAAAAGTAATGTTTAATAAAGAATCCATGGAATTGTAATTGCCAACACACTACTTCTATAAAATCAAATTGTGTGTACCTGTAGCAAAATTTACATAGTGTACCTGTGAAATATTGTCATCAAGCGTTAGAGTATTAAGCAGCGGGTAATATATGACGCCAGTATATAAAACTTATATTGTTGGTTGATGAAGATATAAAGGACTTTAAATGTGATAAAGGAATATCAGGTAATATATTCCTGCAAAATATGTTTTCTTGATGTCTTAAAAACAGGAGTGAAAGAAGCTGTAGTGAAAGGTTCTCCTGTTATAGTGTGTGTGGACGGAAGCAACTCGTATCAAAGACCTCCCTTATGAATAAAATAAGAGAAACTAACTTTTTGTTCACTATGAATTTGGCCCGCATTTATTCAAAAACATTGCAAACTGCACTAGGTTGCAGTTGCCTGTAATGGGCAATGTGTGCAGATTCATGAACTGTGGGCATGTTCTTCTGAATCTGCTACCCTATCATGAATCTGCACTGCTCCGACAGAGTACACCAACTTGTTTTATTGGACCTCTAACATAGAATGTGCGACACAATTCTGTCGGACACTGCATGATAAATGTGGTGCACAGTCCAAATGTGCACCAGAATGCTCCTTTCAGTGCAGGGTTTTGTACAGTACAGTGCAGCCACAACATAAATGTGTCACAGACACTTTATAAATACATGTGTGAGCAGTTTGTGTAGTACTTTGTGTAGAGCTTTGGAAACATTTTTATCTTTACTATGATTTATATCACATAACTGTCAAATAGGCCTGCAAATTTGTTTTTTTGGAGAGTGCCATTCATGTCCTTTGGGTTCTTGGGTGGTTTTTAGTTTAACACATAACACTGGGTAGTAAAATAACAAAATTTTATTATTAATTGTAAAGTATTTATGTACTTAAATTCATAAAAAATTATCCAGACTTCAATCTATATCCCAGAATTTTTTTTTTTATAATAATGTCTTTGGATAACCAGTTTATTTTTACGCATATATTAAAATAAATCTTAACATTTTGATTGCAGTTAGCCACTAGGAAATAAGTTTTCTGAATAAAGAGATTTCATGTTGCATTTGTTGAAAAAAATAATGCATTATACAATATACATTGATATTTTAAAGGTGCTGTAATGAATACATTTATTGAGCAGTTGAATTATTAGGAACCTACGTTTCTTCACACCAGTGATTCCTTGCTTCTCTAACTAGTTCCTTCACCTTATTGCTTCTACGTTTCCTTACTTTGGATCCTGGAAAATTCCAAGCCTTATAATGGGAGATTTTAACACTCCCAACACCGATTCTGCTTCTCAGCTTCTGTCAATAACTACCTCTTTAACTCCTTAATGATCAGGCCTTATTTTGTTTTTGCATTTCCATTTTTCACTCCCCACCTTCAAAAATCTATAATATTTTTATTTTTCCATGCAGAGAGCTGTCTGAGGACTTGTGTCTTGTGTCTTGCTGTGAAAAAAATTTCAATTCATAGAAAAGGTTTTAAATATCCCATGCCAAAAAAATTCCAAATGAAGTGAAATTTGTGCAAAACGCATTTGCGCCGCTTTCTTGTGGGCTTGGATTTTACGCCTTTCACTGTGCACCCCAAATTACATGTCTACTTTATTCTTCAGGTCAGTGTAATCATGGGGATACCAAATGTGTATAGGTTTTATAATGTTTTCATACATTTACAAAAATTAAAACCTCCTGCACAAAAAAAAAAAAAAAATTTGCCATCTTCTGGTGCTAATGACTTTTGCATACTTTGGCGTATGGAGCTGTGGATGGTGTAAATTTTTGCCACTTTTGATGCTTAAATTTTTAGGACTCTACGGCCTTTTGATCACTTTTAATTAAATTTTGTATATTTTTCAAAAGGGCAAAAAAGTGTGATTTTCAACTTTGGGTGCTATCTTTTATCACAGGGTTAAATGCTGTGAAAAACTGTCATTATATTTTGACATATCGGGCCTTTTGGCACATGGTGATACCTAACTTGTTTAGGATTTTTACTGTTTATTTATATGTATAAGACTTTTTTTTTATATAATTTTTTTAAACTTTTTTATTTATTTTGTTTCACCATTTTTAAGACCCCTAGGGTACTTTAACCCTAGGTTGTCTGATTGATCCTACCATATACTGCCATACTACAGTATGACAGTATATGTGAGAATTGCACATTGTAATGAATAGGTTAAAACCAGACAGCCTCGTGTCTTTTGAGGACTCGATGCTGTTATGGAAGCCAATCGCCACCCCTTGATGACCTATCGCAGATGTTACTGGTCATTGTTTGCTGCAATTACCCGCTGGTAAGGGGTTTAGACTCTCACAACTCTTATTGTCCTACTCAATATATCCTTGACTTTGCCCAAATCTTTCCTGTAACTAATTCACACGACCATATGCATTTTGCAGCCCCATTTTTGTGGCCAAATGCCACCGTAAACTGGTGGTATCCACAGAAAAATACTGTAGGGTGGCACCAACATGACCTGGTCTCCCATGAAAACCACTGCAAAAACGGCCATATATAGTAGGCAACACCATTTGTAGCCCTTTTTTTTTGTATTCCTATAGAATTATTTACGTTGCGGTGTTATGGCCACTTAACGGTGGTGTGAGAAATACAGTGCTCAAATACATATCTGTATTTCACACTAAATTCTTCACACTAAATTCCTTCTTATTATTTTAGAAGAAAAAAACTTGCTGTGGCTGTTTTTACCTCTAAAAAACGTATGTGCATGAGGCCTTATACTACTTTTTCTACTTTCAGACCATAACCATCACTCTGGTTATTGTATTTCACAAAATTAGCTCACCAATCACACTTACTAAAATTCATGTGCAGTAAACTTCACCATCTCACACAAACATTGCATTCATCACTGTCCCAGAACTTCTCCTCTCCCATACTCTGTATATACTGTAAAGGTGGTTGGTAACTAGTTCACATTACAGCTTTATTTATTTATTAGTCCTGAGGGGCTGGACCATTGTACAAGCATTGTCACTTACCACGTCACCCCTTTCTCCTACTACATTGTAAGTCTCTTTTGAGCATCAGTCATCATTTGACCATGTTATTAACATGTGTCTTATTTTGTTTGTGTATGTACTCCGTGATCTGTAAATCACAGCAGAATATGATGTGCTTCAAAATTAAACATTTATTCTTTTTATTCCCTGTATGAATGCTGGTCACAATGGCATAAACTGGAGGGAAGCCACTTCAGACTCTGCTTTATATGCCTGGTTGTTCTCAAACTAACTTTTCTCAGGAAACATTCCAAAATTTCATAGTTACACAGTTATAATGAGGAGCCAATCTATATTTTATTCTCCCTTTGGATAGAAAACCATCAATCTGTTGATAATTTTTCCATTAACACATTGAGTGAAATGCTATGCCTTCATCTTTCTGGAAGAGAAGGAATGTACATTTCTACCAGTTTTGGTGGATTTCCCCAATGAAGGGGGTGGGTGCAGGCGTGAAAGTCCTCGTCTGCCCTATTTATTAGAGGCTCCACATGAAAACCAACAGAGACAAAAGCTCCCACAGTCTGTGGATCTCATATCCACATATACTAAGAGCCACCAGCAGCATTTATTTCTACACCAAGTCTTACAGGTTCTCCAGTATGAAAAGTCACCTGCTGCAGCTTGTGTGCCAGCACAGGGCAGAATTCCACAAAAATGATTATCTACACTTGGGACTTCAACCTCTGTGGTGGTCTCTATATTGAATTTGCAAAAAAGTGGTGCTTATATTTAACACCTAAATATGATGACCTAGTAAAGACTTATCTTTAAGATATAACTTTTATTTTTCATCTCTTAACCAGGACATTATAGTACATTCCAGTGGCTAGATGCTTAGCACACCAGGACGCACTATAACGTCCTGCTTCTGGCACCTGCTCACAAACGGAGCGAGCACCAGAAGCAGCGGCTGTCAGCTGTCTTTCACAGCTGACACCGCGCTGTAACACCTGCGATCAGAGCTGACTCAAGCATGACCGCGGGTCTGACTGTAAACTGTCTGAGAATGCGCCTGCATGCTTAGACAGTTTACACTGCTCTGCATAAAAATAGTATTGTAGAGCAGTGTATTGGACTTGAACCAGCGATCAGAGAATCGCTGGTTCAAGTTAAAGTAAGTATAAGTAAAACCATGCAAAAACACTTAACACTACACATAAGCCCCTAAAATGTCACTTTCCCATACAAACACTTAATAAGGTATAAAAAACACAAAGAAACCCGGCATATTTGCTATTGCCGCATCCGTAACAATCTGTATAATAAAAAATAATCGTCACTGGACCAGCACGGTAAACGCCGGAGAAAAAAAACACAAAAAACGTTCTGAAAAAAGGTAATTTTTCATTAATACCCTATAAAAAATGCTCCAAAAAGTGATTTAAAAAATGTTATGCACTCTAAAATAAGCCCACTAAAAAGAACAACTGTTCTCGCAAAAAAATAAGCCCCTAACCAAATTTGTCAGCCGAAAAATAAAAAAGTTATGCATATGAAAAGATGGTGATGCTAAAATGAACAAGATTTTCTCCAAATTAGTTTTTATTCAGTACAATTGAATAAAATACACAAACCCCCAACATATTTGGTATCCCTGCGTCCATAACAATCTGTCTAATAAAACAGAATCATTATTAGATCTGCAAAGTGAACCCTGTAAAAAAAAAACCCCAAAAAGCTCCAAAAAAGATAATTTTTAATTGATACCCTTTAAAAAATTCTCTAAAAAGTGATTTAAAAAATGTTATGCACTCTAAAATAAGACCACTAAAAAGAACAATCATTCTCGCAAAAAATAAGCCCTTAAACAGATTTGTGATGCTAAAATTAACAACATTTTTGCCAAATTACTTTTTATTCAGTAAAAATGGGAAAAAAAAAAATCTATATAAATGAGGTCTTTTCATAATTGTGGCGACCCACAGAATAAAAACAATATAATATTTTATGGTATGGTTAATGGCCAAAAAAAAACACATAAAAATTTTCCTAAAAATTTATGATTTTCATTTCATTTCATTTTCACCAACAAAGAGTTAATAAAATCTCACCAATTAGCTATAGATGCCCCAAAATTACGTACCAGAAAAGTGCATCTCATGTGGCAAAAGAAATAAGCCCCTATAGGTCCACAATAAAAAAAAGAAAAAAATTATAGCCTGTACAATGTGACATAGCAAGTCTGATCTGGATGGTGCCTCCTTCCCTTCTATGCCCGGCCGTGCGCCCATACAGCAGGTTACCACCACATATAGAGTATCAGTGTACTTGGGAGAAATTGGGTATCAAACTTTGTGGAGCCTTTTTTCATTTATTCCATTGTAAATCTTTAATTTTCCACCCAAAATGAGTGCATTGTGAAAAAATATTACAATTTGCAGACTGCACCTCCATTTTGTTTTAACCCCTATAAAACACCTAAAGGGTTAACAAACATCTTAAAAGTGGTTTTTCATACATTGAGCGGTGTAGTTTCCATGATGGGGTAATTTATGAGTCTTGCTATTATTTAGGTCTCTCAGTGTCAATTAGAAGTTGAGCAGGTCCATCTAAATACGGGTTTTGGTGATTTTACAAAAAATTTGAAAAATGATACCTAAATTCTGAGCCTCATAACATTCTAGTAAAATATGTGGAATCTTAAAAAACCATCCAAAGCAGACATTTGGGAAATGTAAGTTATGAATTTATTTGGGTGCTACGACTATCTGCATCAAAAGTAGAGAATTTAGAATGTTGAAAATAAAGAATTTTTCCAAATTTTTTCCAAATTTTGCTTTTTTTCATAACTAATCGCAAAAGAATTCATCCAAATTTTTAAACTAATTTGAACTACAACGTGTCACGAGAAAACAGTCTCAAAATACCCTGGATATCTCATAGTGTTCCAAAGCTATAACCACTTATAGTGACACAGGCCAGATTTGAAAAATGGGGCCGCGTACTTAAGGCCAAAAGAGGCTGAGTCCTTAGGGGTTAAAACTATTCAGACACTCAAAATAATATGTTTAAATCACACCAAGTGACCTACTTGCACAGTAATCTTCATATAAAAATATATTGTTCATTATATTTTAATTATCAAATATCAGCTTGATAATACCATTTTGACAATATTTGTCACTATCTACTTTATATGCATAAGTTGTAAACCAATTTAGTTGAGCCAACAACCTTTTACACCAGTTTACTGGTGTAAGTTTTAGGATGACAATTAGGCTTATTTAACCACTTAGTCAGTTCTCTATCTAGCCTTGTTCTAGTTGTATGTATTGTCACCACTCATTTTCTTTAACTCTCACTTTCTTTTACTTCTGGTTAACAATAATACAGTTTATTACCACCGATATGTTGTTAGACAGCTGTTACATAAGTCCACCAGCTATAGATCTTAGATTTCTGAATAATACATGAAACTATAGTCACAAGAACTTTAAGCTGCTTGGAGATAAACAATGCATTTATCCCTGATTGTCTATCATTTTTTTTCTAAGCTTCTGAGACAACTTCTGTCTGGTTCATGTTGAGTGTGGTACACACCATGTCACCAAACAGTACAGTGAGACAGATTCATGAACTGTGGTGCATGTTCTTCATGAATCTGCTACCTCCTGCACTGCTCCGACAGAGTACACCAACTTGTTTTATTGGACCTCTACATAGAATGTGCGACACAATTCTGTCGGACACTGCATGATAAATGTGGTGCACAGTCCAAATGTGCACCAGAATGCTCCTTTCAGTGCAGGGTTTTGTACAGTACAGTGCAGCCACAACATAAATGTGTCACAGACACTTTATAAATACATGTGTGAGCAGTTTGTGTAGTACTTTGTGTAGAGCTTTGGAAACATTTTTATCTTTACTATGATTTATATCACATAACTGTCAAATAGGCCTGCAAATTTGTTTTTTTGGAGAGTGCCATTCATGTCCTTTGGGTTCTTGGGTGGTTTTTAGTTTAACACATAACACTGGGTAGTAAAATAACAAAATTTTATTATTAATTGTAAAGTATTTATGTACTTAAATTCATAAAAAATTATCCAGACTTCAATCTATATCCCAGAATTTTTTTTTTTATAATAATGTCTTTGGATAACCAGTTTATTTTTACGCATATATTAAAATAAATCTTAACATTTTGATTGCAGTTAGCCACTAGGAAATAAGTTTTCTGAATAAAGAGATTTCATGTTGCATTTGTTGAAAAAAATAATGCATTATACAATATACATTGATATTTTAAAGGTGCTGTAATGAATACATTTATTGAGCAGTTGAATTATTAGGAACCTACGTTTCTTCACACCAGTGATTCCTTGCTTCTCTAACTAGTTCCTTCACCTTATTGCTTCTACGTTTCCTTACTTTGGATCCTGGAAAATTCCAAGCCTTATAATGGGAGATTTTAACACTCCCAACACCGATTCTGCTTCTCAGCTTCTGTCAATAACTACCTCTTTAACTCCTTAATGATCAGGCCTTATTTTGTTTTTGCATTTCCATTTTTCACTCCCCACCTTCAAAAATCTATAATATTTTTATTTTTCCATGCAGAGAGCTGTCTGAGGACTTGTGTCTTGTGTCTTGCTGTGAAAAAAATTTCAATTCATAGAAAAGGTTTTAAATATCCCATGCCAAAAAAATTCCAAATGAAGTGAAATTTGTGCAAAACGCATTTGCGCCGCTTTCTTGTGGGCTTGGATTTTACGCCTTTCACTGTGCACCCCAAATTACATGTCTACTTTATTCTTCAGGTCAGTGTAATCATGGGGATACCAAATGTGTATAGGTTTTATAATGTTTTCATACATTTACAAAAATTAAAACCTCCTGCACAAAAAAAAAAAAAAAATTTGCCATCTTCTGGTGCTAATGACTTTTGCATACTTTGGCGTATGGAGCTGTGGATGGTGTAAATTTTTGCCACTTTTGATGCTTAAATTTTTAGGACTCTACGGCCTTTTGATCACTTTTAATTAAATTTTGTATATTTTTCAAAAGGGCAAAAAAGTGTGATTTTCAACTTTGGGTGCTATCTTTTATCACAGGGTTAAATGCTGTGAAAAACTGTCATTATATTTTGACATATCGGGCCTTTTGGCACATGGTGATACCTAACTTGTTTAGGATTTTTACTGTTTATTTATATGTATAAGACTTTTTTTTTATATAATTTTTTTAAACTTTTTTATTTATTTTGTTTCACCATTTTTAAGACCCCTAGGGTACTTTAACCCTAGGTTGTCTGATTGATCCTACCATATACTGCCATACTACAGTATGACAGTATATGTGAGAATTGCACATTGTAATGAATAGGTTAAAACCAGACAGCCTCGTGTCTTTTGAGGACTCGATGCTGTTATGGAAGCCAATCGCCACCCCTTGATGACCTATCGCAGATGTTACTGGTCATTGTTTGCTGCAATTACCCGCTGGTAAGGGGTTTAGACTCTCACAACTCTTATTGTCCTACTCAATATATCCTTGACTTTGCCCAAATCTTTCCTGTAACTAATTCACACGACCATATGCATTTTGCAGCCCCATTTTTGTGGCCAAATGCCACCGTAAACTGGTGGTATCCACAGAAAAATACTGTAGGGTGGCACCAACATGACCTGGTCTCCCATGAAAACCACTGCAAAAACGGCCATATATAGTAGGCAACACCATTTGTAGCCCTTTTTTTTTGTATTCCTATAGAATTATTTACGTTGCGGTGTTATGGCCACTTAACGGTGGTGTGAGAAATACAGTGCTCAAATACATATCTGTATTTCACACTAAATTCTTCACACTAAATTCCTTCTTATTATTTTAGAAGAAAAAAACTTGCTGTGGCTGTTTTTACCTCTAAAAAACGTATGTGCATGAGGCCTTATACTACTTTTTCTACTTTCAGACCATAACCATCACTCTGGTTATTGTATTTCACAAAATTAGCTCACCAATCACACTTACTAAAATTCATGTGCAGTAAACTTCACCATCTCACACAAACATTGCATTCATCACTGTCCCAGAACTTCTCCTCTCCCATACTCTGTATATACTGTAAAGGTGGTTGGTAACTAGTTCACATTACAGCTTTATTTATTTATTAGTCCTGAGGGGCTGGACCATTGTACAAGCATTGTCACTTACCACGTCACCCCTTTCTCCTACTACATTGTAAGTCTCTTTTGAGCATCAGTCATCATTTGACCATGTTATTAACATGTGTCTTATTTTGTTTGTGTATGTACTCCGTGATCTGTAAATCACAGCAGAATATGATGTGCTTCAAAATTAAACATTTATTCTTTTTATTCCCTGTATGAATGCTGGTCACAATGGCATAAACTGGAGGGAAGCCACTTCAGACTCTGCTTTATATGCCTGGTTGTTCTCAAACTAACTTTTCTCAGGAAACATTCCAAAATTTCATAGTTACACAGTTATAATGAGGAGCCAATCTATATTTTATTCTCCCTTTGGATAGAAAACCATCAATCTGTTGATAATTTTTCCATTAACACATTGAGTGAAATGCTATGCCTTCATCTTTCTGGAAGAGAAGGAATGTACATTTCTACCAGTTTTGGTGGATTTCCCCAATGAAGGGGGTGGGTGCAGGCGTGAAAGTCCTCGTCTGCCCTATTTATTAGAGGCTCCACATGAAAACCAACAGAGACAAAAGCTCCCACAGTCTGTGGATCTCATATCCACATATACTAAGAGCCACCAGCAGCATTTATTTCTACACCAAGTCTTACAGGTTCTCCAGTATGAAAAGTCACCTGCTGCAGCTTGTGTGCCAGCACAGGGCAGAATTCCACAAAAATGATTATCTACACTTGGGACTTCAACCTCTGTGGTGGTCTCTATATTGAATTTGCAAAAAAGTGGTGCTTATATTTAACACCTAAATATGATGACCTAGTAAAGACTTATCTTTAAGATATAACTTTTATTTTTCATCTCTTAACCAGGACATTATAGTACATTCCAGTGGCTAGATGCTTAGCACACCAGGACGCACTATAACGTCCTGCTTCTGGCACCTGCTCACAAACGGAGCGAGCACCAGAAGCAGCGGCTGTCAGCTGTCTTTCACAGCTGACACCGCGCTGTAACACCTGCGATCAGAGCTGACTCAAGCATGACCGCGGGTCTGACTGTAAACTGTCTGAGAATGCGCCTGCATGCTTAGACAGTTTACACTGCTCTGCATAAAAATAGTATTGTAGAGCAGTGTATTGGACTTGAACCAGCGATCAGAGAATCGCTGGTTCAAGTTAAAGTAAGTATAAGTAAAACCATGCAAAAACACTTAACACTACACATAAGC
This sequence comes from Engystomops pustulosus, assembly GCA_019512145.1. Classification (NCBI taxonomy): domain Eukaryota; kingdom Metazoa; phylum Chordata; class Amphibia; order Anura; family Leptodactylidae; genus Engystomops; species Engystomops pustulosus. Next base: position 133,126,000 of record CM033644.1, read on the forward strand.
CCCTAAAATGTCACTTTCCCATACAAACACTTAATAAGGTATAAAAAACACAAAGAAACCCGGCATATTTGCTATTGCCGCATCCGTAACAATCTGTATAATAAAAAATAATCGTCACTGGACCAGCACGGTAAACGCCGGAGAAAAAAAACACAAAAAACGTTCTGAAAAAAGGTAATTTTTCATTAATACCCTATAAAAAATGCTCCAAAAAGTGATTTAAAAAATGTTATGCACTCTAAAATAAGCCCACTAAAAAGAACAACTGTTCTCGCAAAAAAATAAGCCCCTAACCAAATTTGTCAGCCGAAAAATAAAAAAGTTATGCATATGAAAAGATGGTGATGCTAAAATGAACAAGATTTTCTCCAAATTAGTTTTTATTCAGTACAATTGAATAAAATACACAAACCCCCAACATATTTGGTATCCCTGCGTCCATAACAATCTGTCTAATAAAACAGAATCATTATTAGATCTGCAAAGTGAACCCTGTAAAAAAAAAACCCCAAAAAGCTCCAAAAAAGATAATTTTTAATTGATACCCTTTAAAAAATTCTCTAAAAAGTGATTTAAAAAATGTTATGCACTCTAAAATAAGACCACTAAAAAGAACAATCATTCTCGCAAAAAATAAGCCCTTAAACAGATTTGTGATGCTAAAATTAACAACATTTTTGCCAAATTACTTTTTATTCAGTAAAAATGGGAAAAAAAAAAATCTATATAAATGAGGTCTTTTCATAATTGTGGCGACCCACAGAATAAAAACAATATAATATTTTATGGTATGGTTAATGGCCAAAAAAAAACACATAAAAATTTTCCTAAAAATTTATGATTTTCATTTCATTTCATTTTCACCAACAAAGAGTTAATAAAATCTCACCAATTAGCTATAGATGCCCCAAAATTACGTACCAGAAAAGTGCATCTCATGTGGCAAAAGAAATAAGCCCCTATAGGTCCACAATAAAAAAAAGAAAAAAATTATAGCCTGTACAATGTGACATAGCAAGTCTGATCTGGATGGTGCCTCCTTCCCTTCTATGCCCGGCCGTGCGCCCATACAGCAGGTTACCACCACATATAGAGTATCAGTGTACTTGGGAGAAATTGGGTATCAAACTTTGTGGAGCCTTTTTTCATTTATTCCATTGTAAATCTTTAATTTTCCACCCAAAATGAGTGCATTGTGAAAAAATATTACAATTTGCAGACTGCACCTCCATTTTGTTTTAACCCCTATAAAACACCTAAAGGGTTAACAAACATCTTAAAAGTGGTTTTTCATACATTGAGCGGTGTAGTTTCCATGATGGGGTAATTTATGAGTCTTGCTATTATTTAGGTCTCTCAGTGTCAATTAGAAGTTGAGCAGGTCCATCTAAATACGGGTTTTGGTGATTTTACAAAAAATTTGAAAAATGATACCTAAATTCTGAGCCTCATAACATTCTAGTAAAATATGTGGAATCTTAAAAAACCATCCAAAGCAGACATTTGGGAAATGTAAGTTATGAATTTATTTGGGTGCTACGACTATCTGCATCAAAAGTAGAGAATTTAGAATGTTGAAAATAAAGAATTTTTCCAAATTTTTTCCAAATTTTGCTTTTTTTCATAACTAATCGCAAAAGAATTCATCCAAATTTTTAAACTAATTTGAACTACAACGTGTCACGAGAAAACAGTCTCAAAATACCCTGGATATCTCATAGTGTTCCAAAGCTATAACCACTTATAGTGACACAGGCCAGATTTGAAAAATGGGGCCGCGTACTTAAGGCCAAAAGAGGCTGAGTCCTTAGGGGTTAAAACTATTCAGACACTCAAAATAATATGTTTAAATCACACCAAGTGACCTACTTGCACAGTAATCTTCATATAAAAATATATTGTTCATTATATTTTAATTATCAAATATCAGCTTGATAATACCATTTTGACAATATTTGTCACTATCTACTTTATATGCATAAGTTGTAAACCAATTTAGTTGAGCCAACAACCTTTTACACCAGTTTACTGGTGTAAGTTTTAGGATGACAATTAGGCTTATTTAACCACTTAGTCAGTTCTCTATCTAGCCTTGTTCTAGTTGTATGTATTGTCACCACTCATTTTCTTTAACTCTCACTTTCTTTTACTTCTGGTTAACAATAATACAGTTTATTACCACCGATATGTTGTTAGACAGCTGTTACATAAGTCCACCAGCTATAGATCTTAGATTTCTGAATAATACATGAAACTATAGTCACAAGAACTTTAAGCTGCTTGGAGATAAACAATGCATTTATCCCTGATTGTCTATCATTTTTTTTCTAAGCTTCTGAGACAACTTCTGTCTGGTTCATGTTGAGTGTGGTACACACCATGTCACCAAACAGTACAGTGACTGCACTGCTCCGACAGAGTACACCAACTTGTTTTATTGGACCTCTAACATAGAATGTGCGACACAATTCTGTCGGACACTGCATGATAAATGTGGTGCACAGTCCAAATGTGCACCAGAATGCTCCTTTCAGTGCAGGGTTTTGTACAGTACAGTGCAGCCACAACATAAATGTGTCACAGACACTTTATAAATACATGTGTGAGCAGTTTGTGTAGTACTTTGTGTAGAGCTTTGGAAACATTTTTATCTTTACTATGATTTATATCACATAACTGTCAAATAGGCCTGCAAATTTGTTTTTTTGGAGAGTGCCATTCATGTCCTTTGGGTTCTTGGGTGGTTTTTAGTTTAACACATAACACTGGGTAGTAAAATAACAAAATTTTATTATTAATTGTAAAGTATTTATGTACTTAAATTCATAAAAAATTATCCAGACTTCAATCTATATCCCAGAATTTTTTTTTTTATAATAATGTCTTTGGATAACCAGTTTATTTTTACGCATATATTAAAATAAATCTTAACATTTTGATTGCAGTTAGCCACTAGGAAATAAGTTTTCTGAATAAAGAGATTTCATGTTGCATTTGTTGAAAAAAATAATGCATTATACAATATACATTGATATTTTAAAGGTGCTGTAATGAATACATTTATTGAGCAGTTGAATTATTAGGAACCTACGTTTCTTCACACCAGTGATTCCTTGCTTCTCTAACTAGTTCCTTCACCTTATTGCTTCTACGTTTCCTTACTTTGGATCCTGGAAAATTCCAAGCCTTATAATGGGAGATTTTAACACTCCCAACACCGATTCTGCTTCTCAGCTTCTGTCAATAACTACCTCTTTAACTCCTTAATGATCAGGCCTTATTTTGTTTTTGCATTTCCATTTTTCACTCCCCACCTTCAAAAATCTATAATATTTTTATTTTTCCATGCAGAGAGCTGTCTGAGGACTTGTGTCTTGTGTCTTGCTGTGAAAAAAATTTCAATTCATAGAAAAGGTTTTAAATATCCCATGCCAAAAAAATTCCAAATGAAGTGAAATTTGTGCAAAACGCATTTGCGCCGCTTTCTTGTGGGCTTGGATTTTACGCCTTTCACTGTGCACCCCAAATTACATGTCTACTTTATTCTTCAGGTCAGTGTAATCATGGGGATACCAAATGTGTATAGGTTTTATAATGTTTTCATACATTTACAAAAATTAAAACCTCCTGCACAAAAAAAAAAAAAAAATTTGCCATCTTCTGGTGCTAATGACTTTTGCATACTTTGGCGTATGGAGCTGTGGATGGTGTAAATTTTTGCCACTTTTGATGCTTAAATTTTTAGGACTCTACGGCCTTTTGATCACTTTTAATTAAATTTTGTATATTTTTCAAAAGGGCAAAAAAGTGTGATTTTCAACTTTGGGTGCTATCTTTTATCACAGGGTTAAATGCTGTGAAAAACTGTCATTATATTTTGACATATCGGGCCTTTTGGCACATGGTGATACCTAACTTGTTTAGGATTTTTACTGTTTATTTATATGTATAAGACTTTTTTTTTATATAATTTTTTTAAACTTTTTTATTTATTTTGTTTCACCATTTTTAAGACCCCTAGGGTACTTTAACCCTAGGTTGTCTGATTGATCCTACCATATACTGCCATACTACAGTATGACAGTATATGTGAGAATTGCACATTGTAATGAATAGGTTAAAACCAGACAGCCTCGTGTCTTTTGAGGACTCGATGCTGTTATGGAAGCCAATCGCCACCCCTTGATGACCTATCGCAGATGTTACTGGTCATTGTTTGCTGCAATTACCCGCTGGTAAGGGGTTTAGACTCTCACAACTCTTATTGTCCTACTCAATATATCCTTGACTTTGCCCAAATCTTTCCTGTAACTAATTCACACGACCATATGCATTTTGCAGCCCCATTTTTGTGGCCAAATGCCACCGTAAACTGGTGGTATCCACAGAAAAATACTGTAGGGTGGCACCAACATGACCTGGTCTCCCATGAAAACCACTGCAAAAACGGCCATATATAGTAGGCAACACCATTTGTAGCCCTTTTTTTTTGTATTCCTATAGAATTATTTACGTTGCGGTGTTATGGCCACTTAACGGTGGTGTGAGAAATACAGTGCTCAAATACATATCTGTATTTCACACTAAATTCTTCACACTAAATTCCTTCTTATTATTTTAGAAGAAAAAAACTTGCTGTGGCTGTTTTTACCTCTAAAAAACGTATGTGCATGAGGCCTTATACTACTTTTTCTACTTTCAGACCATAACCATCACTCTGGTTATTGTATTTCACAAAATTAGCTCACCAATCACACTTACTAAAATTCATGTGCAGTAAACTTCACCATCTCACACAAACATTGCATTCATCACTGTCCCAGAACTTCTCCTCTCCCATACTCTGTATATACTGTAAAGGTGGTTGGTAACTAGTTCACATTACAGCTTTATTTATTTATTAGTCCTGAGGGGCTGGACCATTGTACAAGCATTGTCACTTACCACGTCACCCCTTTCTCCTACTACATTGTAAGTCTCTTTTGAGCATCAGTCATCATTTGACCATGTTATTAACATGTGTCTTATTTTGTTTGTGTATGTACTCCGTGATCTGTAAATCACAGCAGAATATGATGTGCTTCAAAATTAAACATTTATTCTTTTTATTCCCTGTATGAATGCTGGTCACAATGGCATAAACTGGAGGGAAGCCACTTCAGACTCTGCTTTATATGCCTGGTTGTTCTCAAACTAACTTTTCTCAGGAAACATTCCAAAATTTCATAGTTACACAGTTATAATGAGGAGCCAATCTATATTTTATTCTCCCTTTGGATAGAAAACCATCAATCTGTTGATAATTTTTCCATTAACACATTGAGTGAAATGCTATGCCTTCATCTTTCTGGAAGAGAAGGAATGTACATTTCTACCAGTTTTGGTGGATTTCCCCAATGAAGGGGGTGGGTGCAGGCGTGAAAGTCCTCGTCTGCCCTATTTATTAGAGGCTCCACATGAAAACCAACAGAGACAAAAGCTCCCACAGTCTGTGGATCTCATATCCACATATACTAAGAGCCACCAGCAGCATTTATTTCTACACCAAGTCTTACAGGTTCTCCAGTATGAAAAGTCACCTGCTGCAGCTTGTGTGCCAGCACAGGGCAGAATTCCACAAAAATGATTATCTACACTTGGGACTTCAACCTCTGTGGTGGTCTCTATATTGAATTTGCAAAAAAGTGGTGCTTATATTTAACACCTAAATATGATGACCTAGTAAAGACTTATCTTTAAGATATAACTTTTATTTTTCATCTCTTAACCAGGACATTATAGTACATTCCAGTGGCTAGATGCTTAGCACACCAGGACGCACTATAACGTCCTGCTTCTGGCACCTGCTCACAAACGGAGCGAGCACCAGAAGCAGCGGCTGTCAGCTGTCTTTCACAGCTGACACCGCGCTGTAACACCTGCGATCAGAGCTGACTCAAGCATGACCGCGGGTCTGACTGTAAACTGTCTGAGAATGCGCCTGCATGCTTAGACAGTTTACACTGCTCTGCATAAAAATAGTATTGTAGAGCAGTGTATTGGACTTGAACCAGCGATCAGAGAATCGCTGGTTCAAGTTAAAGTAAGTATAAGTAAAACCATGCAAAAACACTTAACACTACACATAAGCCCCTAAAATGTCACTTTCCCATACAAACACTTAATAAGGTATAAAAAACACAAAGAAACCCGGCATATTTGCTATTGCCGCATCCGTAACAATCTGTATAATAAAAAATAATCGTCACTGGACCAGCACGGTAAACGCCGGAGAAAAAAAACACAAAAAACGTTCTGAAAAAAGGTAATTTTTCATTAATACCCTATAAAAAATGCTCCAAAAAGTGATTTAAAAAATGTTATGCACTCTAAAATAAGCCCACTAAAAAGAACAACTGTTCTCGCAAAAAAATAAGCCCCTAACCAAATTTGTCAGCCGAAAAATAAAAAAGTTATGCATATGAAAAGATGGTGATGCTAAAATGAACAAGATTTTCTCCAAATTAGTTTTTATTCAGTACAATTGAATAAAATACACAAACCCCCAACATATTTGGTATCCCTGCGTCCATAACAATCTGTCTAATAAAACAGAATCATTATTAGATCTGCAAAGTGAACCCTGTAAAAAAAAAACCCCAAAAAGCTCCAAAAAAGATAATTTTTAATTGATACCCTTTAAAAAATTCTCTAAAAAGTGATTTAAAAAATGTTATGCACTCTAAAATAAGACCACTAAAAAGAACAATCATTCTCGCAAAAAATAAGCCCTTAAACAGATTTGTGATGCTAAAATTAACAACATTTTTGCCAAATTACTTTTTATTCAGTAAAAATGGGAAAAAAAAAAATCTATATAAATGAGGTCTTTTCATAATTGTGGCGACCCACAGAATAAAAACAATATAATATTTTATGGTATGGTTAATGGCCAAAAAAAAACACATAAAAATTTTCCTAAAAATTTATGATTTTCATTTCATTTCATTTTCACCAACAAAGAGTTAATAAAATCTCACCAATTAGCTATAGATGCCCCAAAATTACGTACCAGAAAAGTGCATCTCATGTGGCAAAAGAAATAAGCCCCTATAGGTCCACAATAAAAAAAAGAAAAAAATTATAGCCTGTACAATGTGACATAGCAAGTCTGATCTGGATGGTGCCTCCTTCCCTTCTATGCCCGGCCGTGCGCCCATACAGCAGGTTACCACCACATATAGAGTATCAGTGTACTTGGGAGAAATTGGGTATCAAACTTTGTGGAGCCTTTTTTCATTTATTCCATTGTAAATCTTTAATTTTCCACCCAAAATGAGTGCATTGTGAAAAAATATTACAATTTGCAGACTGCACCTCCATTTTGTTTTAACCCCTATAAAACACCTAAAGGGTTAACAAACATCTTAAAAGTGGTTTTTCATACATTGAGCGGTGTAGTTTCCATGATGGGGTAATTTATGAGTCTTGCTATTATTTAGGTCTCTCAGTGTCAATTAGAAGTTGAGCAGGTCCATCTAAATACGGGTTTTGGTGATTTTACAAAAAATTTGAAAAATGATACCTAAATTCTGAGCCTCATAACATTCTAGTAAAATATGTGGAATCTTAAAAAACCATCCAAAGCAGACATTTGGGAAATGTAAGTTATGAATTTATTTGGGTGCTACGACTATCTGCATCAAAAGTAGAGAATTTAGAATGTTGAAAATAAAGAATTTTTCCAAATTTTTTCCAAATTTTGCTTTTTTTCATAACTAATCGCAAAAGAATTCATCCAAATTTTTAAACTAATTTGAACTACAACGTGTCACGAGAAAACAGTCTCAAAATACCCTGGATATCTCATAGTGTTCCAAAGCTATAACCACTTATAGTGACACAGGCCAGATTTGAAAAATGGGGCCGCGTACTTAAGGCCAAAAGAGGCTGAGTCCTTAGGGGTTAAAACTATTCAGACACTCAAAATAATATGTTTAAATCACACCAAGTGACCTACTTGCACAGTAATCTTCATATAAAAATATATTGTTCATTATATTTTAATTATCAAATATCAGCTTGATAATACCATTTTGACAATATTTGTCACTATCTACTTTATATGCATAAGTTGTAAACCAATTTAGTTGAGCCAACAACCTTTTACACCAGTTTACTGGTGTAAGTTTTAGGATGACAATTAGGCTTATTTAACCACTTAGTCAGTTCTCTATCTAGCCTTGTTCTAGTTGTATGTATTGTCACCACTCATTTTCTTTAACTCTCACTTTCTTTTACTTCTGGTTAACAATAATACAGTTTATTACCACCGATATGTTGTTAGACAGCTGTTACATAAGTCCACCAGCTATAGATCTTAGATTTCTGAATAATACATGAAACTATAGTCACAAGAACTTTAAGCTGCTTGGAGATAAACAATGCATTTATCCCTGATTGTCTATCATTTTTTTTCTAAGCTTCTGAGACAACTTCTGTCTGGTTCATGTTGAGTGTGGTACACACCATGTCACCAAACAGTACAGTGATTTCACTAAAAAAATGCTCGGGTCTCCCATTGACTTTAATGGGGTTCGTTATTCGATACGAGCACCCGAGCATCGGGAAAAGCTCGTATCGAATAACAAGCACCCGAGCATTTTAGTGCTCGCTCATCTCTAGTAGCCATGTCTATGGAGTGTCTACTGAACACAAATACAGTTCCTTTTACCAAACTGTAATTTTCCAAAACTCTGCACTTATCAGGACTGTTGCACTTTGCAGAACTCTTGCAGTCTCTGTGGATTGTGTACTGTACTAGTCATACACGGGTATTTACCTGGGAAAAGTTTTTTGTGATTGGATATTAAAGGCATTTTAATAAGCAAACATGGGCTACGTCAGCCGACCCTTTTCAGTCCATAATGTACAGGATATTAGATCACATTTACTAAGCAATATGTGGCAGTATTCTACAATGGGGGATATCTATCATATGCCGGTGCTCGTGCTGCTTTTTCAAAGCTGGATACATCAGGAGGCTTTGGCACGGTGTGGCACAGAGGCCCTGATAAATATGCCCCAATGTATCTATGAAGTGTTTCTGCCAGTATAGTGTCGCCGCTGCACTGAGCGGAGTCGCAACAGAAAACTGTGCACATAAAGGGGCGTTCTGGTGTGTATTCGTAAGTAAAACCATGCAAAAACACTTAACACTACACATAAGCCCCTAAAATGTCACTTTCCCATACAAACACTTAATAAGGTATAAAAAACACAAAGAAACCCGGCATATTTGCTATTGCCGCATCCGTAACAATCTGTATAATAAAAAATAATCGTCACTGGACCAGCACGGTAAACGCCGGAGAAAAAAAACACAAAAAACGTTCTGAAAAAAGGTAATTTTTCATTAATACCCTATAAAAAATGCTCCAAAAAGTGATTTAAAAAATGTTATGCACTCTAAAATAAGCCCACTAAAAAGAACAACTGTTCTCGCAAAAAAATAAGCCCCTAACCAAATTTGTCAGCCGAAAAATAAAAAAGTTATGCATATGAAAAGATGGTGATGCTAAAATGAACAAGATTTTCTCCAAATTAGTTTTTATTCAGTACAATTGAATAAAATACACAAACCCCCAACATATTTGGTATCCCTGCGTCCATAACAATCTGTCTAATAAAACAGAATCATTATTAGATCTGCAAAGTGAACCCTGTAAAAAAAAAACCCCAAAAAGCTCCAAAAAAGATAATTTTTAATTGATACCCTTTAAAAAATTCTCTAAAAAGTGATTTAAAAAATGTTATGCACTCTAAAATAAGACCACTAAAAAGAACAATCATTCTCGCAAAAAATAAGCCCTTAAACAGATTTGTGATGCTAAAATTAACAACATTTTTGCCAAATTACTTTTTATTCAGTAAAAATGGGAAAAAAAAAAATCTATATAAATGAGGTCTTTTCATAATTGTGGCGACCCACAGAATAAAAACAATATAATATTTTATGGTATGGTTAATGGCCAAAAAAAAACACATAAAAATTTTCCTAAAAATTTATGATTTTCATTTCATTTCATTTTCACCAACAAAGAGTTAATAAAATCTCACCAATTAGCTATAGATGCCCCAAAATTACGTACCAGAAAAGTGCATCTCATGTGGCAAAAGAAATAAGCCCCTATAGGTCCACAATAAAAAAAAGAAAAAAATTATAGCCTGTACAATGTGACATAGCAAGTCTGATCTGGATGGTGCCTCCTTCCCTTCTATGCCCGGCCGTGCGCCCATACAGCAGGTTACCACCACATATAGAGTATCAGTGTACTTGGGAGAAATTGGGTATCAAACTTTGTGGAGCCTTTTTTCATTTATTCCATTGTAAATCTTTAATTTTCCACCCAAAATGAGTGCATTGTGAAAAAATATTACAATTTGCAGACTGCACCTCCATTTTGTTTTAACCCCTATAAAACACCTAAAGGGTTAACAAACATCTTAAAAGTGGTTTTTCATACATTGAGCGGTGTAGTTTCCATGATGGGGTAATTTATGAGTCTTGCTATTATTTAGGTCTCTCAGTGTCAATTAGAAGTTGAGCAGGTCCATCTAAATACGGGTTTTGGTGATTTTACAAAAAATTTGAAAAATGATACCTAAATTCTGAGCCTCATAACATTCTAGTAAAATATGTGGAATCTTAAAAAACCATCCAAAGCAGACATTTGGGAAATGTAAGTTATGAATTTATTTGGGTGCTACGACTATCTGCATCAAAAGTAGAGAATTTAGAATGTTGAAAATAAAGAATTTTTCCAAATTTTTTCCAAATTTTGCTTTTTTTCATAACTAATCGCAAAAGAATTCATCCAAATTTTTAAACTAATTTGAACTACAACGTGTCACGAGAAAACAGTCTCAAAATACCCTGGATATCTCATAGTGTTCCAAAGCTATAACCACTTATAGTGACACAGGCCAGATTTGAAAAATGGGGCCGCGTACTTAAGGCCAAAAGAGGCTGAGTCCTTAGGGGTTAAAACTATTCAGACACTCAAAATAATATGTTTAAATCACACCAAGTGACCTACTTGCACAGTAATCTTCATATAAAAATATATTGTTCATTATATTTTAATTATCAAATATCAGCTTGATAATACAATTTTTGACTTTTTATGCATAAGTTGTAAACCAATTTAGTTGAGCCAACAACCTTTTACACCAGTTTACTGGTGTAAGTTTTAGTATGACAATTGGGCTTATTTAACCACTTAGTCAGTACTCTATCTAGCCTTGTTCTAGTTGCATGTTTTGTCACCACTCATTTTCTTTAACTCTCACTTTCTTTTACTTCTGGTTAACAATAATACAGTTTATTACCACCGATATGTTGTTAGACAGCTGTTACATAAGTCCACCAGCTATAGATCTTAGATTTCTGAATAATACATGAAACTATAGTCACAAGAACTTTAAGCTGCTTGGAGATAAACAATGCATTTATCCCTGATTGTCTATCATTTTTTTTCTAAGCTTCTGAGACAACTTCTGTCTGGTTCATGTTGAGTGTGGTACACACCATGTCACCAAACAGTACAGTGATAAATGTGATAAAAGGAAATGCAGGTTAATATATTTCCTGCAAAATATTGTTTTTCTTTGATGTATTAAAAACAGAGTGAAAGAAGCTGTAGTGAAGGTTATCCTGTTACTAGTGTTTGTGTGGACAGGAAGCAACTCATATCAAGACTCCCTTATGAATAAAATAAGAGAAACTAACTTTTTGTTCACTCATGAATTTGGCCCGCATTTATCAAAAACATTGCAAACTGCACTAGGTGCAGTTTGCCTGTAATGGGTGCAATGTGTGACAGATTCATGAACTGTGGTGCATGTTCTTCATGAATCTGCTACCTATCATGAATCTGCACTGCTCCGACAGAGTACACCAACTTGTTTTATTGGACCTCTAACATAGAATGTGCGACACAATTCTGTCGGACACTGCATGATAAATGTGGTGCACAGTCCAAATGTGCACCAGAATGCTCCTTTCAGTGCAGGGTTTTGTACAGTACAGTGCAGCCACAACATAAATGTGTCACAGACACTTTATAAATACATGTGTGAGCAGTTTGTACTGTTTGTACTTTGTGTAGAGCTTTGGAAACATTTTTATCTTTACTATGATTTATATCATATAACTGTCAAATAGGCCTGCAAATTTTTTTTTTTGGAGAGTGCCATTCATGTCCTTTGGGTTCTTGGGTGGTTTTTAGTTTAACACATAACACTGGGTAGTAAAATAACAAAATTTTATTATTAATTGTAAAGTATTTATGTACTTAAATTCATAAAAAATTATCCAGACTTCAATCTATATCCCAGAATTTTTTTTTTTATAATAATGTCTTTGGATAACCAGTTTATTTTTACGCATATATTAAAATAAATCTTAACATTTTGATTGCAGTTAGCCACTAGGAAATAAGTTTTCTGAATAAAGAGATTTCATGTTGCATTTGTTGAAAAAAATAATGCATTATACAATATACATTGATATTTTAAAGGTGCTGTAATGAATACATTTATTGAGCAGTTGAATTATTAGGAACCTACGTTTCTTCACACCAGTGATTCCTTGCTTCTCTAACTAGTTCCTTCACCTTATTGCTTCTACGTTTCCTTACTTTGGATCCTGGAAAATTCCAAGCCTTATAATGGGAGATTTTAACACTCCCAACACCGATTCTGCTTCTCAGCTTCTGTCAATAACTACCTCTTTAACTCCTTAATGATCAGGCCTTATTTTGTTTTTGCATTTCCATTTTTCACTCCCCACCTTCAAAAATCTATAATATTTTTATTTTTCCATGCAGAGAGCTGTCTGAGGACTTGTGTCTTGTGTCTTGCTGTGAAAAAAATTTCAATTCATAGAAAAGGTTTTAAATATCCCATGCCAAAAAAATTCCAAATGAAGTGAAATTTGTGCAAAACGCATTTGCGCCGCTTTCTTGTGGGCTTGGATTTTACGCCTTTCACTGTGCACCCCAAATTACATGTCTACTTTATTCTTCAGGTCAGTGTAATCATGGGGATACCAAATGTGTATAGGTTTTATAATGTTTTCATACATTTACAAAAATTAAAACCTCCTGCACAAAAAAAAAAAAAAAATTTGCCATCTTCTGGTGCTAATGACTTTTGCATACTTTGGCGTATGGAGCTGTGGATGGTGTAAATTTTTGCCACTTTTGATGCTTAAATTTTTAGGACTCTACGGCCTTTTGATCACTTTTAATTAAATTTTGTATATTTTTCAAAAGGGCAAAAAAGTGTGATTTTCAACTTTGGGTGCTATCTTTTATCACAGGGTTAAATGCTGTGAAAAACTGTCATTATATTTTGACATATCGGGCCTTTTGGCACATGGTGATACCTAACTTGTTTAGGATTTTTACTGTTTATTTATATGTATAAGACTTTTTTTTTATATAATTTTTTTAAACTTTTTTATTTATTTTGTTTCACCATTTTTAAGACCCCTAGGGTACTTTAACCCTAGGTTGTCTGATTGATCCTACCATATACTGCCATACTACAGTATGACAGTATATGTGAGAATTGCACATTGTAATGAATAGGTTAAAACCAGACAGCCTCGTGTCTTTTGAGGACTCGATGCTGTTATGGAAGCCAATCGCCACCCCTTGATGACCTATCGCAGATGTTACTGGTCATTGTTTGCTGCAATTACCCGCTGGTAAGGGGTTTAGACTCTCACAACTCTTATTGTCCTACTCAATATATCCTTGACTTTGCCCAAATCTTTCCTGTAACTAATTCACACGACCATATGCATTTTGCAGCCCCATTTTTGTGGCCAAATGCCACCGTAAACTGGTGGTATCCACAGAAAAATACTGTAGGGTGGCACCAACATGACCTGGTCTCCCATGAAAACCACTGCAAAAACGGCCATATATAGTAGGCAACACCATTTGTAGCCCTTTTTTTTTGTATTCCTATAGAATTATTTACGTTGCGGTGTTATGGCCACTTAACGGTGGTGTGAGAAATACAGTGCTCAAATACATATCTGTATTTCACACTAAATTCTTCACACTAAATTCCTTCTTATTATTTTAGAAGAAAAAAACTTGCTGTGGCTGTTTTTACCTCTAAAAAACGTATGTGCATGAGGCCTTATACTACTTTTTCTACTTTCAGACCATAACCATCACTCTGGTTATTGTATTTCACAAAATTAGCTCACCAATCACACTTACTAAAATTCATGTGCAGTAAACTTCACCATCTCACACAAACATTGCATTCATCACTGTCCCAGAACTTCTCTTCTCCCATACTCTGTATATACTGTAAAGGTGGTTGGTAACTAGTTCACATTACAGCTTTATTTATTTATTAGTCCTGAGGGGCTGGACCATTGTACAAGCATTGTCACTTACCACGTCACCCCTTTCTCCTACTACATTGTAAGTCTCTTTTGAGCATCAGTCATCATTTGACCATGTTATTAACATGTGTCTTATTTTGTTTGTATATGTACTCCGTGATCTGTAAATCACAGCGGAATATGATGTCCTTCAAAATTAAACATTTATTCTTTTTATTCCCTGTATGAATGCTGGTCACAATGGCATAAACTGGAGGGAAGCCACTTCAGACTCTGCTTTATATGCCTGGTTGTTCTCAAACTAACTTTTCTCAGGAAACATTCCAAAATTTCATAGTTACACAGTTATAATGAGGAGCCAATCTATATTTTATTCTCCCTTTGGATAGAAAACCATCAATCTGTTGATAATTTTTCCATTAACACATTGAGTGAAATGCTATGCCTTTATCTTTCTGGAAGAGAAGGAATGTACATTTCTACCAGTTTTGGTGGATTTCCCCAATGAAGGGGGTGGGTGCAGGCGTGAAAGTCCTCGTCTGCCCTATTTATTAGAGGCTCCACATGAAAACCAACAGAGACAAAAGCTCCCACAGTCTGTGGATCTCATATCCACATATACTAAGAGCCACCAGCAGCATTTATTTCTACACCAAGTCTTACAGGTTCTCCAGTATGAAAAGTCACCTGCTGCAGCTTGTGTGCCAGCACAGGGCAGAATTCCACAAAAATGATTATCTACACTTGGGACTTCAACCTCTGTGGTGGTCTCTATATTGAATTTGCAAAAAAGTGGTGCTTATATTTAACACCTAAATATGATGACCTAGTAAAGACTTATCTTTAAGATATAACTTTTATTTTTCTTCTCTTAACCGCTAGGCGCACCAGGACATTATAGTACATCCCGGTGGCTAGATGCTTAGCACACCAGGACGCACTATAACGTCCTGCTTCTGGCACCTGCTCACAAACGGAGCGAGCACCAGAAGCAGCGGCTGTCAGCCGTCTTTCACAGCTGACACCGCGCTGTAACACCTGCGATCAGAGCTGACTCAAGCATGACCGCGGGTCTGACTGTAAACTGTCTGAGAATGCGCCTGCATGCTTAGACAGTTTACACTGCTCTGCATAAAAATAGTATTGTAGAGCAGTGTATTGGACTTGAACCAGCGATCAGAGAATCGCTGGTTCAAGTTAAAGTAAGTATAAGTAAAACCATGCAAAAACACTTAACACTACACATAAGCCCCTAAAATGTCACTTTCCCATACAAACACTTAATAAGGTATAAAAAACACAAAGAAACCCGGCATATTTGCTATTGCCGCATCCGTAACAATCTGTATAATAAAAAATAATCGTCACTGGACCAGCACGGTAAACGCCGGAGAAAAAAAACACAAAAAACGTTCTGAAAAAAGGTAATTTTTCATTAATACCCTATAAAAAATGCTCCAAAAAGTGATTTAAAAAATGTTATGCACTCTAAAATAAGCCCACTAAAAAGAACAACTGTTCTCGCAAAAAAATAAGCCCCTAACCAAATTTGTCAGCCGAAAAATAAAAAAGTTATGCATATGAAAAGATGGTGATGCTAAAATGAACAAGATTTTCTCCAAATTAGTTTTTATTCAGTACAATTGAATAAAATACACAAACCCCCAACATATTTGGTATCCCTGCGTCCATAACAATCTGTCTAATAAAACAGAATCATTATTAGATCTGCAAAGTGAACCCTGTAAAAAAAAAACCCCAAAAAGCTCCAAAAAAGATAATTTTTAATTGATACCCTTTAAAAAATTCTCTAAAAAGTGATTTAAAAAATGTTATGCACTCTAAAATAAGACCACTAAAAAGAACAATCATTCTCGCAAAAAATAAGCCCTTAAACAGATTTGTGATGCTAAAATTAACAACATTTTTGCCAAATTACTTTTTATTCAGTAAAAATGGGAAAAAAAAAAATCTATATAAATGAGGTCTTTTCATAATTGTGGCGACCCACAGAATAAAAACAATATAATATTTTATGGTATGGTTAATGGCCAAAAAAAAACACATAAAAATTTTCCTAAAAATTTATGATTTTCATTTCATTTCATTTTCACCAACAAAGAGTTAATAAAATCTCACCAATTAGCTATAGATGCCCCAAAATTACGTACCAGAAAAGTGCATCTCATGTGGCAAAAGAAATAAGCCCCTATAGGTCCACAATAAAAAAAAGAAAAAAATTATAGCCTGTACAATGTGACATAGCAAGTCTGATCTGGATGGTGCCTCCTTCCCTTCTATGCCCGGCCGTGCGCCCATACAGCAGGTTACCACCACATATAGAGTATCAGTGTACTTGGGAGAAATTGGGTATCAAACTTTGTGGAGCCTTTTTTCATTTATTCCATTGTAAATCTTTAATTTTCCACCCAAAATGAGTGCATTGTGAAAAAATATTACAATTTGCAGACTGCACCTCCATTTTGTTTTAACCCCTATAAAACACCTAAAGGGTTAACAAACATCTTAAAGTGGTTTTTCATACGATGTTGTTGTGTAGTTTCCATGATGGGGTAATTTATGAGTTGCTTTATTTAGGTCTCTCAGTCAATTAGAAGTTGAGCAGTGTCCATCTAAATACGGGTTGTGGTGATTTTACAAAAATTTGAAAAATATACCTAAATTCTGAGTCTCATAACTTCTAGTAAAATATGTGGAATCTTAAAAAACCATCCAAAGCAGACATTTGGGAATGTAAGTTATGAATTTATTTGGGGTGCTACGACTATCTGCATCAAAAGTAGAGAATTTAGAAGGGTTGAAAATAAAGAATTTTTCCAAATTTTTTTCCAAATTTTGCTTTTTTTCATAACTAATACTAAGAAAAGAATTCATCCAAATTTTTAAACTAATTTGAACTCAACTTGCACGAGAAAACAGTCTCAAAATACCTGGATATCTCATAGTGTTCACAAAGCTATAACCACTTATAGTGACACAGGCCAGATTTGAAAAATTGGGGCAGCGTACTTAAGGCCAAAAGGGCTGAGTCCTTAGGGGTTAAAACTTTCAGAACTCAAAATAATTGTTTAAATCACACCAAGTGACCTACTTGCACAGTATCTTCATATAAAAATATATTGTTCATTATAATTTAATTATCAAATATCAGCTTGATATACCATTTTGACAATTTGTCACTATCTCTTTATGCATAAGTTGTAACATTTTGTGAGCCAACAACCTTTTCACAAGTTTACTGGTGTAAGTTTTAGATGACAATTAGGCTTATTTAACCACTTAGTCAGTTCTCTATCTAGCCTTGTTCTAGTTGTATGTATTGTCACCATCATTTTCTTTAACTCTCCTTTCTTTCTTACTTCTGGTTAACAATATACAGTTTTATTACCACCGATATGTGTTAGACAGCGTTACATAAGTCCACCAGCTATAGATCTTAGATTTCTGAATAATACATGAACTATAGTCACAAGAACTTAAGCTGCTTGGAGATAAACATATTTACCTGATTGTCTATCATTTTTTTTCAAGCTTCTGAGACAACTTCTTTCTGGTTCATGTGGAGTGTGGTACACACAATGTCACCAAACAGTACAGTGAGTGGCTGTAGCCCTATATACAGCCACTGACTGATAGCACAGTGACATTTATTCGGGGGTTCCATCATTTTCTGTCCAGGCCTGTATAAGAGTTTTATTTTTTTTCATCCGTTAAGCATGGGTGCCTTTCATTTGTTCATTTTCATGAATGATTTAAGTTATTTGTGTACCATTGTGTTTTTTTCTTCATTAAACAAGGGCTACCAACAATTTTGTCATGTTTGTATTACCTGATGGAAGGATATGACTGTTTCTGACTAGCTGTCGCTTCAATGCTGTAATAGATTATGTGGCGCACAGATATAACCTATTTGGCGCACTATACTATATTATATTATAATTTTTGCCCCCCACAGTTATAATAAAAAGGTCTGGATTGTCATCACATAGGTCAGTAAGCCATATTTAATTCCCCTGATTGAATTTCACAGGATGTAAGACTCCTGTTTTTTATTTTTGGAGTTAAAATTTAAATTTCATCTGAGCACATGACCTGCTTAAATTTAACCGTCTAAGAGGTATAGCTAGTATCATAGTATCCATGATTATGAGCAAAGATCTTTAAAATTACAGCAGAAATTAGCAAAGATCATAACTTCGAATTTAACAACTAAATGCATTTAATGATAGGATTTATTGATACAAAGTGAACATAATTAATAGGCATATTTTCTAAGATATTTTATTTTGCAACTCTTGAATATTCATCATAGGCTGACGAGATTCTAGCTAAATAATGGACCGCAGTGTACTTGTGCAAAAGATACTAAACACAGGCATTAAACCGGATACATAACAGGCCTTTAATTATGCAGTGTATGTAGTCATCATTCATGCACACATGAATACCTAGCAAAGAAAGAAATTGTACGAGAAAATGTGGCATGGATGGTTACATATCTTTCTTCTCATGCCCACATGTTAACTCATTATTAATGTGAGTGCACAAAAACAATATATCTAGTAATATTCTCCAAAGATACTCCACAACTATAAAAGATGCAGCGCTCCTTATATATAAAAGAAGTTATAATACATTCTCTTCTGAGGTTCTTTCTCTGCAAATACTTGACCTCTTACCATTCTATTTTCTAACCACAGAGCTACTAATGAGACAGACAGACAGAATTAAGCCTCGATATATTCTGCATCATTTGACCTGCTTGTTCTTTAAAACAGCTGCTGAACTCAGGGATATAGCCTATGCATTCATTTTCCCTCTGGACAAAGTACCAAATGGTGATATAATGCCAAGGGAAAATGATCACGAGGTGTGAATTATCTCCACCATAAAAGCAGAAAATGTGTAACAGACCCAGCCATTTTATGACAGGTAGATGTATAAGCAAAGTTGGCCACATGATAGCTAAGCCTCAACCTGTGAAGGTCAATACATAGTTCACAAAACAAGAAAACCAGTCCAAAATATTCTGGTCAATAGCCAAGAAAATTTTGATTTTTCTCTGCACTGTGTTATTGTCTTAAACTCAGAATAGAGGTTAGAACTATTAGGCACCGGGACAAGTGTTATACACTGTAGTGGGTGAGTGGGTTACAGGATTAACACTTTCATAGATCTAGATGCTCTCTAAAATCTACTGTCACACAGCTGCCATCTCTACTTCTCTTGATTTTATTATGTTGAGAATGTGGTGGTAAGTAAAAGTCTTAGTTGTGATTGATAGATATATGTGTATCACAATGTGCACATGTTGTGATTGCAGTATATGTGTGGTGTTCACAGTGTGCCCTTGTTGTATTGCAGATAGTGTGTGTATCACAGTGGGCCCTTGTTGTATTGCAGATTGTTGTGTGTGTATCACAGTGTGCCCTTGTTGTGGATTGTAGATATGTGTGTGTATCACAGTTGTGGCCTTGTTTGTGATAATGTTATGTGTGTTGTCACAGTGTTGCCCTTGTTTGTGATTGTATGATAAGTGTGTGTACCACAGTGTGCCCCTGTTTGTGATTGTAGATTTGTGTGTATATCACAGTAGTGCCCTTTGTTTTGATTGTAGATATGTGTGTGTATCCAGTGTGCCTTTTTTGGATTTGTAGATATGTGTGTATATCCAGTGTGCCCTTGTTTGTGTTGTAAATATGTGTGTGATCACAGTGTGCCATTGTTTGTGATTGTAGATATGTGTGTATATCCCGGTGTGCCCTTGTTTGTGATTGTAATATGTGGTGTATCACAGTGTGCCATTGTTTGTGATTGGTAGATTGTGTGTAATCACAGTGTGCCCTTGTTTGTGAGTGTAGTTATTGTTGTGTATCACAGATGTGATGTTAGTGTGTGTGAATATTTTGCTTACTCATAGCAGCCAAAGTTTTCAGTGTGTGTGTTGAAACACAAGGGCCAATTGGTGCTATATTTGGCAACACTATGAGCCAGGCATTGGTGTTGAAGTCTCTGGGAAACCCTTGGTAAAAGTGAGCCACCCTCTTTTATAGGTGTTTTTATAGTGCCAGTGGAGGAAAAACTTTCACACTTTCTTGTGACTAATACAACAAGTCTTGTTAATGCGAATATCATTTTGAGATATTTTTTAGGTAGCTAGGCCATGTTCATATTTTGGAGAAGAAATAGATGATAGTGAATACCAGAATAAGACATAAAGATTAATTTGCCCTTTTCCTCCTCCTGTCTGGTATTGTATGCATGAAATTGCATTATTCACATTGTAGGTTATCAATAGTATTCTATCATTCCTTCAAGCCTCTTTGTGGGACTATCCAACCAATTGTTTTATTTGGCCCGCAGCCAGAGGTTTTTGGTGACTATTACAATATTATATTACATTTTGCACAATTGGAGTCGTAAACTGATGTGAGAGCCTTTTTAGAAGGAATTCTGCCCAGCCAGCTCACTCACTCCTCGTAGCAAACAAGAATGCAAGTCCGTTTTTTGCATTGACTAACATTCGGGAAGGGAGACAGTCCAGACCACTTGTAATACTAGAGCTAGTACACTCAAAAAACACTCAAGTAACACTTTTAGTTACAAGAAAAAGATTAAAGTTTTATCCTGTGCTGGGATTTATCATTTACTTAGTCTAGAACATTGGTGCAGAACCTATAGCACGGTGCTAAAAGTGGCCTGCGGCTGTTTCCCCAACACGAGTTTTTTTCCAGTGAGAACTTATGGCATTTTCTGCAGTCCAGGTAAGGCCTCACTCTGCACTATTTTTAAGTGATCCATCTGGCTTCCTGGTAACTGTAGAGTGACAAGTGCGACCAACATTCAGATTGGAGCTATTGGAGTCTTGCTACAACCCCCAGTTCTTCCAGGGAAGGGACTACGTGATAATATTTCCCTGACTTCTTTCAAGGGAATTGATTGGTGTTTCAGGATTCAAGGAGCAGGGAGCACTAAGTAAGCACTAATTTACTGCTGAAATTTTGTCTTGCATTTTGGAAAAAAGATTAGTTGGGTTCTTGGTGAGCACGAGCACTTAGTCTCTAAAAGTTTCCGCATGACGGTCTAAAGTGTCCATGATACAGCAGATGTAATTGATAATATGAATTTCTTAACAAAATTTTATGCAGAGTGCCACATGACTAACACTCCTATGCTCCTGCTGTATAAATTGAATCCCCAGAATATCCATTGTTGTCAGACAGGAGGAGCAAGTGTGGTGTTATCTGACAACTATATGCATGCCACCTACAGTTTTCAGGTGCCTCTGTCATGGACGTTCCTGCGACCCTCCTCTCAGTCGCTGTCCACCATAATTGCCTCCCTGTGCCCCTCAGCACATGCGCCACTTCCCGATTTAAAGGCCAGTGCGCTGGCGATTGTGGCGCTGGCCACCTGGCAATGTAACAAACAGCCAGCCTTTCCACCTCATTCCCCCCAGATCTTGTTGCTTCCATGCCATGGAAAAAGCTGTGTTCTCGTGCCCTGTGCATTTAGACTGATTCCCCATTGTGACCTTGATACCGTTTCCTGACTTTTGCTCCTGTGCTGCGTCCTTCCCTTTCTGCCTTGTCCGACTCTGATCCCATGCTGCCTGTCCTGACCTCCGCCTGTCGCTCCAACTCCATCTGTCGTCAAGATTCTTCACCCGCCGTTGGCCACACACGCAAGAAAGTCTGGCCTTAGAGCGACCTTGTGTTACCACACACAACAATCGCAAACCGCTTTGAGGCCGGCTTATGTTAAACTGGGTACCGAGACTCCGCTCCCGGTTCTACATATGCATTTCATGTCCGGTGGTTTTATTTGGTCCACTAGCCCTGAATTCTGACAGCAACTCAAACTAAAATGCCTAGACCTGCTCTGCCAGTGACATTGTGTTTATGTTGTGTAGAGTTGTTGACTTTGCCCCATTGATTTAGAGAACATAATAAACCCTCATATCAGCATTTTCAGTATTTATTCACACTATTAAAAAAGACAGAGCAGTAAAATCACTAATTCCAATTTCATGACAAAAAAGGAGTAGATGATTCACAGAGATTAAGGCAATAATATTGAGGGGCTTTACATATGAATAATCATGTCTCTGCTTTTCAGCCAAATGACAGCTGCAATCTGTCTAGCTTCTCTAGGTCCATTAGTTCTTCGACTTAGGAATTTTATTTAGGTAAGGGGTACATGCAGGCCCATAGCTTTATGGGATACTTGTTGTTCATCCTAAATCATATATTTCTATTTTCCATTCTTTTTTTGCAGTTCATTGATGGGTTTTTTTGTGGAATTATTTAATAATAAAATAGTTGTTGTGAACACCAAGCTGTCTACACTTAACTTATCTTTAATTTGTTATAACCTCAACATATAATATAAAATATAAACAAACCTTCCCCTTCCCAAAACAAAATATTGGTTACACGGAAATAAGATAAAAGGTTAGCATATCAGTTTGTGTGCTCATAACCATGGTATTCTTTATGTATCTCAACATGTCCGGTCTCAAGCGGACATTTCAAAATTTCACCAACATGGTCACACTGGCTTGCACAATTCATAGCTGCAAAGAGTCAAAGTTGAATTTTTATTTGGACATGCCTTAATGGTACGTATGAAGAATACAAATGGCTGCATGAGTGAAGCACTGCATTTGAGTGAATAGAATATATATTGCTATCACTCATTTCCATACCATCCTCCAGGAGCAGATGCTGCGCTTCCACTTTGTTATGAAGTGAGGCCATCCATGGACAAGTCACCATTCTTTCAATAACGGTCTACTGATAATCTCTAAAGGAATTGTAATTTACTGTTGAAAATCAGTTTAAATGGCATACCATCATGTGCAGGTGACCTCTGTGGTCATTGATTGGTTGATCTGCTCACAGACATTCCCCCTCTCCCAGCAAATTTGCATGGGTTACCAAGAGTAATTGCATGGGAACAGGTTATGTGCAGTGTGTTTGTTTGGCACACCCTTTAATTACTACTCTATGTTCTATGTTACACAGAAACTAGTGGTCTGACCACATACAGTTAGCCCCCTTCCACACTTGGTTTTTCATCGCGTTTTCTCGTGTGCTTTTGACGCGCAAACTTGCCTTGCACTCTGACCCATTGTACCAATGGGTCTTTTCAGACTTGATTTTTTTTCACGCACCCTGGCATTTTTTTTACCGCACATTTAATGACTGCCTACTTTTTCAAGCACCGCGTGAAAAAACGCACCATAATCAAGCTATGGATAGCACAAAACGCATTGCATCTGAGACACTTGCAAGTGGCATTGCAAGTGCATTCGTTTTCGTCATGCACATTGCTCATAGACAAGATAGAGCTCAGTTCTTGAGTTCATTTCACTTGCATTTTCACGCTTTTTTATTGAATTGCATTGAAACACGCGTGAAAAACTGAGACACTGAACAAACTCTGACTGAAACTGATTGAACTCTGATGCAAAATGTGGCATTTTTCACTGACCAACCATGATCGCACCCTGATCAGACTCTGCTGTGATCTGCAACGCAAGTGTTGAAGGGCCTTAGAATACTGGAGTTGTGTGCGCGTAAATATAGTCATAGATAAGATATGTTCTTCACTGGTATTCAACTCTTTTATTTTCCACTGTTTTTAGTTCTCAGAATCAGATAAATAATGAATCAATTAATTAATATTGAAACCACCAGGGCACTAATTCCTACTACTTTCAATGATGAAAATTTAGATTTTCATTCAAAATCAAGTCATTTTTGACATGGCCTGATAACCGTTGGGGTTAATATCTTTAGGCATTTGAGTCTGAATAATGTTTGCAATTTTTGCACACCCCTATAACATTCTTACTTTCAACTGTTTGGCCATATTGACCAGGTCTGTGAGGAAAAAAGGAGAAGCTTTCAACAGAGACCACCATCCCAATCTGAAAACACATAAGTGGCAGTATCATGTTTGTGGTTTTGCAGCAGGAAGGACTAGTTCATTTCACAAAATAGATGGCATCATGAAGAAAGAACACTATTTGGCAATATTGATTCCCCACTGATCTCTCACAAACCTCACATGACACACCCTTGACTAGGGTTGTGAACTGGAGACTCCTCCAGTCAAATGAACCCTGTGCATGTTAATAAAGAAGAACATTAGAAAACATGTCTTGGTAAGTATCATGTATTTCAGTAACTTTCCTGGCTGTGGAAACCACGAGTAGATATACACTCCGTCCAGCTATCTTACCATCACTTTAGACCCCGCACAGGAAAGTAGGTATGACCTAAGAGAGATATAGCAGGAGAGATATACACTCGGTCCGCAATCTTACCATACACTTTAACCTCAGCAGGAAAGGTAGGCTACGACGTCAAGGAGAGATATATGCAGGAGATATATACACTCCGTCCCCTACTTACCATACACTTTACCTTCAGCAGGAAAGGGGGGGGAGTATCGACCAAGGAGAGATATCGCAGGGAGAGATATAGCACTCCGTCCTCTCTTGATTTTATTATGTTTAGAATGTGTGTAATAAAAGTCTTAGTGTCGAATATATTGCAAAATAACATGACACATAGTCAGCGCATAGGAGGATGAGGGCAGGATTAGGATTAAGATGATGTCTTCTTGAAATGAGTTTATCAGGCAAATAATTGTGCTTGCATTTCAGTGTGTAAATGTGTGTGTCAGTGTGTAGATGTGTGAATTGCAGTGTTCCCTTGTTGTGATTGTAGATATGTGTGTATCACAATGTTCCCATGTTGTGATTGCAGATATGTGTGTGTATCACAGTGTGCCCTTGTTGTGATTGCAGATATGTGTGTGTATCACAGTGTGCCCTTGTTGTGATTGCAGATATGTGTGTGTATCACAGTGTGCCCTTGTTGTGATTGTAGATATGTGTGTGTATCACAGTGTGGCCTTGTTTGCGATAATAGTTATGTGTGTGTGTGTCACAGTGTGCCCTTGTTGGTGATTGTATGTATGTGTGTGTACAACACAGTGTGCCCTGTTTGTGATTGTAGATATGTGTGTATATCACAGAGTGCCCTTGTTTGTGATTGTAGATATGTGTGTGTATCACAGTGTGCCAAAAATAATGCACAAAAAAATAAAAAAAAAAAAAACAAAAATTGCCATCTTTCTGGTGTATGACTTTTGCAGACTTGGCGTGTATAGCTGTGGATGGTGTTGTAAAATTTTTTTTGCCAACTTTTGATGGCTAAATTGTTAGGACTTTAAGGCATTTTGATCACTTTTAATTAAATTTTGGATATTTTTCAAAAGGGCAAAAAAAAAAGTGTGATTTTCAACTTTGGGTGCTATCTTGTGAGCACAGCGGTTAAATGCTGTGAAAAACTGTCATTATATTTGACATATCGGCGGCCTTTGCACATGTGATACCTAACTTGGTTAGGATTTACTGTTTATTTATATGATAAGACTTTTTTTTATATAAATTTTTTTAAACTGTTGATTTATTTTGTTCACCATTTTAAGACCCTAGGGTACTTTCACCCTAGTTGTCTGAGTGATCCTAACCATATAATGCCATACGACATATGACAGTATATATGTGAGAATTGCACATGTAATGAATAGGTTAAAACCAGACAGCCTCGTGTCTTTTGAGGACTCGATGCTGTTTGGAAGCCAATCGCCACCCCTTGATGACCTATCGCGATGTTACTGGTCCTTGTTTGCTGCAATACCGTGGTAAGGGGTTAGACTTCACAAACTCTTATTGTCCTACTCAATATATCCTGACTTTGACCAAATCTTTCCTGTAACTAATTCACCACGACCATATGCATTTTGCCAGCCCCATTTTTGGGGCCAAAAAATGCCACCGAAACTGGTGGTATCCACCGAAAAATTAATAGGGTGGCCCCAACATGACATGGTTTCTCCCATGAATGAAAACCAATGACAAAAAACGGCATCCTATTATAGAGGCAAACAACCATTTGTGCCCTTTTTTTTTGTATTCCTATTTAGAAATATTTACGTTGCGGGTCTGTTATGGCCATTAACGGTGGTTGGTGTGAGAAATAAAGAGGTGTCAAATACATATCTGTATTTCACACTAAAATTCTTCACACTAAAATTTCCTTCTTATTATTTAGAAGAAAAAAAACTTGGCTTGGATTGTTTTTTTGATTTTACCTCTAAAAAAACGTATGTATTGTGCATGGGCCTTATTACTACTTTTTTACTTTCAGACCATAACCATCCACTCTGGTATTGTATTTCACAAAAAATTAGCTCACCAATCACATTATAAAAATCATGGCTGCAGAAGTCAACCACCATCCAACAAACATTGCATTCATCACTGTCCCAGAACTTCTCCTCTCACACCTACTCTGTATATACTAAAGGTGGTTGGTAACTAGTTCACATGACCTTTTTATTATTTATTCTCCCTGAGGGGCTGGACCATTGTACAAGCATTGTCACTTACACGTCACCCCTTTCGCCTATACATTGTTAAGTCTCTTTGAGCACAGTCATCATTTGACCATGATATAACATTTGTGTCTTATTTTTGTTTGTGTATGTACTCCGTGATATGTAAAATCCACAGAGAATATGATGTGCTTCAAAATTAAACATTATTTCTTTTATTCTGTATGAATGCGGTCACAATGCAGTAAAACGGGAGGGGAAAGCCCACTTCAGGGACTATGCTATATGCCTGGTTGTTTCAAATAACTTTTATCAGGAAAACATTCCAAAGTTCATAGTACACAGTATAATGAGGAGCCCAATCTAAATTTATTCTCCATTTGGATAGAAACATCAATCTGTTGATTAAATTTTTCCATTAACCCATTTGAGTGAATGAAATTGCTGTGTATTATATTAGTATTCATATGCCTTCATCTTTCTGGAAGAGAAGGAAGGTACATTTTCACCAGTTTTGTGGATTTCCCCCAATGAAGGGGTGGGTGCAGGCGTGGAAAGTCCTGTCTGCCCTATTTTTAGAGGCTCCACTGAAAAACCACAGAGACAAAAGCTCCCACGTCTGTGGATCTCATATCCACATATACTAAGAGCCACCAGCAAGCATTTATTTCTACACCAGTTTACAGGTTTCCAGTATGAAAGTCACACTGCTGCAGCTTGTGTGCCACAAGCAACAGGCAGAATTCCACAAAAAATGATTATCTACATGGGACTTCAAACCTCTGTGGTGGTCTCTATAGAATTTGCAAAAAAGTGGTGCTATATTTAACACCTAAATATGATGACCTAGTAAAGACTTATCTTAAGATATAACTTTTATTTTTACATCTCTTAACCAGGACATTATAGTACATTCACAGTGGCAGATGCTTAGCACACCAGGACGCACTATAACGTCGCTGCTTCTGGCACCTGCTCACAAACGGAGCGAGCACCAGAAAGAGAAGCAGCGGCTGTCAGCGTTTCAAGTGACACGCGCGTACTGTAACACCTGCGATCAGAGTGACTCAAGCATTGACGCGTGGGTTGACTGTAAACTGTCTGAGAATGCGCCTGCATGCTTAGACAGTTTACACTGCTCTGCATATAAAATAGTATTGTAGAGCAGTTGTATTGGACTTGAACAGCGATCAGAGAATCGCTTGTTCAAGTTAAGTAATATAAGTAAAACCATGCACAAAACACTTAACTACACATAAGCCCCATAAAAGTCACTTCCCATACAAACACTTAATGAAGTATAAAAAAACCACAAGAAAACCGGCATATTTGCTATTGCCGCATCCGTAACAATCTGTATAATAAAAAATAATCGTCACTGGACCAGCACGGTAAAACGCCGGACGAGAAAAAAAACACAAAAAACGTTTCTGAAAAAAGGTAATTTTTCATAAACCCTATATAAAAATGCTCCAAAAAAGTGATTTTTAAAAATGTTATGCACTCTAAAATAAGCCCACTAAAAGAACAAACTCTCGCAAACAAAAATAAGTCCCCTACACACCAACAATTGTGTCAGGCCGAAAAAAATAAAAAAGTTATGCATATGAAAAGATGGTGATGCTAAAATGACAAGATTTTTCTCCAAATTAGTTTTATTCAGTACAATTGAATTAAATACACACACCCCCAACATATTGGTATCCCTGCGTCCATAACAATCTGTCTAATAAAACGAATCATATTAGATCTGCAAGTGGAACCCCTGTAAAAAAAAAACCCCAAAAGCTCCAAAAAAAGATAATTTTAATTGATACCCTTTAAAAAAATTCTTAAAAGTGATTTAAAAAATGTTATGCACTCTAAAATAAGACCACTAAAAAGAACAATCATTTCGCAAAAAATAAGCCCTTAAACAGATTTGTGATGATGCTAAAATATACAACATTTTTGCCACCAATTACTTTTTATTCAGTAAAAAGGGAAAAAAAAAAAATCTATTAAATGGAGGTCTTTCATAATTGTGGCGACCCACAGAATAAAACAAATATTATTATTATTTATGGGATGGTTAATGGCCAAAAAAAAAACACATAAAAATTTCCTAAAAATTTATGATTTATTTCATTTCATTTTCACCAACAACAAGAGTAATAAAATCTCACCAATTAGCTAAATGCCCCAAAATTACGTACCAGAAAAGTGCATCTCATGTGGCAAAAGAAATAAGCCCCCTATAGCCCATAGTCACAATAAAAAAAAGAAAAAATTTAGCCTGTACAATGGTGAACATAGCAAGTCTGATCTGATGGTGGCCTCCTTCCCTTCTATGCCGCCGTGTGCGCCCATACAGCAGGTACCACCACATATAGAGTATCAGGTGTACTGTTGGGGAGAAATGGGTATCCAAACTTTGTGGGCCTTTTTTCATTTATTCCATTGTTAAATCTTTAATTTTCACCCAAAATGAGTGCATTGTGAAAAAAATTACCAATTTGCGCAGACTGACACCTCCATTGGTTTTAACCCCTATAAAAAACACCTAAAGGGTTAACAAAACACTTTAAAAGTGGGTTTTCATATACTTGAGCGTTTTGTGTAGTTTCCATGATGGGGGTAATTATGAGTCTTGCTATTATTAGGTCTCTCAGTGTCAATTAGAAGTTGAGCAGGTCCATCAAATACGGGTTTTGGTGATTTTACAAAAATTTGAAAAATGATACCTAAAATCTGAGCCTCATAACATTCTAGTTAAAAATAGTGGAATCTTTAAAAACCATCCAAAGCAGACATTGGAAATGTAAGTTATGAATTTATTTGGGTGCTACGACTATCTGCATCAAAGTAGAGAATTTAGAATGTTGAAAATAAAGAATTTTTCCAAATTTTTTCCAAATTTGCTTTTTTTCATAACTAATCGCAAAAGAATTCATCCAAATTTTTAAACTAATTTGAACACAACGTGTCTACGAGGAAAACAGTCTCAAAATACCCTGGATATCTATAGTGTTCCAAAGCTATAACCACTTATGTGACCAGGCCAGATTTGAAAATGGGGGCCGCGTACTTAAGGCCAAAAGAGGCTGAGTCCTTAGGGGTTGTTAAAACTATTCAGACACTCAAAATAATATGTTTAAATCACACCAAGTGATCCTACTTGCACAGTAATCTTCATATAAAAATATATTGTTCATTATATTTTAATTATCAAATCAGCTTGATAATACCATTTTTGACAAATTTGTCATATCTACTTATAGCATAAGTTGTAAACCAATTTAGTTGAGCCAACACCTTTTACACCAGTTTATGTGTAAGTTTTAGGATGACAATTAGGTTATTTAACCACTTAGTCAGTTTCTATCTAGCCTTGTTCTAGTTTATGTTTGTCACCACTCTTTTCTTTAACTCCACTTTCTTTTACTTCTGGTTAACAATAATATCAGTTTATTACCACGATATGTTGTTTAGACAGAGGTTACATAGTCCACCAGCTATAGATCTAGATTTCTGAATAATACATGAAACTATAGTCACAAGAACTTTAAGCTGCTTGGGATAAACAATGCATTTATCCTGATTGTCTATCATTTTTTTCTAAGCTTCTGAGACAACTTCTGTCTGGTTCAGTTGAGTGTGGTACCACCATGTCACCAAACAGTACAGTGATAAATGTGATAAAAGGAAATGCAGGTAATATATTCTGCAAAATAGTTTTTCTTTGTGTATAAAAACAGAGTGAAAGAAGCGTATGTAGTGAAGGTTATCCTGTGTACTAGTGTTTGTGTGGACAGGAAGCAACTCATATCAAGACTCCCTTATGAATAAAATAAGAGAGAAACTAATTTTGTTCACTCATTAATTTGGCCCGCGCTTATCAAAAACATTGCAAACTGCACTAGGTGCAGTTTGCCTGTAATGGGGTGCAATGTGTGGACAGATCATGAACTGGGTGCATGTTCTTCATGAATCTGCTACCTATCATGGATCTGCACTGCTCCGACAGAGTCACACCAACTTGTTTTTCTTGGACCTCCTAACATAGAATGTGCGACACAATTCTGTCGGACACTGCATGATAAATGTGGTGCACAGTCAAATGTGCACCAGAATGTCCTTTCAGTGCAGGGTTTTGTACAGTACAGGCAGCCACAACATAAATGTCTGTCACAGACAACTTTATAAATACAGTGTGAGCAGAGTTTGTGTAGTACTTGTGTAGAGCTTTGGAGAAACTTTTTATCTTTACTATGATTTATATCACATAACTGTCAAATAGGCCGTGCAATTGTTTTTTGGAGAGTGCCATTTCATGTCCTTTGGTTCTTGGGTGGTTTTAGTTAACACATAACATGGGTAGTAAAATAACAAAATTTTATTATTAATTGTAAAGTATTTTATGTACTTAAATTCATAAAAAATTATCCAGACTTCAATCTATATCCCAGATTTTTTTTTTATAATATGTCTTGGATAACCAGTTTATTTTTTACGCATATATTAAATAAATCTTACATTTGATTGCGTTAGCCACTAGGAAATAAGTTTTTGATAATAAAGAGATTTCATGTTGCATTTGTTGAAAAAAATATGCATTATACAATATACATTGATATTTTAAAGGTGCTGTAATGAATACATTTATTGAGCAGTTGAAATTATTAGGAACTAAGTTTTTTTAACAGTGATCCTGCTTCTCTAACTAGTTCCTTCACCTTATTGCTCTAGTTCTCTTACTTGGATCCTGGAAAATTCCAAGCCTTATAAGGGAGATTTTAACACTCCCAACACCGATTCTGCTTCACGCTTCTGTCAATAACTACCTCTTTAACTCCTAATGATCAGGCCTTATTTTGTTTTTGCATTTCCATTTTTCACTCCCCACTTCAAAAATATATAATATTTTATTTTCCATGAGAGAGCTGTCTGAGGACTTGTGTCTTGTGTCTTGCTGTGTGAAAAAAAATTTCAATTCATAGAAAAGGTTTAAATATCCCATGCCAAAAAAATTCCAAATGAAGTGAAATTGTGCAAAACGCCATTTGCGCCCGCTTTCTTGTGGGCTTGATTTACGCCTTCACTGTGCACCCAAACTTACATGTTACTTTATCTTCAGGTCAGTGTAATCATGGGGATACCAAATGTTGTATAGGTTTTATAATGGTTTCATACATTTACAAAAATTAAAACCTCCTGCCACAAAAAAAAAAAAAAAAATTTGCCCATCTTCTGGTGCTAATGACTTTGCATACTTGGCGTATGGAGAGCTGTGGTGGTGTAAATTTTGCCACTTTTGATGCTTAAATTTTTAGGACTCTACGGCCTTTTGATCACTTTTAATTAAATTTTGTAATTTTCAAAAGGGCAACAAAAATTGGAAAGTGTGTTTCAACTTTGGGTGCTATCTTTTATCACAGGGTTAAATGCTGTGCAAAAACTGTCATTATATTTGACATATCGGGCCTTTTGGCACATGGTGAACTAACTTGTTTAGGATTTTTACTGTGTATTGTATATGTATAAGACTTTTTTTTTATATAATTTTTTTAAACTTTTTATTTATTTTGTTCACCATTTTAAGCCCCCTAGGACTTTATACCTAGGTTGTCTGATTGATCCCATACCATATACTGCATACTACAGTATGACAGTATATGTGAGAATTGCACATTGTAATGAATAGGTTAAAACCAGACAGTCGGGTCTTTTGAGGACTCGATGCTGTTATGGAAAGCCAATCGCACCCTCTGATGACCTATCGCAGATGTTACTGGTCATTGTTTGCTGCAATTACCGCTGGTGGTAAGGGTGTTTAGACTCTCACAACTCTATTGCCTATCAAATATATCCTTGACTTTGCCCAAATCTTTCTGTAATAATTCACACGACCATCATGCATTTTGCAGCCCCATTTTTGTGGCCAATGCCACCCGTAAACTGGGGGATCCACAGAAAAATACTGGTAGGGTGGCACACCAACATGACCTGGTCTCCCATGAAAACCACGCAAAAACGGCCATATATAGTGGCAAACACATTTGTAGCCCTTTTTTTTTTGTTTCCTATAGAATTATTACGTTCGGTGTTATGGCCACCTTAACGGTGGTGTGAGAAATACAGTGCTCAAATAATATCGTATTTCACACTAAATTCTTCACACTAAATTACTCTTATTATTTAGAAGAAAAAAAAACTGCTGTGGTGGTTTTACCTCTAAAAAACGTATGTGCATGAGGCCTTATAATACTTTTCTACTTTCAGACATAACCATCACTATGGTTTGATTCACAAAATTAGCTCACCAATCACCTTACTTAAAATTCAGTGCAGTAAACTTCCCATCTCACACAAAACATGCATTCTCCACTGTCCCAGAACTCTCCTCTCCCATACTCTGTATTATACTGTAAAGGTGGTTGGTAAAGTTCACATTCAGCTTTATTATTTATTAGTCCTGAGGGGCTGGACCATTGTACAAGCATTGTCACTTACCACGTCACCCCTTTCTCCTACTACATTGAAGTCTCTTTTGAGTCATCAGTCATCATTTGACCATGTATTAACATGTGTCTTATTTGGTTTGTGTATGTACTCCGTGATCTGTAAAATCACCAGCAGAATATGATGTGCTTCAAAATTAAACATTTTATTCTTTTATTCCCTGTATGAATGCTGGTCACAATGGCATAAACTGGAGGGAAGCCACTTCAGAACTCTGCTTATATGCTGGTTGTTCTCAAACTTACTTTTTCAGGAACATTCCAAAATTTCATAGTTACACAGTTTGAATGAGGAGCCAATCTATATTTTATTCTCCCTTTGGATAGAAAACCATCATCTGTTGATAATTTTTCATTATTAACACATTGAGTGAAATGCTATGCCTTTATCTTTCTGGAAGAGAGGAATGTACATTTTACCAGTTTTGGTGGATTTCCCCAATGGAAGGTGGTGGGTGGGTGCAGGCTGTGAAAGTCCTCGTCTGCCCTATTTATTAGAGGTCCACATGAAAAACCAACAGAGACAAAGCTCCCACAGTCTGTGGATCTCACTCCAACATATACTAAGAGCCACCAGCAGCATTTATTTCTACACCAAGTCTTACGGTTCTCCAGTATGAAAAGTACACTTGCAGCTTGTGGCCAGCACAGGGCCGAATTCACAAAAATGATTATCTACACTTGGGACTTCAACCTCTGTGTGGGTCTCTATATTGAATTTGCAAAAAAGTGGTGCTTATATTTAACACCTAAATATGATGACCTAGTAAAGACTTCTCTTAAGATATAACTTTATTTTTCATCTCTTAACCAGGACATTATAGTACATTCCAGTGGCTAGATGCTGTAGCACACCAGGACGCACTTAACGTCCTGCTTCTGGCACCTGCTCCCAAACGGAGCGAGCACCAGAAGCAGCGGCTGTCAGCTGTCTTTCACAGCTGAACCGCGCGTGTAACACCTGCGATCCAGAGCTGACTCAAGCATGACCGCGGGTTCGACTGTAAACTGTCTGAGAATGCGCCTGCATGTTAGACAGTTTACACTGCTCTGCTCATAAAAATAGTATGGAGCAGTGTATGGACTTGAACCAGCGATCAGAGAATCGTGGTTCAAGTTAAAGTAAGTATAGTAAAACCATGCAAAAAACACTTAACACTACACATAAGCCCTCTAAATGTCACTTTCCCATACAAACACTTAATAAGGTATAAAAAACACAAAGAAACCCGGCATATTTGCTATTGCCGCATCCGTAACAATCTGTTGATAAAAAAATAATCGTCACTGGACCAGCACGGTAAACGCCGGAGAAAAAAAACACAAAAACGTTCTGAAAAAAGGTAATTTTTCATTAATACCCTATAAAAAATGCTCAAAAAGTGATATTTAAAAAGTTATGCACTCAAAATAAGCCCACTAAAAAGACAACTGTTCTCGCAAAAAAAATAAGCCCTAACAAATTTGTCAGCGCGAAAAAATAAAAAAGTTATGCAATGAAAAGATGTGTGATGCTAAATGAACAAGATTTTCCCAAATTAGTTTTTATTCAGTACAATTGAATAAAATACACAAACCCCCAACATATTGGTATCCCTGCGTCCATAACCAATCTGTCTAATAAAACAGAATCATATTAGATCTGCAAAGTGAACCCTGTAAAAAAAAAACCCCAAAAAGCTCCAAAAAAGATAATTTTAATTGATACCCTTAAAAAATCTCTAAAAAGTGATTAAAAAATGTTATGCACTCTAAAATAAGACCACTAAAAAGAACAATCTTCTCGCAAAAATAAGCCCTTAAACAGATTGTGATGCTAAAATTAAAAACATTTTTGCCAAATTACTTTTTATTCAGTATAAAATGGAAGAAAAAAAAAAAAAAAAAAAAATCTATATAAATGAGGTTTTTCATAATTGTGGCGACCCACAGATAAAAACAATATAATATTTTATGGTATGGTTAATGGCCAAAAAAAAACACATAAAAATTTCCTAAAAATTTATGATTTTCATTTCATTATTTCACCAACAAAAGGTAATAAAATCTCACCAATTAGCTATAGATGCCCCAAAATAGTACCAGAAAAGTGCATTCATGTGGGCAAAAGAAAGATAAGCCTATAGGTCCCAATAAAAAAAAAGAAAAAAAAATTATAGCCTGTACAATGTGACATAGCAAGTCTGATCTGGATGGGCCCTCCTTCCCTTCGTGACCCCCGGCCGTGCGCCCAACAGCAGGTTACCACCACATATAGAGTATCAGTTGTTACTTGGGAGAGAAATTGGGTTCAAACTTTGTGGAGCCTTTTTTCATTTATTCCATTGTAAATCTTAATTTTCCACCCAAAAATGAGTGCATTGTGAAAAAATATTACAATTTGCAGACTGCACCTCCATTTTGTTTAACCCCTATAAAACACCTAAAGGGTTAACAAACATCTTAAAAGTGGTTTTTCATACATTGAGCGGTGTGTGTGTTGTAGTTTGATGCATGATGGGTAATTTATGAGTCTTGCTATTATTTAGGTCTCTCAGTGTCAATTAGAAGTTGAGCAGGTCCATCTAAATACGGGGTTTTGGTGATTTTTACAAAAAATTTGAAAAATGATACCTAAATCTGAGCCTCATAACATTCTAGTAAAATATGTGGAATCTTAAAAAACCAATCAAAGCAGACATTTGGGAAATGTAAGTTATGAATTTATTTGGGTGCTAGACATCTGCATCAAAAGTAGAGAATTTAGAAGTGTTGAAAATAAAGAATTTTTCCAAATTTTTCAAATTTTGCTTTTTTTCATAAACTAATCGCAAAAGAATTCATCCAAATTTTTAAACTAATTTGAACTACACAACGTTGTCACGAGAAAACAGTCTCAAAATACCCGGATATTCTCTAGTGTTCCAAAGCTATAACCACTTATAGTGACCAGGCCAGATTTGAAAAATGGGCCGGTACCTAAGGCCAAAAGAGGCTGAGTCCTTAGGGGGTTAAAACTATTCAGACACTCAAAATAATATGTTTAATCACACCAAGTGACCTACTTGCACAGTAATTTCATATAAAAATATATTGTTCATTATATTTAATTATCAAATATCAGCTTGATAATACCATTGTGACAATATTTGCACTATCTACTTTATATGCATAAGTTGTAAACAATTTAGTTGAGCCAACAACCTTTTACACGTTTACTGGTGTAAGTTTTAGGATGACAATTAGGCTTATTAACCACTCTTAGTTCAGTTCTCTATCTAGCCTTGTTCTAGTTGTAGTATTGTCACACTCATTTTCTTTAACTTCACTTTCTTTACTTCTGGTTAACAATAATACAGTTTATTACCACCGATAGTGTTGTAGACAGGTGTTACATAAGTCCACCAGCTATAGATCTTAGATTTCTGAATAATACATGAAACTATAGTCACAAGAACTTTAAGCTGCTTGGAGATAAACAATGCATTATCCCTGATTGTCTATCATTTTTTTCTAAGCTCTGAGACAACATTATGGTCTGGGTTCATGTTGAGTGTGGTACACACCATGTCACCAAACAGTACAGTGAGTAGCTGTAGCCCTATATACAGGCCACTGACTGATAGCAAGATTGTAGACACTTGTGATGCTAAGCAGTGAACATTTTTTCGGGGGTTCCATCATTTTCTGTCCAGGCCTGTATAAAGTTTTTATTTTTTTTTATTCCGTTGAAGCATGGGTGCCTTTCATTTGTTCATTTTCATAGAAATGATTTAAGTTATTTCTGTGACCATTGTGGGTTTTTCTTTCATTAAACAAGGGCTACCAACAATTTTGTCCATGTTTGTATTACCTGATGGAAGGATATGACTGTTTCTGACTAGCTGTCGGCTTCAATGCTGTAATAGATTAATGTGGCGCACAGATATAACCTATTTGGCGCACGTCAATACTATATTATATTATAATTTTTGCCCCACAGTTATAATAAATGAGGTCTGGATTGTCATCACAATAGGGTCAGTAAGCCATATTTAATTCCCCTGATTGAATTTCACAGGATGTAGAACTCCTGTTTTTTATATTTTGGAGTTAAAATGTAAATTTCATCTGAGCACATGACCTGCTTATAAATTTTACACGCTAAGAGGGATATAGCTAGTATCATAGTATCCATGATTATGAGCAAAGATCTTTAAAATTACAGCAGAAATTAGCAAAGATCATAACTTCGAATTTAACAACTTAAATGCATTTAATGACTAGGATTTATTGATACAAAGTGAAACATAATTAATAGGCATATTTTCCTAAGATATTTTATTTTGCAACTCTTGAATATTTCATCATAGGCTGACGAGATTCTAGCTAAATAATGGACAGCACAGTGTACTTTGCAAAAGATACTAAACAAGGCATTAAACCGGATACATAAAACAGGCCTTTAATTATGCAGTGTAATGTAGTCATCATTCATTGCACACAATGATACCTAGCAAAGAAAGAAATTGTACGAGAAAATAGTGGCATTGGATGGTTACATATCTTTCTTGCATGCCCACATGTTAACTCAATTATTAATGTGAGTGCACAGAAACAATATATTCTAGTAATATATTCCCAAAGAGACTCCACAACTATAAAAGATGCAGCGCTCCTTATATATAAAAGAATGTTATAAATACATTCTCTTCTGAGGTTCTTTCTCTGCAAATACTTGACCTCTTACCATTCTATTTTCTAACCACATGAGCTACTAATGAGACAGACAGAGACAGAATTAAGCCTCGATATATTCTGCAGCATTTTGACCTTGCTTTGTTCTTTAAAACAAGCTGCTGAACTCAGGGATATAGCCTAGTGCATTCATTTTCCCTCTGGACAAAGTACCAAATGGTGATATAATTGCCAAGGGAAAATGATCACTGAGGTGTGAATTATCTCCACCATAAAAGCAGAAAATGTGTAACAGACCCAGCCATTTTATGACATGGTAGATGTATAAGCAAAGTGGCCACATGATAGCTAAGCATCAACCTGTGAAGTCAATACATAGTTCACAAAACAAGAAAACCAGTCCAAAATATTCTGGTCAATAGCCAAGAAAATTTTGATTTTTCTCTGCACATGTGTATATTGTCTTAACTCAGAATAGAGGTTAGAACTATTAGGCACCTGGACAAGTGTTATACACTTGAGTGGGTGAGTGGGTTACAGGATTAACACTTTCATCAGATCTAGATGCTCTCTAAAATCTACTGTCACACAGCTGCCATCTCTACTTCTCTTGATTTTATTATGTTTAGAATGTGTGTAATAAAAGTCTTAGTTGTGATTGTAGATATATGTGTATCACAATGTGCACATGTTGTGATTGCAGATATGTGTGTGTATCACAGTGTGCCCTTGTTGTGATTGCAGATATGTGTGTGTATCACAGTGTGCCCTTGTTGTGATTGCAGATATGTGTGTGTATCACAGTGTGCCCTTGTTGTGATTGTAGATATGTGTGTGTATCACAGTGTGGCCTTGTTTGTGATAATAGTTATGTGTGTGTGTCACAGTGTGCCCTTGTTGGTGATTGTATATAAGTGTGTGTACAACACAGTGTGCCCTGTTTGTGATTGTAGATTTGTGTGTATATCACAGTGTGCCCTTGTTTGTGATTGTAGATATGTGTGTGTATCACAGTGTGCCCTTTTTTGTGATTGTAGATATGTGTGTATATCCCAGTGTGCCCTTGTTTGTGATTGTAAATATGTGTGTGTATCACAGTGTGCCATTGTTTGTGATTGTAGATATGTGTGTATATCACAGTGTGCCCTTGTTTGTGAGTGTAGTTATGTGTGTGTATCACAGTGTGTATAAGTGTGTGTGAATATTTTGCTTACTCATAGCAGCCAAAGTTTTAGTCTGTGGTTGAAACACAAGGGCTCAATTGGTGCTGAATTTGGCAACACTATGAGCCAAGGCAGTGTTGAAGTCTCTGGGAAACCCTTGGTAAAAGTGAGCCACCCTCTTTTATAGTGTGTTTTTATAGTGCAGTGGAGGAAAAACTTTCACACTTTCTTGTGACTAATACAACAAGTCTTGTTAATGCGAATAATCATTTTGAGATATTCTGTTTTAGGTAAGCTAGGACATGTTCATATTTTGGAGAAGAAATAGATGATAGTCGAATACAGAATAAAGACATAAAGATTAATTTGCCCTTTTCCTGCCTCCTGGTCTGGTATGTATGCAATGAAATTGGCATTATTCACATTGTAGGTTATCAATAGATATTCTATCATTTCTTCAAGCATCTTTGTGTGACTATCCAATTGTTTTATTGTGGACCGCAGCCAAGGTTTTTGGTAGCATATTACAATATTATATTAAATTTTTGACAAATTGGAGTCTGTAAACTGTGTAGAGCAGTTTTAAAGAAAGGAATTCTGCCCAGCACAGCTCACTCACTCCTCGTAGCAAACATAGAATGCAAGTCCGTTTTTGCCATTGGCTATACATCGGGAAAGGAGACAGTCCAGACCACTTGTTAATACTAAGAGCATAGACAGCTCAAAAAACACTCAAGTAACACTTTTAGTATACAAGAATAAAGAATTAAAGTTTTATTACTGTGCTGGGATTTATCATTTTACTTAGTCTAGAACAGTGATGGCAAACCTATAGCACCGGTGCTAAAAGTGGCACTGCAGGCTGTTTCCCCAACACAGAGTTTTTTCCAGTGAGAACTTATGGCATCTTTCTGCAGTCCAGGTAATGCCTCACTCTGCACTATTTTAAAGTGATCCATTCTGGGCTTCTTGGAACTGTAGAAGTGACAAGGTGCGGACACAGTCAGATTGGAGCTATTGGAGTTCTTGCTACAGACCCCACAGTTCTTCCAGGAGGGAAGCTACAGTGATAATATTTCCCTGACTTCTTTCAAGGGAATTGGTGTTTTCAGGATTACAAGGAGCAGGGAGCACTAAGTAAGCAATAATTTACTGCTGAAATTTTTGTCTTGGCATTTTGGAAAAGAATTAGGGTTTTGGGTTGCACTTTGAGCACTTAGTCTCTAAAAGTTTCCGCATGACTGGTCTAAAGTGTCCATGATACACAGATGTAAATGATATAATATGGAATTTCTTAACAAAATTTTATAGCATAGTGCCACATGACTAACACTCCTATGCTTCCTGCTGTATAAATTGAATCCACAGAATATCCATTGTTGTCAGACAGGAGGAGCAAGTGGGTGTAGTCTGACAACTATATGCCATGCCACTATCAGTTTTCAGGTGCACATCTGTCATGGGCGTTCCTGCGACCCTCCTCTCGAGTCGCTGTCACACATAAGTGCCTCCCTGTGCCCCTCAGCACATGCGCCAGCTTCCCGAGATTTAAAGGGCCAGTGCGCTGGCGCTGGCCACCTGGCGCTGGCCACCTGGCAATGTAACAAACAGCCAGCCTTTTCCCTCATTCCCCACCAGATCTTTGTGCTTCCATGCCATTGAAAAAGCTGTGTTCCTTGCCCTGTGCATTTAGACTGATTCCCCATTGTGACCTTGATACCGTTCCTGACTTTGCTCCTGTGCTGCGTTTCCTGACCTTCTGCCTTGTCCTGACTCTGACCCCATGCTGCCTGTCCTGACCTCCTGCCTGTCCTCAACTCCATCTGTGCTTCAAGATTCTTCACCTCGCCTTGGCCACCACTGCAGAGAAAGTCATGCCTGTAGAGCGACCTGGTGGTACCACACCACAACAAGTCCAAACCGCTTTGAGCCGGGCTTTGTTGAAAACTGGGTACCGGAGACTCCGCTCCCAGGTGTCTACATATGTCATTTCAATGTCCGTGGTGGTTTAGTGGGTCCACTAGCCCTGAATTCTGACAACATCAAACGTAAAATGCACTAGACCTGCCAGTGACAGGTGTGTATTATGTTGTAGTAGAGTTGTTGACTTTGCCCCATTGATTTAGAGGAGAACAATAATAAAACCCTCATATCAGCATTTATCAGTATTTATTCACACTATTAAAAAGAGACAGAGCAGTATAAATCACTAATTCAATTTCATGACAAAAAAGGAGTAGATGATTCACAGAGATTAAGGCAATAATATTGAGGGCATTTACATATGAATAATCATGTCTCTGCTTTTCAGCCAAATGACAGCTGCAATCTGTCTAGCTTCTCTAGGTCATAGTTCTTCGACTTAGGGAATTTATTTAGTAAGGGGTACATAGCATGCCATAGCTTTATGGGATACTTGTTGGTTCATCCTAAAATCATATATTTCTATATTTCCTATTCTTTTTTTGCATGGGATGTTTTTTGTGGAATTATTTAATAATAAAATAGTTGTTGTGAACACAAGTGTCTACACTTAACTTATCTTGTAATTTGTTATAACCTCAACATAATATTAAAATATAAAAACTAAACCTTCCCCTATCCCAAAACAAAATATTGGTTACACGGAAATAAGAATAAAGGTTAGCATATCAGTTTGTGTGCTCATTAAACCATGGTACTTTTATGTATCTCAACATGTCCAGTCAAGCGGACAGTTCAGAAAGTTCAACAACATAGGTCACACTGGCTTGCACAATTCAATAGCTGCAAAGAGTCAAAGTTGACATTTTTATTTGGACATGTCCTTAATGGTACTGTATGAAGAATACAAATTGCTGCATGAGTGAAGCACTGCATTTGAGTGAATAATATAATATTGCTGATCTACTCATTTCCATACACATCCTCCAGTAGCAGATGCTGCAGCTTCCACTGGTTGTGAAGGTGTAGGCCATCCATGGACAAGTCACCATTCATTCAATAACTGGTCTTACTGATAATCTCTAAAGGAATTGTAATTTACTGTTGAAATCAGTTAATGGCATACCATTCATGTGCAGGTGACCTCTGTGGTCATTGATTGGTTGATCTGCTCACAGACATTCCCCCTCTCCGCAGCAAATTTGCATGGGTTACAAAAGTAATTGCATGGGAACAGGTTATGTGCAGTGTGTTTTAGTTTGGCACACCCTTTAATTACTCACTCTATGTTTTATGTTACACAGAAACTAGTGGTCTGACCACATACAGTTAGGCCCCCTCCACACTTGCGTTTTTCAATCGCGTTTTCTGCGTGTGCTTTTGACGCGCAGAACTTGCATTGCACTCTGACCCATTGTAACCAATGGGTCTTTTCAGACTTGCATTTTTTTCACGCACACATGTGCATTTTTTTTAACGCGCATTTAAATCTCGACATGCTCTACTTTTGCAAGTCACGCGCGTGAAAAACGCACCATACAAGTCTATGGAGATGCATCAAAAACGCATTGCACTCTGAGACACTTGCAAGTGCAATGCAAGTGCAATGCGTTTTTCATGCATCAATTGCCATAGAAAAGATAGAGCTCAGTCTTGAGTTCATTTCACGTGCATTTTCACGCTTTTTTAGTTGAAATTGCATTGAAAACACGCGTGAAAAACTGAGACACTGAACAAACTCTGACTGAAAACTGATTGAACTCTGATGCAAAATGTGCATTTTTCACTGACCAAACACTGATCGCACCCTGATCAGACTCTGACGTGATCTGCAACGCAAGTGTGGAAGGGGCCTTAGAACATACATTTTTCTATTAAAAATGTGTTCCTCTGAAGAAATACTGGAGTGTGTGGCGTTAAATATAGTATGGGAAGATATGTTCTTCACTGGTATTTCAACTCTATTTATATTTCCACTGTTTTAGTTCTCAGATCAGATAAATAATGAATCAAATTAATTAATATTGAACCACCATGGCACTAATTCCTACTACTTTATGATGAAAATTTAGATTTTCATTCAAAATCAAAGTCATTTTTGACATGCCTGAGAAACATTGAGGGTTAATTATCTTTAGGCATTTGAGTCTGAATAATGTTTGCTAATTTTTGCACAACTCCCTATAAACATTCTTATATTCAACTGTTTGGCCATAATGACCATGTCTGTAGGAAAAAAGGAGAAGCTTTCAAGCCAGAGACCACCATCCCAAATCTGAAACACGGAAGTGGCAGTATCATGTTGTGTGGTTTTGCAGCAGGAAGGACTAGTTCATTTCACAAAATAGATGGCATCATGAAGAAAGAACACTATTTGGCAATATTGATTCCCCACTGATGCTCTCAGCAAACCTCACATGACAACACCCTTGACTAGGGTTGTGAACTGGAAGACTGCCCTCCAGTCCAAGAAACCCAGTGCATGTTAAATTAAAGAAAGAACATTAGAAAACTATGTCTTGGTAAAGTATCATGTATATTTCAGTTAACTTTCCTGGCTGTGGAAACCACGAGAGATATACACTCCGTCCACTATCTTACCATACACTTTACCCCAGCAGGAAAGGTAGGTATGACCAAGGAGAGATATAGCAGGAGAGATATACACTCTGTCCGCAATC